>CM030367.1:237415829-237982479 GCA_017893485.1 Hemerocallis citrina | reverse complement strand
ATTAAATATGAAAAATAGCCGGTTTATATGCAAAAAATGTAGAGATGAATTTTTAGACAACTTGACATATCTGCATTCAAATTCACTTTTCCGTTGTTACAGAAAAGCAAATCCGATTCCGTCAGAGATTCTAGAAAGTAGACTCTCTTCCGGTTCCAACGCATATTCACACGATACATTCTATAGACAGTATCTATGCGTACAAATTCATTCTTCGCTGGTTTCGATGTTTCGCGCACATTCTGAAAATTCAGAGTCACAATACTAAAATTGTGATATCTCACAATCTATATATCGGATTGAGAAACTGTAGGAAGTTCTGGATATCTAGATTCGAAGGGCTACGATTTTCATGTAGAAAGTTTTTCGATCCAGTGTCGGAAACATGGTCAAATTCTCATTACAAGAGTCCGGTTAGTGATCCCGTGCATGTTCAGAAATTCACAATATGACAGCACTAAAATCGCGATATCTCACAATCTATACATCCGATTGAGAAACCATAAGATGTTCTGGATTCGGGACTCGATGGGCTACGATTTTCACATAGAAAATCTTCAATCCAGTATCGGGAACATGGTCAAATTCTTAGTGCAAGGTCAAGAAATTTAGAGATAGCAAGGTTGAATATTCGATATTCGATAACACGATTCGAAATGTGTTAACGGTTCACTCTTGAGTTGATATAGCATGAAACCAGTGACTAGAATGGAGTTTGATAATAAAACATAATGATAACTAGACTACTTGCCACGAGTTCAAGAAAAATGCTTGTACGAGAACAAAAAGAGTGTACAAGATACTTGCCTTATAACGTGACTATTTGGGTGGTGGTGTTAACCACGGAAAGACGAAGCGACGTCGGCAACGGACGGCGGTACAACGGTGGTAAGAATGGCAGCAAGACGGTAGCGAGCGAGCAACGGTAGCAACGGTGAGCGACAGTGATGAGCGATAACAACAACGAAGAGATGGCGCAGCGTCGGGTTGTTTTCGGGGTTCATGGGACCGTAGAAGTGGAGTCGTTGGCTCGAATGTGGAAGGTAAAGTGGAGCTCGGGTGTTGGCTTGGGCTCTCGGGTGTGAAGAAGGCAGAGGAAGAATGAAGAATGAGACGTAGAGATGAGGGGTTTATGTGTTATATGTGTGTGTATATATATAGAAAGAAAGGGAGAGACACAGCGTGATGAATGCATGCATGATGTATAATATATATATATATATATATATATATATATATATATATATATATATATATATAATATGCATGTAAGTGCATGCATGTGTATTATTATATAGGTAGTGTAGTGTTAGGTGTAGGAGTGTGGAAAAAATGAGAAGAGTTAGGCTGTTAAAAGAAAAAAATGAGGGAGTTAGGTTAGAAAATAAGAATAAGGAGGAGAAGTCAGAAGTAGGAGTTAGGCTGTAGGAGAAAAATGGGAGGGAGAGATTGGCGTATGCAGAAATGGAAAAGTAGAGATTATAGGGAGGGAGAAAAAGAAGCGTAGGGAGGAAGAAAATAAGGTGTAAGAGAATTAGGTTAGCTGTTGGATTAAGAATTAGAATTAGGATTAATCAGGGTTAAAGTTTGTATTTAAACTCCGGTCGAAAATCACAAAATTATAGAATTAATCAAAAAAATATTCTGGCTTTATATAAAAAGTCCAAAGAGAAGAATAAAAATGATCTGAAAATTGAAGTACAAAAATTCATGTAATAAAATACGTACAACTGGAACAGAGAGTTACAGCTTTATTATAGCTCCGAACAGGTATTGGAAAAAATGTGCACAACACAAACACCGACAGACAGACTTGTTCAATACAAGAGAGTTAGAAGCTTAAAAAGATACAAGCAAGTGAAAAGAAGTCAATAAAAATAAAAACTAAACTTCATTGCTGGGAATCTCTCATAGCCTGGCCCTGGATTGTTCAGGCAACTGACTGTTGCACTCTCTCCTTGGTTAAATTAAAACTGAGTTTATCATCATCAAAATTTTGAGTATAAAAGACACCCCAAAAATTATCAAGGTGTAAATTGACTAACTGTACAAATTGGGCCAGTCGGGCTAAGAAACTGTTAAATAAGAATGAAAGTACACGCATGTTCAAAACTTCAAGGATAGGAATGGGTGCTGCATGCCTTCACCACAAATCTTTTGAATGTTGTACATAAATTGTACAACAAGGTTACATACAGACTGATTAAATTACAGTAGAATCATAGAAAACACATCATATACAGAGAGATAATGCTCACATCTATAAATTTATAGTTAACACACGTATATTCTCTCCCTAACAACAACAAATGACTCAAATGATTTCTTCCGAGGGGTAACCACCTCTACAGTGCAATTTCCTTCAAACCCTGTGAAACTAAATTCTCCAAGGCCATCAATACACCCATCAGCACTCTTTCCTCCTTCCAAGCTATGAATCTCTTACCTGCCTCATTAATCTTCCCATCAGCATCAACCAAGTGAGAATTCTCTCTACACATCAACTCAAAACGTCCCCATGTCATAATTCCCCCCACCACCGACGGATGTGTATAGTGTGAGAACCAAGTACAGCGACAAAGAAGAACCTGCAGAAACAAAAGCTCGATAACTCTCAGATGCAGGAAAAACTTTCTTATTGAATTAAAGAACAATCATGGCTATTAAATAGCCTTACATCAAAACGGAAAGGGAAATAACTTGGCCATTAAGACTAGGGATTATTATGCGCAACTTCAAACCACTACAGACCTAAAAATGAGGAAACCTTAACCCTACAGCTAGGAGATCCTAACAACTTTAACATATAGGCTTCGCGAAGAATAACTTTTAAGTCGTCAGCTCACATGTATTCATTTGACGCCAAAACATACAACTCAGTGAACCAAATGGGAATACCCAGTATCCCCAACTTATCTAAAGCAGCACACACAATTGAACCCCCTGGATGACTTATATGTCCTTGTAAAGATTCCACCTAATACAACACCTCTTTCTAGCAAATCAAGAATTTGGTTGATGTACAAAATCACAACCATCTTCGACCATGTAATCATTCACAAAACGGATGGAGGAAGCATCCAGTCGATGCTCTTCTTTAAACATGTAAGCTCTGATATCTTCCCCGAGCCAATCTTTAAAGAAAGACCCATGAAGCATTTCATTATTCACACCGTAGTGCCTAAACTTACCAGTATATCTAGATAGTAGACTTGTGAGGCGATTTTGGACGGCTGTGCTTAGATCACTTTGGCTCACACAGCAGACCCACGACTGAACAACATCTTCCACTTCCCAAAAGATGCAGTGTCCTCTAGTTGTTATTCCATGTTTATTACATAAGTCTAGCAACTCATCAGCATCTTTGTAATTATACATTCCTTGTTCACCCTCGTTTGCATACCATTTGGACACTGCCAAATACAACCCAGTTGAAGTTTTTCAGAATGAAATCTACAAATTTCTTCATTATCGATGAGTGACCTGTTGATGTGCAACCCAATAGAAAACCTAATATATATCCGCCTACTTTTCACCCCAACAAAATTGCTTCCACTAGTCCCTGAAAATTTTAGGATGATGTTGTGCTTCCTTATCTGTGACAGGACATAGTCGTCGATTACCAACTTAATAGAAAAAGAAGTACGAATTGGACAATTTGAATTGTTTCTTCCTCAATCGTATGCGTTTACAACATCTTTAAATTTGGGTTGGATTGTTTTTTCTTACTAGTTTTAAAATAATAATATCTATATAATAAAACACAAAGAATAGCGATCAAGTGGTTCTCCTTCAATAGTAAGGAAATCAATGGTTCAGATCTAAGCTCCCAAATGACACCCCAAAAAGTTTTCCCCCAAAACTCAAATTCAAATTCCCCAAAATAAATCCTTTATTTATTTAATTATTTCTCTCTCTCTCTCTCCCCCCTATTCAGATCAGTTTGTTTCCTCTATTTCCCAACCAGAGAGCTTCAATTTCTCTCTCTCTTCCCTAGGGTTTTTAAGCCGCTAACTTTAAATTCCTAAAATCATTTTCTTAAACCTTCGCTTTCATCCCATTGAAGAAGTCTCCATCGTCCTCTCAAGCGCGAATCTCAGAGCAAATCCAAATCCAAATCCAATGTCGAATCCCAATCAAGAAGTCGTCGCCGATATCTGATCCGCTGTTGATTCCGTATTGGCGACTCTCCTCTACCAAATCGAGCATGAATATCAAGCAACTACGTATCGGTGACTCCCCTCCACCAAATCGAGAGCATCTACATGCAATGCGACGACTCTAATTTCATCTCATTAACCAAATTCTCAGTATAATTTTTAATTTTGTGTGCAGGGGATTACTCAGTTTTTTGTTGACTCGAATTTTGTGTGTGCATAAGATCTAAGTTCAGAGAGGTATAATTATTTTATTTTTGGGTTTAAAAATTTTTAATTTGGTGATTTATTTGATGAGATTTTTATTGATTTTGATTTAAGGTGTACGCAAGTGAGAGATGGATTATTTGGTGACCTCTTTGGGCTTCCAAACCATAGTAGGACAGGTAAGCTGATCAGCAACCTAAAATAACTTGGCAAATATGCAACATTAATTTCTTTACTACAAGAGAATATACTATCGTAAAGTGTTCCCTTCACTGGTTATTAAAAACCATGGATAACATAACATATAAGAACTTTTAGTATATGTTTGGATATATAGGATTGGGATGACTGAAGTTTACTAGTGAAGGGTGCAAACTCTCTACTCAAGAAAGACGGCTAAAGAAAAAAAAAATCTGTTTTGATTTTTTTTTTTATAAAGGTGCAATGGGAAGACAAAGTGGAGATAACAGAAATGATTAGCTTGAATTAGAGTTTTGAGAACTTCATGTATTACATTTTGGTTGAAATAATAATAAGAGGTATTTCAAAGCAAGCTGAATCTCAGACAAACAAATGTTTAAATTATTGGGTTACCTTTGTATTGTAGATGCCTTCACACCTACACTTGGGTTACCTTTGTATTTAGACATGCTCATAGTAGTTATGAGATTAGAGTAAGCTCTATAAAACCTACATGATCATGTCCTTGCGTAACTATTACAAGCATCTAAAAGTGATGCTGAAGTTAAAAAAAACTCTATGCAGTGTTTCTAACACTCTATATGCATTCCAGGTAAGTTCAAGCTAATGATCAAAAAGGCGATGGTTGAGCTTAAAGGTCGATATGATGCTTCCTCATATAATATGTTTCCTACTTCAATTAATTTGCCGGGCCTCTAAAACTATTTTATATAATCAAACCAGGTGCACTGTTCCGAAGACGTGCCGTAGGCACTTGTCAACGGGCAAACCTAGTATATATATATATATAATAAAAATAATATAATATATATATATATATATATATTATTTTTATTATTATTTTTATTATTTTTATTTTAAAGGGGTTAGACTGTTAGACACTCACATTTTTCACATAGATGGAGGATGTGATTCTAAAAATCAATAGGGATTTCAAAGGAATTTCTTTTAAACTCTACAAATGGAAATATAATGCAAATACCTTATTTGTTTTATCCTTGAGATACTCAATACGTGCCTTCCTATCAATAAGAAATATGTGAAGGCCCCCGACCATGAGATCACAACACCTGGAAGAGAACCTTGAACATAGACTACAACCTTTGATGACTTCTTTTCAAGTCTAAATGATCCTCCTATTTCATACCACCTACCATCAATTGCTTGAACCTATCCGCCATTTAACCATCTGTCATCAACATGAAGTGCAACACTGATATTTTGGGGTCCACTTGCCCCTGGTCCAACACAAACCGATGCAGCTACTTGGTATGCAGTGGCGTAGTTAGGATTTTCATCTTGGTATGCAGTGGCGTAGTTAGGATTTTCATCTAGGGGGCGTGACACTTACTATAAAAAAAAGTTATAATAAACACATTTGCAAGCCTCAAAATGTTATATATTACTACCAAAAACACAAACTATTACAATCGCTAAATAGCATTTTTCTTTAGCAATAAAACCATTCGAGATTTCATATTCTGAAAATATGGAATGATATCTTTATTGTCAATGGCATCCAATACATCTCTTTCAATATATATGCAACCAAACAATCATTCATCATCTCATCTCCCAATCGGTTTCGTAATCAAGTCTTGATGATTTTCATTGCAGAAAATACTCAATCTACTGTTGCGGTTGCAACAAGTAATAGCAATGCCAACTTCAACAACAAATATACCAATGGATATGCACGATATTTTTTTAACTGAACCAGCTTTCTAGCAAGCCCACTAATCTCCGCAACTTCAGAAAATCGGTCATCAGAGGCCACATCCAAAATGTAGGTATCAAGTTGCCGGTCAAGGTGCATTAACTCAATATTAGAGAAATTGGATGCATAAAATTCAGCAAAGCGAAGCAATTTTCTCTTATCATAAGCAGAAAATGAATCACTTGGATCAAGACAAGCCATACACAACATCAACTTCGTATTTGCCTCATTAAAACAATTGTTCAACTCCTGAAGTTGCAAATCAATCACTTCGTAAAACAATTCAATACGATAATGATGAAGATTTGTTTTTCCTTCGAAGTTGCGACGGGATCTTCCATGTTGTAGAAATAATTTATCCATATGTGGAATTACTATCTTGTGCTTCACACAAAAAGAAAAACTTCTTCCAATAATGATTCTCATCCATCATCTCTCATATTTTGCAATTGTTGCTTGGTTATCCTTGATAAATCTGTTACTGTCCATATTTTGGATCAATAATCTGAATGCAATTAACAATTTAATTCTCTATCTCTGGTAATTTATACTACTTTTTTCTTTTCTATAGGAAATAGCCTAGAAGCAAATCAGATTGATGAAATTGTGGGGTTTTTGAAGAGTTGTGAATCAAGCATGAAAAGCTCAGATCAAAGAAGAAGCATACTGTATATATGAAAAGATTGTTGGATGTATATGTATATTCTTAATATAATAGGATAATATTGTGTATATTATTCTATGGGGCAACACGGGTTTACATGTGTTATGTATTAATTATTGGAACGGGTTGAGTGGGCTAAAAGCCCAGTACCCTAAACCCAGTCTAATCTCTTTATAAGCTGGTCTAGAGGTAGTGCTCTGTGATATTCCAATACTGATAAGCAGGGTATAATATCTTAAGCGGCTAGAGATTAACCCTAACCCTAATTTCCCCAAATCAGTATTAACAATCTTAAGATATTATAAAAACTAATTGAGATTTAGAGAGAGAGGGCTTGAGTTACTGTTCGGCGAAATCAGACCCGCCGCCATACTCGTCGACGTCGTCGTTGTCATCGAAGCAGGCCATCACGCACTCGTCGAAGACCACCGTGCGCCCCAATGCTTCCGCCATCGCCGATTGGTAGCCAAACCGTTCCCAAGCACCGCCGTCAGAGCCTCAGGGTTGTCGTCATTCGGGATCCTCTGAGTCGATCGCGATCGGGATCTTCCTCTTGGCCATCAGATCCAAGAGGCAGTCGACTCGCAGTCGCCGCAGTCGCGAGCGCCTCCGCCACAGCCGCTGGGCGCCATCGCTGGGCGTCGCCGCCTCTGGGCATCTCCTCCGCGAGCATCGACGACGCTGCCTTTGGGCGACTTGAGATTGACTGTAATGGGGAAGGGGGTGCCCTTTGTAGTGACTGAGACAGAGTCGAAGTTGGATGATTTTGGGGATTTCAAGCCAACTCCAGAGATGAAAGTACTCATTCCTACATTGGAGTATACTGAGGATGATATCTCTGATTATCCACTACTTGTCGTACAGGTATACTGACCACCGACAACCCCTTATCACTTCCCACATGTGAGATCGAAGAAGAAGAAGGGGACGACTCAGATCCAACTTTTTGATTGGACATTTTTGGTGTTTGGTGTTTGGTGTTTGGACTGTTGGAGCAGATCCATATTCAAATCCAGTCAAAAGGAATCAGACTTGGATCAGATCAAAATTTTAGATAAGTTCTTCACCAAATTTAAATTATTATTTAATTATTTGTTCGTATTAAGCATTGTTTAATTAAATGCAAATTTGAACAATTGTTTTAGCTATGTGCTAAAAATCAAATATCCATTTTGATAAGTTAAATTATAGTTGTTGACTATAAATTTGTATCTCCAATTAAATTGTTGTGAATTAGATTGTGCTAATAATTTGTTTAATTGGCTAATCTTTAAAGATTTGATGAATGTAGAAACTTCAAAGTTACTTACAAACTGTGTGAGTCGGAGACGATGGATTTACATCACGGTATGATAAGTCTACACTACGCAGGCTTCTCCATCGAATTTGGAAAACACTTCTAACTTGAAGTGTCGGTATGATTTACTCTAATTTTCTTAGTATTTTTCATGTGATGAATGTGTTAACGTTTTGTGCGTTTGATCATATGATTGAGAGTTTTAGATCATAGTTATTCTCGCTTTGGAAAACTTGCATGTTTAGGGTTGTTAAGTATTTTATCATACTATGTGTATAGATATTTTGACAAATCCATTGTTTGCAGTTTGTGTGAGATTATATATTTGCTTCTCTAACAATTAAAATTTTTTGTATAAGATTTATAACAAATGTCCGTAACTTAGATAGGAGCATTCTGTAATGCAGAATATGACTCCATTATTTACATTTTGTTCTTTATCGTTCATTGTACTGTGTGTGCAAAATTGAATTATAAAATATGGGTCTTTATCTCGCTTAGTGTTTCGAAGATGATGAAGAATGAATAAAAATATATATATATATAGCTCAATTTGTTTGAGCACGTGGACATTGTTAGAATCACTAGAGAAAGCAAACAACTTTGTAAAATGTAATAGAGTAATTTTGTATTAACTCTTATACGGTGCATATATTGTCAATCGCATGTATAAGCTGAGTTTAACAAATGAGACAATTAATAATAATAGTTCTAATTGTGTTCTTGAACAATAGCATATTTGGCTAGGATTTGAGAACTATATATTCAACTGTTTGTGAGGAAATGTGATCTAATTATCAAAACTGTGGGGAAAATGGAGTTAAAAGCTATTTTGCCAAAAGCTTTAACATCCAAGTTGTTTTGAAATTTAGAATCACTATGAACTATATATTAAATTGTTTGTTCTTGTTAAAACTCATAACTCTGCTAAATGACAATATTAAATATGACAAATATGAAAGTTGTGCTCAGATTATGATCACTAGAAAATCATTTAGTATGGTCTCTAGGAGCACACAACTACTTGAGTCAATACATTCTGATATTTGTGATCTCAGTAGCTTTGTAACTAGATGAGACGATTATTGGTCAGAAGTATTTAATAGCTTTTGTAGATGATTAATATAAGTTTGTCATATATATGAAGAATGAAGCACTTATTATTCTTAATGAATTAAAAATTATAGTTGAATGCTAAAAATCAAGGGTTCAGATTTGATAGAGGTGGTGAATATGTTTAACAACTTTAGAGAAGTTTGCATTGGGCATAATCTCTACTGCACTCTACTTACAACAATCAAACAGTATTGATAAAAGTTAGAATCAAACTCTTAGTGAAATGTTGAATTCTATATTATTGACTGTTGTTTGTCTTGTGTAATAATGAGTAATGTTGTATTGTTAATCATATCTCTAATGTATTACTACACTTTAGATTGAATACACCTTGTAGTCATGGCATGAAAACACAAATAATTTTGTTAAAGTAAAAATTTTGTGTTGTGATACATCTGTTAGAGTACATGACTCTAAAAGGCCTAAAGTAGGACCTACAACAAATATTTATGTGCGTTTAGAAAGTGCAGAATGTAGTTCGGTGGACAGATGTTGGATCTATCTAATTTGTGTTAGAAGAATCTTGACTTACAGAGTTCTTTGAGGATGTATTCACCAAAGATAAATGTATGAAATAATCTAGTCCTACAGACACGCTCAATGATTCACAGTTGGAATCAAGAACTAGTCTTACTGACACTTAAAACCTGAATGACAAATAAGCTAAGAAGAGTCTTTAGTAGACAATAAGATAATTTTGTGTCATACAATAATACTCTAACTTAGTTGATCTGCCGAAACGGGCTAAAACTATAGTATGTAAGTGGGGTTTTGTAGAAGAAACTTAATTTTGATTGTTTAGTAGCAATTTTAATGCCTTTTAGAGCTAACGGATTGACTGAGAAAAATGGGGTAGATTTATTTGATGTCTACTCACATGTTTGTCATATTGCTACAATAAGTATTCTTCTTACCCTTACATCTATTGAAAATTTTGTCATTCATAAAAGATATTTAAAAGTTTTGTACTGAACAGTTTTGTACTAAAAAGTTATGAACTAATAAGTTTAGTGAACAAGATTTACAATTTAGTAAAATCATCGTATGCTTTAAAACATATAATATAGCTAACGTATAAATAATTTGACAAATTTCTCAAAGAGCCTAGTATTAAGTAATTCAGATCAGTGCCTTTAACTTTGTGGTGAGTCAAATATAATGGCTATTATTTACTTGGTTTTATTAACATACTTGTTGATTGGAAGTGACATCTCTATCATAAATGGAGTTAAATTGTGCTATCCAAATAAATTTAGCATGAAACACCTAAGTGTTGTGGTCACCATATTATGTATAAGGGTGAGTTTTGGTTGGCAAGGGATAACCCTTAGTCAAACTCGATAAATCAATAATGTGTTTCAAAAGTGGGGATATAGTGATTGAAAGTGTGTTTTGAAACACCTTATGATTATGATAAAAAAGTTGACACCTAATGATGGTGCAACTATGAGACATGTAGATCATTCTAAAAGAATTGAAAGTCTCATGTATGCAAAGATCTGCACTAGAATAGACATAGCCTTTGAGGTAGGTATGATCTGCAGATTCACTAATAATCTCATACACATTTGAGTGCCCTTAAGAGGCTAATGAGATACCTGAGTGGTACTCAAGAGTTTGCTTTGTGCTACTCAAAGTTTAGTGAAAGTCGACAACTAGTGGATATGTGTTCGCACTAGGAGGAGCAGAAAAATTATGGAGATTAATAGGCAAACAAGTGTTGGGTTCTCATCCAAGAAATCAGACATCTATGTGTTATCCTCTGCAGGGAAAGAGGCTGAGTGGATTGAATGACTTATTGCTAATCATCCATTTGAGAGGTTTAATGTAAATTCTCTATTCTGTTATGCGACTATCAAGCTATAATGCACTGTAGCTTATAACTCACTCTATAATAGTAAGAGGACTATATTAAGGCTGAAAGAAGCCTAGTTGAACTTTCTCATAGATTAAGTGCAATTGCGACAAGTATGGCTAATGCTCTTGCTAAGAGACTTGAAAATGATCTAATTATCAAAACTGTGGGGGAAATGGAGTTAAAAGTTATTTAGTCAAAAGCTTTAACATCCAAGTTGTTTTGAGATTTAGAATCCAATTGGAGCCATAGAGAAGTTCAAACTGAAGCATCAATTTTAGGCAGTTGACATGCTTTAGATAATTTGAAAAGTTCTATGTAAATTCTGTTAATATATAATTTCATTCCAATTTTGATGATGCTATATATTTTCATAATTTACTTAGAATCATCTCATTATTCCAAAAGAAAGCATAAAAACTTGTCGATGTGTTTCCAATGTTTAGAATTGTTGTTATATCATTCCAATTTTGATGATATAACTCTTTTATGGATTCATGTTTCATTCCAATTTTGATGATTCAGAATTAACAATAATTGATTTGACTATTCTATCATTCCAATATGAAACATAGTATAGTTCTTGTGTAGAAACTATAATAGTTCTTGTTCTTCATTTTGTTAAAGAAACTTGATTGTGATGCTTGCGTTACATTTTGCTAAGCTATCGTTGAATTGTACTAAGTTCTTTAGTAGAACCAGATACTTTATGAAATTTGCAAGAATTCTTAGAGATGTGTCTCTTGATATTCTTGTTTTCAATAAGCTAGCAAAGATGGAGGAGTTGAATCTGTCAACATAGATTTCAAAATAATGATTTGCTCAAAATGGAGGAGTAAACATAAAGCAGTTTGCAAGGATATAGTTTTGGTTTATTTCTCTGAGGAATAACTTTGTCACTTGCATGATAAAACTTCTGTTGAGTTTAAGACTCTTGTGTTCAAAAAAGTAAAAAAAAATGGAGAGAGGAGAGAGGAGAGAGCATGGACTCCTTGGAACAAGAGCAGATCTTATGCTCAGGTTCTCATGGCGGCTCCCCCCCATCATTACCCCCCTCGAATCCCACGCCCACGTCATTTACACCCAGCCCCTTCCCCTTCTCTGTCAAGAATACCACCTAAACCCTTCCCAAACCGCTTCTCCTCCAACCAATACCGCTTCACCCCTCCTTCAAAGTTCAACCAGAATCATCGCCGGAACAAGATGGAAACCAGATGCATGCGATGCGGCAATATGGGCCATCTTGCGGTGGACTGCCGGAAGAGCGGCATTCACTGCTTCAACTGCAAAAAGGTGGGCCACCGTGCTAGAGACTGTCTGCTCTTCAACAGGAGAGAAACCATGGCCGTTGAACTCCATCACAACTCTGAAATAGCTGCCGCACTCCCGGCGCTACATGCAAGCGCCTTTCTCCACCTCATCAACCCCAGATCTAAACTAGATGCTGCAATAGTGGAGAGTGCCCTGAACTTCGCCTGGAGACGGCAAGGGGGCTGGTGGGTAGTAAAGAAAGTCTTGGAGGGGGTCTTCCATGTGCAGTTCCCATTGGAAGACAACGCTAAGCGTGCCATCTCGGAGGGGATGTTCAACTTCTCAGGGTTTAATGCGACATTCTCACCATGGTCGATGGACTTTGGTGTGAAGATGAAACCTAAGCCGTGCTTTATCTGGATTAATGTCCCTCTTTTGCCGTTCCACATGTGGAACCATAGTTCATTAGAGCAAATAATCCGGCCCTTTGGCAAGCTCGTCACTTTGAGCGGAGATATGAAAGCATCAGCTACGAGGAACCAAGCCCTGGTCTTAATCGAAGTTGAGGACGTCGGTCTCATTCCCAAAAACTTGATGATCCACTATCAAGAGCCTTGGACCAAGGAGTTGCAGATCCATGAAGTGCCCGTTCTCATCTTTGGCAGTCCCATCCCTACTGCCGACGTGGCAAGTGGTAAGATTAAGCTCTTTTCACAGCAATAGGGGTCCTCAACCAGTTTCTGGCGCTGGAGAGAATCTCCGCCGGCGAGCAATCCTGTTCCACCTCCGCCGCAAATCCCGCTGCCTAATCAGGGGGTGATTGGAGATCCGAAAGGAAAAGCAAAGATCACAGAGGCAGTTGATTTAGTTCAGGATTTGGCGGCGCAGTCTCAGGCCCCACAAAATCCTTCCTTTTTTGCCAAACAATTTTTAAATATCTCAGGTATGGCTGATTTGAGCCTCAAGATTCCAAATGTGGTCCCTGATGCTAAGATTCCTGTGGAGCCGACTTTGCCAACAATTCCGCCACCTATCATTGTAGTTGACTCAGATTCACCAAAAGACAATTTGAATATACCCTCAGAAGCTTCTCAGATTTACCCCCACAGCTCTGCGAACTCCCATGAAATCGCTGCAGATGAACAGCTATGTCATCTGACCTGGAAAGGCAAGCCTGTCAGTATCCCCCAATCTCTCTTTACTCAGATTAAGCCAGCAATTGAGCACGCCATTGATGCTGCAGTAGGCAATCAGGGCTCCAAGTCTGAGGGTAATCAGCAGTTACACTTCAGCTCCGGAGCAGTTGGCGCAGCAACATCTACCTTCCGTACCAGGTCACTCATTCCTCAGCGTCAAGTTTGCACCTCCTCCACAGACTCTGTTCCGCCTGGTTTCGATGAGGTTACTAGTAAGCGTCGCAAACGTATCCGCTCTGCTTCTAGATTGCCAACAACCAGGCCATTCCTCCAGCATCTGAGAGCCTCTGCCAAGAGTGCGTCCCTCCGCAAAGCGTCAGGTACATCCTCTTCGAAGAACACATTTAATTCTGCCTGTCAAAATCCTTTCGCTCTGCTCTCAAATGATGATCTTCTTGAAGTTGCGGAATCGGTGGGAGTGGCGGCTACAGGGCCACATTCACTCACCAAGCTCAAGCAAGTTGCAGAGGTTGCAGTTGATCACCCTGATCAACAGCAACAACTCAATTAGAGCTTGAGGCTGTTGCATGTTTATCATTATTTTCGTGCATTTTGCTGTGCATTATAAATTTCAATGAAGATAGGAAGCTGGAATGTACGGGGATTAGGCAACCCCTATAAGTGTGCCTTAGTTAAAGATGGTCTCCGCAATGCTCGTATAGATGTGGTGTGTCTTCAAGAGACCAAACTCTCTGCCCCTACCCCTAGAAAGCTGTCGTCAATTGGTGGCAGTTATATTAGTTCCTGGAGATCCCTCGATGCGGACGATAGTCGTGGTGGCATTCTTATAGGATGGAATGACAACCTTTTTGATTGTATTTATTGTGTCGTCGACGTCTTTTCTATATCAGTCTCCTTCCGCACCAAGGCTACAGGAGCCCAATGGTCACTCACCTCAGTTTATGCTCCCTTCGAGCTTGAAGATAGGGAACTATGTTTCCACGAAATAGCACAGCGGCGCAAACTTCTCAGTGATACATGGGCTATATGTGGCGACTTTAATGTGACCATCTCCAACCAGGAACGAACCCGAGGCTCTGGCTCTAGCAGAGACATGAAAAACTTCCGAAGTTGGATTCAACAACTTCAGCTTATTGATTTGCCACTTGCAGGGAGGAAATTTACATGGTCCAACCTTCGCCAAACTGCTTCTTGTGCACGGCTAGACAGATTTCTTATTACAAGCCAGTTTGATCAAGCATTCCCCTCATGCATCCAACATTCCCTACCCCGTATCGCCTCGGACCACTGTCCTATCATTCTCGACTCTCAGGCGATACAACACAAAGTTCATTACTTCAGGTTTGAAAAAGCCTGGGCATCTCATGAAGACTTCAATCACAATGTCATACATTGGTGGAATAGCTTTGTTTGTACAGGCTCCAAAGTAGACATCCTTGCCAACAAACTTAACCTCCTCAAGAGGAGATTAAAACGGTGGAGGTACGAAGTCTTTGGCCATATTCCTAAGCGTAAAGCCTCTCTGCTACAAACTATCCATAACTTAGACGTGATTGCTGATTCACAAACTTTCAACACCACCCAAGAGGCTGAGCTCAACTCTGCTCGCATGGAATATCACAAACTCGTTCAAGCTGAGACTACATATTGGAGACAGCGTTCACGCATCACTTGGCTTCAAGAGGGGGACGCCAATACCAAGTTCTTCCACTCAATGGCTAATGGGCGGCGGCGAAAGAACTACATTTTCTCACTGCTCCAAGATGGAAGTCTGATCACAGATCAATCGGCCATCCGATTCTGCTTTGACGCACACTTTCATGAAATATGTGGCTCCAACTCTGACCCAGACTTCAGAATTGAGTGGTCGATCCTGTATCCTTCCGCTAATGTGGACCTCTCTGCCCTAGACGCAGATTTCAGTAGAGATGAAATCAAGAAGGCAGTATTTGACATGAATGGGGATAAGGCACCGGGCCCTGATGGGTTTCCTATGTATTTCTATCAGCAACACTGGGATATTATCCAAGATGATCTCTGCAATATGCTCTTAGCCATACAGCATGGTGAAGCCTCGTTGGATAGGTTAAACTATTCAACAATCGTGCTCGTTCCCAAGTGTGATGGAGCCGCCACTGTTTCTGATTATCGTCCGATCAGTCTGCTAAACTGTTCGATGAAGATCTTCACTAAGATCCTTGCCAATCGACTGAGCCCACTTCTCCACTCTCTTGTTTCCTCATCTCAAAGTGCTTTCCTCAGAGGCAAATCTACAGTAGACTGTTTTCTAGTCGCGCACGAAGCCATCAATTTATGTTGCTCAAAGAGGTCGAACACTATTATGCTAAAGATTGACTTTCGCAAAGCCTTCGACATGCTCAATTGGGACTTCCTGGATCAGCTGCTGATTGCTAGAGGGTTCGGGCCACGTTGGTGCACTTGGATAAAGGCCATGCTGCAATCCACCAAGTCTAACATCCTGGTCAATGGAGTTGGGGGGAAGACCATAAGCTCCAAGAGAGGTCTTAAGCAAGGAGACCCTCTCTCTCTGATGCTTTTTATCCTTGCTGTGGATGTCCTTGCGCAAATGCTTCGAGTTGGCAGGAATAATGACACCTTCTCAAGATTGGACCTTAGGGGTTCGCTTGCAGATCTCTCTATTTTACAATTTGCAGATGATACTTTATTATTCTGCAAGGGGAATGAGCAGGAAGTGTTGCATCTGAAAGTTCTTTTGCATCTGTTTGCAAATGTCTCGGGACTTCATATCAACCTGTCCAAAACAGCCATCACCTATTTTGGGCGTTCACAATCCAAGCTCCACGCTTTCTCTCACATCCTTGGCTGTAAGCAAGACAACTTGCCAACCAAATACCTTGGAATGCCTCTTGCGAAAGGCAGGCTCAAGAAGAGGGACTGGCAGCCCTTATTGCTCAAAATTGAGCGCAGGCTTTCAACATGGAAAGGCAGACTGCTATCTCGTGGCAGAGGACTCATCCTGATTAACTCAGTGCTCAGTGCGCTTCCAACCTACTTTGCATCCTTTTTTATGTTGTCGCGATGGGTAATTGCCCGCATTGATCAAATGAGAAGTAGATTCTTCTAGGTTGGTGGCGACAAGCAAGTATCGGGCATCTCCTGCACTAGTTGGAAGCGTATCTGCCAACCTAAGCAGCAAGGAGGGCTTGGGGTGCTTGACCTTCAGCATTTCAACCATGCACTCTTGATGAAATGGTGGTGGAAGATATACACCGATAACTCCCTTTGCACCCAAACTTTGAAATCTCTGTACTTTCATAGTGACAGCGGCAGCTTTATATGTAAGGCCAACTCTTCTGACTTTTGGAAAAACTTATGCAAACTCAAAGAGCAATTTGATCAAGGGATCTCATGGGAACTTGGTGATGGAGCTTTCCTCAAGTTCTGGACATCAAAGTGGATTGACAAGAACTGCATTGCTACTCTCTATCCTAACCTTTTTGAAGCCGCTTGGAACAAGGCAGCTTCCCTAAGGTCACAAGGGTGCTTTTATCAGGGACAATGGACTTGGTGGCCAAGTCTACATACATCTTCTAATAGTATCATCCTAGCTGAAAAGCGACTCTTGCTTCAAACCATCTCCTCTCTTCAGCCATCTACTCTTCAGCCTGATAGAGCTATATGGAACCACGACTTCTCCGGGTGTTTCTCAGTCAAATCAGCATACCGTTTCTATACCATCTCTGGCTTACTTTCTCCCTTTTTTCGAGCATGTTGGAGTAACTGCGCGCCCCTCAATTGCAAGATTTTCACCTGGATGTTGAGTGGGGAGAAGCTCAACTCCAGAGCCAGACTACATTCCAAAGGTTGGAATGGAGATACAGCTTGTAGTGAGTGTGCTTATCACACAGAGACCACCTACCATATTTTCTTTGAGTGCCCAAAGGCTACTCAGACATGGCTTCACTTCTCAAGAGCTTTTGATATATTCACACTGCCTGCATCTATTTCGGAATGTTTTTCCACATGGTGCTTTGACAACACGAAACACAAATTCACTCATGCATGGCATCTCATAACTATTGCTATATGTTGGTCAATTTGGAATGCTAGAAATGATAGAATTTTTTCCAACAAGCAAACATCGGTGATCAAGTTGATTTCTAACACTAAGTTCTGGTTTTCTCAATGGCTAGATTCAAGTGATGCTTCAAAGAAGAAGACCAGAATCATGGAGGAGTTGGGAAGGATAGGCGACAGTGATCTAATGCAGCCTGCTCATGGTGGTACCTCCGGTGGAAATGCAACTTAAAGTCTTCGGTTGCACTTGACTTCAGCTTTTGAGTTTCCTTATCTGTATTTTGGGACTGATCCAGTCTGTAGACTTGTACTCTGTTTAGCTAGATTTGTACTCTGTCTTAGCTTTATTTCCTGCTCTGTTTTACTGCCCGAGGATTGAATGTCTCGGATGATTGTAAGGGAGGGGAAGGGGGATGAGATCATGGTGGTGGTCCTAGTAGAGGTGTACGACAGACGTCCGCTGCCCTCTCTACGGTCCACTGCCATGCCATCTCGAACTCAACTCCTCTCATATCCTGAGCATCTCCCTCTAGCAGCCTTTGTATTATATATTTTGGTTATATATATATATATATATATATATTATCTTGAGGTAGGACTGTCCTACCTTTTTCCAGTCAAAAAAAAAAGACTCTTGTGTTCATGAGCTTAAAACTCATATTTTGTTCTTGAAGTTTAGTTGCTTTGGTTGATTTTGAAACTATGACAGGTTTCTCTAGTTGGTTTAGTCATTGTGAACTATTCTGTTTTCATATGGTTTTAGAACTATTTGATTATTTTGGTTTAGTCATATTTGAACTATTCAAGTTATAATTGATTTAGTCTATTATCCATGTTCGTTATAATTCAATAATGTTTGAATTTTTGTGATCCAATATTATAACATTGCTTAGCCTAATATATTGAGAATATAGGAGGAGATTGTTGGATGTATATGTATATTCTCAATATAATAGGATAATATTGTGTATATTATTCTATGGGGCAACACGGGTTTACACGTGTTATGTATTAATTATTGGAACGGGTTGAGTGGGCTAAAAGCCCAGTACCCTAAACCCAGTCTAATCTTTTTATAAGTTGGTCTAGAGGTAGTGCTCTGTGATATTCCAATACTGATAAGCAGGGTATAATATCTTAAGCGGCTAGAGATTAACCCTAACCCTAATTTCCCCAAATCAGTATTAACAAAGATGAGGGAAACATCTTGACACAAGTTTGTTCAGCTCAATTCTACAAGAAGTAGATGTGTAGGTGTAGAACTCTCCTTCACTGCCATTGTGTACATGTACCAGCTGTGCATGCCAATTTATACAGTAGCACTACTTGGAATCTTCACATCAGTGTTTACAACCTCCAGTTCTTCCTTTTTAACCTCCAGCACATGTACTAGCTCAGATTAAGTGTGACTTTACATCAACTGGTAAATATAAGGGTGGTGAAGTTCATAGATGATCAAGCTTCAAATCAAGAAAACTTTCAGAATTTCGAAACCAAACTGTAGATGAAGTTGCAAGCATTTCAGATAGCAGTTATCTATTACAAGGAGTGTATTTGAAGGGCAAAACAACTCAAGTATCAGCTATGCATGCTACAGCTGTGCATGTCAGATACTTGAAATCTCCACTTCATAGCTCACAATCCCCATTTCTTCACTTTCTAATTCCCTTTTTCACTCCCTATCAAGTGTGACTCTATTGGTGGTTGAAGCTCCAAATTGATCAAGCCTCAAATCACGAAAAATTTCGTAGAGATTAGAAAGAAAAACAAAGACCAAGATTGTGGAAGAAGTCGAGAAGAATTCAAATAGCAGATTGCAATTGAATTTTTTTTTATTGTGGAAGAAGTTGAGAAGAATTCAAATAGCAGATTGCAATTGAATTTTTTTTTTTAAAAAAAAACCCTTCATTCATGAGCTGTGCATGTTTCAGATTGCTATAGTATCAGCTATATGCACACCCTATTGTCCACCACAGATACATGAGTGTGTAGGGTTAGATGCAAAGTCCTTGTTTTCTTTCAATGTGCACAACTATATGAGTTGTGCATGTTTAAATACTGCATATTCACAACCGAAGTCCTTCTTCACAGTTAAGCTGCAAATCATAACACAAAAATATGTGTGTGGAGCTGTAGAAGCCAGGTATTGAGAAGAGCTATCATAGGCAGATGCATCAAGCTTTACAGCCAAGAATTATACCACAACTAAATCTGCAACCACAATTGAAGAGTGAGCCATCAAATCCCGAAAAATTGCAGAGAAACAAATTAAAAAAAAACACAGATCATGTACAGCTGCCAATATCAAATTAGTTAGTTGGCTAGAGGATTTTGTTACCAAATCAGATTCTAGCTGTTAATGAAAGTGATTCTGATTCAATCCATTCCTCATAACGAGGAGATTGCAACTAATTAAATCTTGGGCTGGAGAGATCTGCAGTGAAGAGAAAGAAAAGAGGCTATAAGAAGACACACATGGAATGTAAAAAGGGGAGACTGGAGTGTGGAGAGCCATCGGAAAAGCAGAAGAACAACTGAGAAGATAGAAGATATACAAGCTGATTGAAAGATTGAATTGAAGATCATCTAGCATCAGCTACGGTTAGAAAAGGAACAAACAACTACGGTGTTACTTCTCTATCATGTCTTCTTCTAGTTTAATTGATATATCTCTTAAGGTTTGTTTGAATAGATCTATGATCAAGTGTAACTAAATTTGTTTGGGGCATGAAGGAAGCTTTAGTCATGTATTTTAACCACCTTTTAGTGTACAGTTAGCTCATTTGTGATGCTCATTGATTAAACCACACTTATATTCACTCTTGATAATTGTTGTGTCATGATTGATCACCATATACATCATATATTTTGAGTTTATTACATGAGAAAATTTAGATGATCGAGTCTAGTGCTCATGATCAGTAACACAAGAACTCATTTGAGTTCTAGAGTTTAATCAACATAAAGAACTAAAATAGATACCATGTTCTAGCTCTTTATGTGTTTGTCAATTTCCATTGTTGTGATGCTTTCTTGAAGTGCAACTTAGTAGATATCATACAAAATACTTTAAGGAAGAAAAGAATTAGTGTAGATACCCATGCCTAATTCGATGCTTTGGGAAATCACCAATTTTAAAGTGTAGATATCATACCTTTATAATTGACAACATAAGCAAGTCAAAATGATTTATAGTTGTGCACTAGTGTGGTTTAGAATACATGACTAAAAGTGGAAATCAATGCCCTAACTCTTTGATAGATCTTTTTGCTCTCAAATCACCTTGATCACCCTCTTAAGTAGGAGTTGTTTTTCTTCTTAATCCTCTTCGTTCATAAAAAAAAAGAGAAACCAAATCAAAAGTAAATAATAACAATCAAGCAAGAAAACATTTTCGAAATTGATTAGTGAGTTGTTTACTACAATCTCTGTGGATTCGACCCTTACTAATACTACATTTCTGTCAACGATTTGTATACTTGCGAGGTTTTAATTTGTGTTCAGATTATTTATTCACTTAGATAACTCTGAAAAATCAACAATCCTCACAAGAGTCATGACATTTATCATATCTTAGTTTTTTCTCTGTAAAGCTTGTGATAAATCATTTGTAATTCCCAAAATATTCTTCATCAAATGTAAATGAAATGCAAACTCAAATTGTGCAATGATTCCCAATAGATTTTCTGCTTGCCCCCTTATCTTCTTATCCTTTGCATCCTCCTCAACAATCGCAATAACATCAATCACAGATGAGTACAAGCAAATCAAACTCATTAGTGTACCGTAATGAGAACCCCAACGGGTGCTTCCTGCTCGCTTCAATGTCATTTCTTGATTCTTACCTTGCCCAGTCAAAATATTACCATTATAAACTCCTTCAACAACCTTCTCAAATTGTTTTTCACGAAGAATGTCCCTACGCTTGCATGAGGCTCCAACAATATTTGATACACTCGTAACAATGTCAAAGAATACAGAAATCTTCCCGTGACCTTCTGCAACAGCTACAAGTGTTAATTGAAGTTGGTGAGCAAAATAGTGAACATAATAAGCCGACTCATTCTCCATCATAATCAAGCTTTTTAATCCATTGAACTCTCCCCACATGTTACTAGCACCATCATACCCTTGCCCCCGTATACTCGATATACTTAACCCATGTTGAGACAACAGAGACTCAATATCTGCCTTAAGTGATAAGGCAGTAGTATCACCAACATGAACAATGCCAAGAAAGCATTCCATCTATAAAACGTAAAACAACAGCCATTTGTTCTTTCACGGATATGTCACGCGCCTCATCAACCAAATAGTGAACAGTTCATCACTAAGATCACTGATGATAGCATTTGTTGTTACCTTTGCATTGGAAGTAATAATCTCTTGTTGGATTTGAGAGGATGTCAATTTGTGATTTTCTGAAGCCTTCTTCAATGCAACTTTATCGATATTCTCATTGTGATCACAAAGAAATTGTAAGAGTTCAAAAATGTTTCCCTTATTCTGTGATTCCTGAGATTCATCATAACCACGAAAAGCCAGTCCTTGGCACAACAGCCATTTAATGCAATCAATTGATGTCGTCAAACGAAAATGATAGTCGGCTTGAGTTCGAATACACTGAGTAGCCAAAGAATGTTCATTGTGTTGCGATTGCTTCAAAAGATCATAGCCAGCCCTCACACATTTGTTATGCATACTAGTGTGGTCTCCAACATGCCCATTCAACTTCATTTCTTTCTCCAATTTTAAAATCCCTCTCCACCAACAAATGAATCACCACCACCTTGGCCACCATGATCAAATTTAAAAAGATAACAATACAAACAATAAACGATATCTATTGTAATGCTACATTCTAGCCAATTAGGGTACTCTTTGAACCACGAAGCCTGAAATCGACGCTTCTCATTTGCACAATAACGCCAAGGAAAGTTGTGATCTTTAGGTTGATTGGGTCCTTTTTGCAAGTAGTTTCGTCGAACATTCTCTCTTTCTTTAACATCGTACTCATAAATATTTTTTCTTAAAGCAGGATCATACAGATACTCTTCTTCTACATTGCACGTAGGTGGGGGCTGGACAACGGGCTGTCGTAGGGATGGGGTGGCCTGGGTGGGGGCTCTTGGCTTCTTGAAGCAGCTTGTTCTTGAGAGTTTTTAAAAAACTTGAATAGTATAGTATTTTTCATCTGAAATTATATCCAATTCCAACAAATCAATATCCCTAAAAGGCTAGTAATGGGGATTTTCAAGAATCATGTGGATCCATCTTGATTTATTTATATTCATGTCTTATTATCTATTCATCTCTTAGACTCCACTTTTGTATTCTCTTTTTTGTGTTCAGGTTCAAGTTCTGTTTGTTAAAATTTGTGTTCAGGTTCAATTTTTTGTTAAAGTTCCAATTCAAACAGATCCTTAAAGTAAAATGGAAGAAATCATAGGAGAACCCATATTCACTTCAAAATCAGCTTTCACAAAGATACTTCAATTATTAAACAAATGGTTGACAAAACATTTTATAATTCTCATAAGGAAACAATCAGATCATGGCATTTTAGATACTTTAATGAATGATTATGCTTGAAATGAGAATTTAGGAAGCATTATTAGCTTGAGAGCCCTTTATAATTGATTAACAAGGGTAGGAAATACGCTTAATCAATAGCAAGACCAATATAAGTGATCTAGGACGTTAAAGAGAAGTTTCCCATAAAAATGACAGTCCTATAAAGAAACTTGAGGATACTGATCCAAGTGGAGCAGTCCACTGGACAACTATTCTGAGCTTTGCATTCCTCAAGTGGCAAGTTTGTTCCAAGTGGTAGTTCACTAACTCCTAGAAATGATGCCCAAAATTATAATCCTCCTCCATTTAGAAGAAAACAAGAAATAGTTCATTTCTGTCAAATTTCTATAGAAGAGGAAGTTTGATGCGTGCTCTACACAAAGCAGTACGTCTTAGATCATATTAGAATACAGGACATAGTCCTGATTTCCCATGATAACGAGATAATTCCAGTACAGAAGAAGAAAGTAAATTTGTGCTTGATCTATTGCCTAGGAGAAGACCATGAAACAATTGGGGCTCAATGAGAAACTACAAAGCAAAATGGTTCAATTGACAAGTAAAAAGCAGGAATTGTGGTATACTAGATGTGATAGATGACTTTGCATAATGAGTTACAGAGAACCTCTTAAGGTCGTGGGATTTCTGTTTTGAGGGCTGACTACATTACTATTGAAAATTATAAAAATAAGTGGTAGATTTACTTAGATGTTTTACAATAAGTTTCCATATTCATTATAGGATGTTAAAGGTAGAAGGTAGTAGTAGTCAGTTGCTTTCAGTTTGAAAGTAAACTTTCTACTTAAGATATTCAACAAACAAGATAAACACTCATATTTAAGAAAAACGAAGAACCTTGAAATTGAACAGTGAGCTCATTAGGTTGCGTTTGTTTTGTTGTTTTGAAAAGAGTTTTCTGAATAGAGTTTTCTGAAAACTGTATTCTGAAAATTGTTTTTCTGAAAATGAGTTTAAAAGCTGTTTGGTTATATTTATTTCTGAAAACTGTATTCTGAAAGCTGTCTTTCTGAAAAAGAGAGTTTAAAACTGTTCTGTTATATTTCTAGCTGAAAACTGTTATCTGAAAGCTGTTTTTCTGAAAAAGAGAGTTTAAAAGCTGTTCGGTTATATTTCTAGCTGAAAACTGTTATCTGAAAGCTATTTTTCTGAAAAGGAGAGTTTAAAAGCTGTTCTGTTATATTTCTAGCTGAAAACTGTTATCTGAAAGCTATTTTTCTGAAAAAGAGAGTTTAAAAGCTGTTCTGTTATATTTCTAGCTGTAAACTGTTATCTGAAAGTTATTTTTCTGAAAAAGAGAGTTTAAAAGCTGTTCGGTTATATTTCTAGCTGTAAACTGTTATCTGAAAGCTGTTTTTCTGAAAAAGAGAATTTAAAAGCTGTTCGGTTATATTTCTAGCTGAAAACTGTTATCTGAAAGCTGTTTTTCTGAAAAAGAGAATTTAAGAGCTGTTCGGTTATATTTCTAGCTGAAAACTGTTATCTGAAAGCTGTTTTTCTGAAAAAGAGAATTTAAGAGCTGTTCGGTTATATTTCTAGCTGAAAACTGTTTTCTGAAAGCTGTTTTTCTGAAAAAGAGAATTTAAAAGCTGTTCGGTTATATTTCTAGCTGAAAACTGTTTTCTGAAAGCTGTTTTTTGAAAAAGAGAGTTTAAAAGCTGTTCGGTTATATTTCTAGCTGAAAACTATTTTCTGAAAGCTGTTTTTCTGAAAAAGAGAATTTAAAAGCTGTTCTGTTATATTTCTAGCTGAAAACTGTTATCTGAAAGCTGTTTTTCTGAAAAAGAGAGTTTAAAAGCTGTTCGGTTATATTTCTAGCTGAAAACTGTTTCCTGAAAGCTGTTTTTCTGAAAAAGAGAGTTTAAAAGCTGTTCGGTTATATTTCTAGCTGAAAACTATTTTCTGAAAGCTGTTTTTCTGAAAAAGAGAGTTTAAAAGCTGTTCGGTTATATTTCTAGCTGAAAACTATTTTCTGAAAGCTGTTTTTCTGAAAAAGAGAATTTAAAAGCTGTTCTGTTATATTTCTAGCTGAAAACTGTTATCTGAAAGCTGTTTTTTGAAAAAGAGAGTTTAAAAGCTGTTCGGTTATATTTCTAGCTGAAAACTGTTATCTGAAAGCTGTTTTCCTGAAGAAGAGAGTTTAAGAGCTGCTCGGTTATATTTCTAGCTGGAAACCGTTTTCTAAAATCTGTTTTTCTGAAAAAGAGACTTTAATAGCTGTTCGGTTATATTTCTGATAATTTTGAATATCAATTTGCATTCATCATTTGCTGACATTTTTTTAATTGTTGCAGTTAGATTGCAATGTTGTACATGTATGAGAACAAGAAACCTGAGCAGCATGTGAATCGAGCAAAAATCAGACGCCATCTTCTCCACGGTTGATTCTTCACGTTAGAGTACAAAATTTATTTCAAAATCTTGTATGTACATAATATAGATTCAGTGAGATTTTGTGAAGCAAAAAATCTCAGTTCATGTATCAGTTATTCTATTTGGATAAATGTTTTGATGTTATCATTGCCTTTTTGGGTAATTGCAGTTCTTCAGTCTTAAATGAGGATTATTTTTTAGTTTGTTTTGTTGAGCTTGCATGTGAGAGCAAGTAGTAGCAGTAGTCGGATAGAAGATTGCATGTGAGATCAAATGGGATGTATTTTTTTTTATAATGTGAGCAGTATTTGGATTTATTGGATTGCATGCAGTATTTGGATAACTATATTTGGATAAACTGAATATGCTCACCTTGCACGCTGCAGTTGTTGAGAAGATTATATGAAAGAAAATTTCGGAAAGCTGAGCCAAACAATTTATTCAAGAAAATAAGCACTAGATAATCAAACTTGAAAGCATTCCCATGTAAACATGCTCAACCAATTTATTCAAGAAAAGAAGCTTACTTCATTACTGCTGTTTACATTGTTCAACAATCCCATATAAACTGAGGAACAATGGCATGGGATCGATACATATATTATGAAAATAGGTTCTACAATTTTTTACAAACAATCAATACAACCAAGTTTCAAAATAATCATCATTTGTTGCCTACAGTCACTGCTGCTGCCTGGAGCTGCTGCTGTTGCTTCTTAACTCCTTGTACAAATTTGATTTAAAAACTATATAGTAGGTAGATCAAGAAGCAAAGAAACAATATAAGAAACTTGTACCTATAGTCAATAACTTGTCTTGTAAACAGGTAGTTACACAACAGGTAGTTTTCTGAGTGCTTACATATAAAATTATGGAGTGCACAACAGGCTGTGACCATCATAACTTGTCTTGTAAACAGGTAGTTTGGCATGTCATTAAAGATGGCAAACCTCTTCTTGAATACACCAAACGTTCTCTCAATCACATTTCGTAGCCTAGCATGCTGTTTATTAAAAAGTTGTCTTGGTTGGGTTGGTGCATGGTTGGCCCCTTGAAAGTCCTGTAAGTGGTATGGCTCACCACGGTATGGCGCTAAAAAACCAGGCATATTAGTATAACCACAATCTACTAAGTAATGTTTATCGTTTGGTGGGATTTCCAACAGTCTTTGTGCTAATGCACTCTGTATTACGTGGGAATCGTTAGCACTGCCTTCCCATCCCGCGTAAACAAATGTGAAGAACATGTTAAAATCACATGCTGCCAAAACATTTTGATTGATAATACCCTTTCGAGAGCATCAAGCATTGCTTCGAATAGCAGGTACAATAGCTTTGATTAATGTGCCATCAGCAGCACCAATAGCTCCCTACATTAATGAATTCGAATAATAGATATTACGTGTAAACGTTGAAAAAACTTTAATAATACATGACGGGTGAAGGTAACAGAATACCTTAAACTACGGATAAAAGTCTGGGGAATTGAGGATCCTTTGATGTACTTGTGTAGTGTCGGGGGGAGCAATAAGTATTGTTGCTACTCTTGCCAAACCTTTCAATACAAGTGTAAAATGCTTTTCGATTGTTTGAAGTGAGTGGTTAAACCTATTAGCGACTAGTCGCATTCTTGAACTGTGACCGACAATATACAGGAAAATTGCCACACTTTCCTCGAAAGACACGCGTCTGCGTCTTGAAGACTCCTCTGTTTCCTCAAGGTAGTTCCCATTTTTTAGAAAAGCACACAAGGCCATAAAACAATCTTGGTTCATACGGAATATTCCATGAAACGTGGACTGGGAACCCTCTAACATTTCATTCAGATATTCACGTCCTGTTTGTTTTGGAGAGGACGTTGTACTTTCTTCACATAATTCAGCTAGAAAGATTATATTCATCAACTCATCAACATCGTCACTACTAGATGAAGAAGTGTCCATAACAGAGGTTGCACTTGCAGTAGTAACTCACTATGACAAAAAGATAGAAATCAAATTGAGAAAGTAATAAAGTTCACTACTAATAGCAAATCACTTTTGGTAAAAAATAAAACTCAATGTAAATGAAATAAAAACCGCAACGTTTCACCATCAAACTGTCATAGTACATTAGATTTCACGCAAATATGCAAATAATAGTAAAAAATAGTACACATTATGATTTCTTTATCCCATTCAACCGAATGGGATGGCTACTGCCAACCATACATCTTGACCCAAGCCTCCTGATGTGCTGGGGTCATACGAAGGAAACTATGACAAGCACGAGGATTACAAATTAGGTGGTCTAGTGCTTTCACAGCTTCATTGCAATCAAGCCATGTCATCGCATTAATTATATCTTGGCATTGATCCAACTCGGCGAAAGCAGGGTCAGTGGAGACATTACTTTCCACCTCTATTTTGTTCTTCAACCTGCTTCTTTTTACCTCCTGAGTTTCCATACAGGAACTAATATAATCTTTCACAATTGACATAGCTGATCCCCGGCCACTTGAGGTACCGGATTTTCTCTTATGAGAGCCCGACCCCGAACCTAATGGTACATCATCATCCTCATCAAGTACATGTACGTTTGACTGATGAGGGTGACCAAACTCATAATTCATCCTCCGCTCCTCATCATCATCCAACACCCTTTGTGTGGAAGCCCTTGTCACATTGCCCTGGGCAGTAGAATCTTCCATAATTTTGGTCAAAGCATCAAAATCTGCCAACCCCTTGTTAGCAAATTTTTTGGCCGCAGGATGTATCTAATCATAGAATTTGTTGTTACTATGCAAGTAGTAAAGTCAAGATTAAGTATAATAAAAAGGATTCACAAAAAAAAAGCAAACTTGGAGATTATATATGAACCTTAAGATATTGTTCCCAAACTGGTTTCTCGCAAGTAACGGTTTCGTTGACTTCATCCCAACCGAAACCGCTTTGTTTCTTCATATCTGAAAACACCTTTCATTCTGCTTTCAGTCTCTGATATTTTGTCTTCAACTGTGGAACCGTGAATGAACGGCCACACACGAGTTGCATTTGTACAGCAAAATTATTCCAAGTTTTTACGTCGAATGTGTTACTTTTTAGGCTATCCCTGTCAACTGCAGCCTCCATAAGGTTGACAAAACAATGCACAATAAGGAGAGGCCACTTCCCATAATCCTCATCCACCGCCTTCTCCTTCCCCCTACCCATACCACTCATCTATATTGAAGAAATACCGATAAATATAAACAACAATGCCAAATTCCAGTAATTAAACTTGTGATCGGATAACCGTAGGTTGTAAGAAGCCACAGGTTTAAAAAAAATTTGGCAACAAATTAATCGTAAAAAGATGCAGTTTGGACGGCCGGCAAAAATTTTTTTTGGCCAACAGCAGATTAAAAATTCGTAGGTCGTAAAAAGCAAAACCGCAATCCTCCAGAGTCATAGGGCGTAAAGAAAAACAACAAAATCAAGTGCCCCACGGATCATACCTTCGATTGGAATTGAACAAGGAAGAAATTGTCAGCAACGGATTCAACCTTGAGTAGCTATTTGATTCGATTTGCCCGTTGTTTCCTATATCTTTTCCTGTATGCAGCACGGGTTGTACAGACCATTAATCCCTCAACCGAAACCACTCAACCCCTCACCAAATCGACAGAAGGGAGAGTAGTATTCAAGTCGCCAGCCACAGAGAATCAGCTGTTTGGACTAGATTTGAGAGTTAATCATTCCAAAAACATTGATTTGGGGGGGGGGGGTTAGATCAGATCTGCTTTGGAAAAGAAGGGAGGAAGAAGACGCCGTACGGGAAAAAAGGAGTAAAGGAGCTTCGTGAAGTGAGAGACGGGCGAGAAGAGAGTGAAGGAGGTTTCGCCGAGAGGGAGATAGATTCAGATCTGGAACCTGGAAAAGAATGGAGGAAGAAGATGAGCGAACGGGAGAAAAGAGTAACTCATGAAGTGAGTGATGTGAGAAGAGAGTAAATGAGCTATTTTCGAAAAGAGGGGGGTATCAGTATTCTAAATAGTGTTTGGAAAAAACACTTAAAACAAACGCCAACTCAGGATATTATTTCAGAAAAGAAAAAAAAAACGTGAAACAAACAGACAATAGTTTTGGTCAAATTAGAAATTACAGATTTTTTTGGGTTTATTGGACATCAGTTCATTAAAAATTTGCAGGGTAACTTATATTAGGCATTTCATTAAACAAGTGGCGTGCATTTTCAATAACTTAGAACCATTAAAAATAAACATGTAGTTAAACCTTCTCTATTTCCAACTTCAATCATCAGTATTCAGTGCATGGAAAGAGTAAAAACTAATGGTTAGAACTTAGAATTAGTTACCCACTTTGTGTTTGTTGTTTGATCTCTTTCTTATTCCTCTCGAGCTCCTCTCAGGTTCTCCGAGTCTCCTTTGAATTTGTGATGGGCTTTGTAAATTAAATTCAAAAGAGAAATAGAGAAATAGAATGGAGGTGGTGATAATGTGATGTAACAGGAAAAGAAGAGGAAGAATCTGTCGAAGAGAAGAAGAAGAGGAAAGGAAGAAAGGTTGAGAGAGTAAACTAAATGGGTCGAAATTTTACACATAAACCCTTATTAAAAAAAATTACTAAAAATATTTTTTTTTGATTTTTTTTTAAAATCCCAGGGGCGCCCCCTGGGTCCATGGCAGCTACGCCACTGTTGGTATGTCAACCGTAACTTAAGCTTGTCTGTGATTTTTTGATAAGGATCCATCCAAGTTTCTGTCTGAATATTTAGACATGCTCATAGAGATCATGTCCTAGCATAACTATTACATGCATCTAAAAGTGAGTTGAAATTTAAAAAAAAAAATATGCAGTGTTTCTAACAAACTATATGCATTCTAGGTAAGTTCAAGCTAATGATGAAGAAGGCGATAGTTGAGCTTAAAGGTATATATGCTGCTTTTTTATATAATATGTTTCCTGCTTCAATTAATTTGTTGGACCTCTAAAAGTATTTTATATAATCAAACCAGGTGCACCGTTCCGATGACGTGCCGTAGGCACGTGTCAGCGGGCAAACCTAGTTAGCTTGCTAAAATTGATGATATAATTGGGCCTCCAATTTTCAGCCCCCTCAGACTCGGTTTCGTGGTTCAGGGACCCCCTCAGGCCCAGTTTCGTGGTTAATGGACCGCTACTGTTTCATCAATTTTGTAAAAATACTTAGCGAAATAATTCTATTTTTATGCTTTCTCCCAAAAAACAAAGAAATAGTTGTATTTAATGGAAATTAATTCTTTATTGACAATTAGAAAAAATATATGTGTAAGAAATTTAATCATGATAAGGCTTTGATCCTACAAGAGGCACTTTTCTTTTATTTCTTTTGTTAGCTAAATGAAGCTAAAATATTCGGTTTGTGACGGCCAAATATAAATGTTGTTTATTTACACATCATCCTGCATCTAGATGAAAAAGAAGATGTATTTGTAATTTATTAAATTTGAGATGTCAATTTTTTTAATATCAACTACTTTGTTATTTTCTTACTAAATGTAAACTATGACGTGTGATTTGTGTTAGTTAACTTAGAAAGATCAACAACTAATAAGTTTATTCAATGGCAAATGAAATTTCTAGCATGTTGACATATATCCACTCTATTATCCCCCCCTTTTTTTTCTAGATGGAGAACCTTCTAATTGACATACATACTGATGAAATAAGAGAAGTCTAAATATGAAGTTTTGAAAGTCAAAGCCTACCGTAACAATAAATTCAAAAACGGTCGCTGTATTAAATTGAGCAAAAGGTCTTTAGGTCATTTCTTCGTTGGGCTCCATATATTCTCATTAATAAGAGAACTTTAAAAATCTCCCATTTTTAAAATTGATGGTTGGTATTGTCCTTTTCTGAAAATTGTATTTAAGCTCCTCTTTTGGGTTTAATATCATTAATTAATCATCATCAACCACAACAATAACAACAACAAAAACATAGGCAATTTGCGGCGTATAAGAAAGGAAAAAAAAAGTACTAATTTTTTACTTTTTGTTTCAACGTTTTTATGCTCTTATTTGAATTAACATTATTCTCGAATCAATTGAGCTAAGGTGGTAACTGAGATTAGAAAGAAAACACAAGATAGGTGAATTCTATTTTACCACAGACACCAGCAGTCAAGACAAGTAAACACAAATTAATAGCGAATTCTCCTAAGCCTTATAAAAAGTATCTATGAAAAAATATTATTCTCTAACTTAGAATTGATGCATCAAGATATCATCAAATGGAGTGATTGGTTGCAGGAAAGACGCTTGTTCTCTCCAACTACCATAAAGTTTATAACCGCAGATACGACTGATTAAGTGGGAATTAAAAAGTGTGCCTAATTTTTTTTAAGAAAACCTCTCAATCTGTAGGTGAGTTATTTTAAACCCCCTTTCAAGAGAGGCATCTATTTAAAAACATATTTAACTCAGTTGTTCGAATACTACTCCTTTTAAAACGAAGGATTTTCTATGTAATTTAATCCCTTAATTAATAGATACATGCGATTTAATCTGAAACTATAATATTTACAATTTAGTCTCTCAATTAAAATGACTTAATTGAAGATTTTGCAATTTACTTCCTTAATTAATTGACATTTGTATTTTAGTGCAACAAATTATAGTATTTACAATTTAGTCCTCAAACCAGAATGACTTAATTAATTTAGTCAATAAAATTTTTACCAAACAAAAAGAAGCTAATAGTTAAATAAATTCAAGAATACGGTATTAACAAAATCTAAGGAGGATAGTGAGAAAGAAAATTTAAAAAAGAAAAAGAAAAAGGAAGAATAGGAAGGTAACAATTTAGTATGATTATTTTATAACTTATATCATAATTATTTTATTATTATTGTATTTTTTTTATTACTATTGGTTTTCTAACAATATTGATAAGATGATTATGTTAAGACTTTTTTAAGGTTTAAATTTTCGATGCTATACATGTGGTTGTATATTCATCAGATTGAAACGGTTAAAAACTATTCAAACCTCTTATTCTCACTATTCAATTTTTTTATGAAGCTCTAGAAAAGTAAGACTTACTACATCATATTATCAAAAAACTTTGGGTACATGATGAAACCATTAACACTAATTACCAGTGTCCCACGTATCTTTTACATCTTCCATAATCATAAGAAATCACAAAATATGCTAAAATTAAGAATTTAAAATATGTGGATTAAACTTTATTTTAATTGATTGGGGACTAAATTACAGATGTTATGATTGGGAAGAATAAATTACAAATATCCATACATTAAGGAACTAAATTGAAAAAATATTATAATTAGGTTAATCTCATTCATACTATGATTCGAATGAAGAAATCATAAAAATATTCATTAATTAAGAATCTAAATTGTAAAATTATTAATTAAGTCATGAGGAACTAAATTGCAAATGCAATCATTGAGGAGTTAAACTGTAAATGTATATTAATGAAGAGACTAAATTATTTGTTTTTTAAAATGAACACTTCCGCCTTAAAAAAAAAAGAGGGTATTTGAGAAACTGAGCTGAGGTTTTTCTTCAATTTTGTAAGAGCATCCACAGTCGTGTGCTATTTATGTATAAAATGTATTTTATAGCAAACGATCAGCTCCAGTCATTTGCATAAATAGCTACAGTAGATTGCTATAAATAGCTACAGTAGATTGCTATAAATGAGAATGAATTTGAGAGAAATGCATATTATACAGGATGCACCTTCACTTTCCGTCTCATAAAAGAAGATTTTTTTAATTATCCGACGCAACTTCATTTTGCGTCGCTCACCAAAAAAGTTTAACAAAACGTAATTAATAACAAAAAAAATCATCCCCTTGGACGCAACATCACTTTGTGTGGGCAGCTGAGGTATTAATTAATTTTTTTTTCAACTAAAAATTGATTTTAAATATTTAAAAATTCAAAAAAAGTTTGAAAAACTGTGGGACGCAACTTCACTTTGCGTCTGACACTTTTCTGATTTTTTTTCTTCAACCGACGTAACTTCACTTTCCGTCTAATATTAAAAAATTAATTAAATAATTCGTTTCGTCCTTCCGACGCAACTTCAATGTCCGTCTAGTATTTTTTTAATCTTAAATTGCTATAAAATAGCATTGGATGACTGCAGCAAATGCTGGAAATGTTATATATAAATATGCATTTTGTCATTTTTTGAAAATCACGATGCTCTAATGGATGTTACAATTGAAAGGGTTTAAAGTTTAAACTAACTCGTCATAGTTGAGGTTTTTAAAAAAATAAATTAAGCCTAAAAAGTCTAAACAGAGGTGGTATATGCAAAATGTTAAAGAGGTAAAAATGTAAAATGCTGCAAACGTTAAAATTTGTGGCATACCCTGTCGCTTAAAGATCCAGAAACATATTAACTTTTCCTCTGCGCGTCTGACGCGTCGGCGTCAATATGTACCATGGTCAATACCAGATTACACTAAATGCATTAGAAAACAGAGCGCCAGCCAACCCAAACTTAGATAACCAAAATAAATGTTTTTGTTTTTTTTTTTTGGGTTTTTTTGTTGTATCTTGAAAAGTTAGTCAATACTATTCAATACGACCAAAATTCACCAACATCTAAACCCTCGATCTGAGCTTTTATAAGGAGAGAACCGTAATCGAAAGAGAAAGGTAACAAAAAAGGAGAGAGCTTTTTTCAAGTGGAGTTGGATATTATTATGGCTGAAAATGGCAACAAGAAGAAGAAGAAGGACAGAGGTGGGGCCCACCACCGGTCTGTGCTCAGCTGCTTTACACCCGCCGTCAAAGATCAGACTGAGAATGTTGACGGCGGGTTCGATCTAACATCGGTGGTTGACGGTGGGGAGCGGCGGAGGCCGACGCATCTGGTTGTCACCGTTAATGGCATTATTGGAAGGTCTTAATCTTGTTTTATTTAGTTAATTAGTCTGTTTAAGATCAAATTAGAAAGTTTTTTTGATTGTTTGCAATATGATTGCTTTAGCTAAGCCCAAATCAGAGTTTTACTTGAATAATCAATAGTTTTTATATATAAAAATTAAACTTGATCTGTACTGTTAGTCCTTTGATGTGTTAGAGCTTAGAATGATGAAATGCGAACTATTTTTTTAAAAGATTGGGGTGAAAATTTCAGATAAGGGCACTAAATATTTTAGTATATAATAACATCGATTTCGGAGTAGGGATGTTTCCATGGCTTTGAAGGATGCAATTAGGAGGTTCCATTGATTAGGGTGGGGAATTGGGGATGTTTGATTAGCTTTGTAAAGGCAACGATAGTTTGCTCATACCCTAGTACTGTATATTTGAGGTAAATTTGGTTCCTTATCTCAAATGTTACCTTGTTATCTTTGTAGGCAAGTTCATATCATAGCTTTGAGAAATTTGGGCTTTTTTTTTTATCCTTTGTCGATTGAACTTAATTTGCATTACCAACTTACCATTCCCTAGCTAGAGTCTTTTTTCTCTTCTTTAGCTGTACACAAAAGTTGCATTATCTCTTCATTAATTTTTCACATTAGACTGGCAGGTTTTCAGTTTTATTTAAGCCGCTACTTATCTTGACATGATGTCCTGTTCCCTGCACTTAGGGGGTGTTTGGTTGGTTGTAAAATTTTTCAAAGTTGTAAGTTTACTGTAGAGAAAAGAAATATGTAGAAATGTGTTATGAAAAAGTGGCTTATTTGGATATAAATTTACTGTAGCTAGAATAGTTTTATACAAAAGATTAGGTATGTTTGAGTTGTAAGAACACTACAATGAAATTAATTTAAAATGTTTTTAAAAATTTTGTTTTATTTAAAATTAATCTCAATTAATTAAAGTTTAAACTAATTAAACTAAATTGATCTTAATTAAATTAAACTAAAAACCCAAAACTAAAAAAATCGGAAAAAAAAAATTAAGCTAAAAAAACCAAACCCAAAAAAGGAAACTGAAGCACCCTAAAAAAACTGAACCCCAAAAAAACAAACACCCGAAGCTATAAAGAAAACCAAATAAAACCCAGCCCCTCCAAAAAGAAACCGAAGCCAAAAGTTCATATGTGGGGACTTCAGTCCTCCATCGGCCAGGAGGGGGGAGTTTGAGAGTTTAAATAAAGTCTTGTAAATTATATGAAAGACAAAAGAATTAATTAGGGGCTTAATCTCATTATTAAAAGAAATTAAATCATTTTGTTGGTGTTGGCAATTTTATGTGGGGACTTTAGTCCCACATCGGCCAGGAGTGGGGTGTTTCCTTTATTCCGATTTAAGTTCCAACAGTACACTTGGGTAACCAAACAGGCCCTTATGAAAAGTCGAAAACAATTGATGACTGCCTATTGTAATTCAAAATTATCACATCAAGCTCTTTATCACGAATCAGTAATTTTTGGGGAGGGGTGTGAGCTGTTTTGAAAAGGGGACGCCCTTTTTTGTTTTGCTCATAGATATTTGGTATTATGGATGGTAGGGATCATTAGAATTTTTACGTTGTCTCTATGCTCAATGTCTTGCTACTGATGGCACCAGAATTACGTATAAAATTCCTTTCGTTTTGGTTCTGAATATTTTTGTTTCTTTATATGCAGTGCAGCAAACTGGAAATTTGCTGCTAAGCAATTTGTTAAAAGATACCCCGAAGACATTGTTGTTCACTGTGAGTTTTCAGATCCTTTATAGATGTAATTTTATTTTTATAAGTTGCACTTTGAGAACGTGAACATAATGAAGTTGAAATTTGAACTGAGAAATGTTAGAAAAGAGGCTTGAAGCAATGTAACCCGTAGAAGTAGGAACTGAGGACCTGAGGACCTGAGTTCCTACTTCTACTGGTTATATTGCTTCAAGACCTTTTTTTTTTTTGGATGGACGGATTGAGTCGAAAGACTCCAGCCACAGAAAATTATATAAATTAATTTAAGACCTGAGTTCCTACTTCTACTCGTTATATTGCTTCAAGACCTTTTTTTTTTTTGGATGGACGGATTGAGTCGAAAGACTCCAGCCACAGAAAATTATATAAATTAATTAAAAAGGTAGCATACAAAAGATATGTTTACAAGGAGTAAAACAAAGAAAAGAACCACAATATACAACAACAGAAGGTAAGAGAAAGGCAAAGGAAGCAAAGAATGCTTCCAATATGCAATAAAAGGCCCCTAAACACCGCAAGCCTGCTAAGCCCAGAGGATACGCCCATAGAAAGCCAGCCGAGAGAGCACCCAAAACTACCGAAAAAACAGTCTACCGGCGAGAACCTAAAAAAAAAAAAAAAAAACAGAGTAGCAGCCACAAAGCAAGCAAACCAATAAAATAGAGACAGACGGAAAATAACTACGCCAGAGAAATAAAAGGATGTACCCGGAAGGTCAGCCACCGCACAACGAATGGCATTGATAATTACAGTAGATGGCTAAAAAGTAGCGCTCATCCCAAAAAAACAGCAAAGCCTAAACACAGGCAGCACAAAGCAATAGCAACTGCCAAAGAACATGCTACCACCCAACAGGCAATCACGAGACGTTAAAATAGCCAAAAGCATCACCCCAAGGACTCAAAAATAACACAGATTAGATAAACACCATAATCGAGATATAAAAGGAGAAAGTACATTAGGTGAGAGGAGACTAACCGATTACAGAAAGAGAGAAGGAAATAGCCCCATAATCACAAGAAAGAGTAGGAGAAAAGGAGATACATTGAAATAAAACATATAGAACAGAGCAAAATAACAACAGTAAGCCTAAGACTGAGAGGCCAAAACACACTGCGAAGATTTCCTGAAGAAGCAAACAAAACCCCAAAACAGATCCTGCAAAGAATGCAGACCAAAAGAAGAGAAACTAGCCAGAGTACCACCTTCAAGTCTCTTTTCTAACGTTTCGTTAACAAAAAGAACAAAGAAACTTATTCCTCTAGTTCTTTTGGCATAAAGTATTTTCTACAACTTCAATGAAGTTCTTTGAGGGTGGTCTAGATGCATTTCATTTTTCTATCTCTCTCTAGAGGATATGATTGAACCACTTCTTGTTATGAAATTAACAAATTAGAAACAAATTTACTGTTGAGTGAATGCATATTGTTCTACTTTTTATTTTCTTTCAGATGTGTATAACCTTGTACATTGCAGGCAGCAAATCTAATTATGCAAGCTTGACATTTGATGGTGTTGACGTAATGGGAGAGAGACTAGCGGATGAGGTAGACATAGGTTTCTTCTCCTGATATCTAAGCATTTCATTACCGCTAACTATGCCTTCAGCAAAAACTCAGCTCTAGCCAATACCCTGAACTTCGTTTGACTTAGAAGTGGTTTTGTTTGAAACATTTTTGTAACTAGCCACTAGGCTTGTCACTGATTATAGCTGCTGTATGTATCCAGGTTTTATCAGTTGTTGCACGCAAGCCAGAGCTTCAGAAGATCTCCTTTGTTGCTCACTCACTGGGTGGATTGGTAGCAAGATACACTATTGCTAGACTATATACACCTAATGACCAAAACGACTTTCCTCGGGAAAATGAAGAATGCAAAACTTGTAATTACGGAAGTCGATGTATAAAACACAAAGTCAAAGGCAAAATTGCTGGACTCCAGGCTGTTAATTTTATAACATTTGCCACACCTCACCTTGGTTCAGGGTTTCACAAGCAGGTCATTTCCAAATCATTTAACCTTTATCTTAATGCATACTTTTTATTTTACATATACAGAATTGTTCACTTAAAGAATAGTATATTTCGAGTTGAATCTATGTTTTTTAATTTTATTTTTTCAGTTGATACCAATTATAAACTCTTGGTTGCTGTTGTTGTTTACTGAATTCACCTATCATGTACAACTTGCATGTTTTGTTTATTAATAAATGACAACATATGCAGATCCCAATTTTTCGTGGCTCTCATGCATTCGAAAAGATGGCATATCGAATTTCTTGGATTGCTAAGAGAACTGGAAAACATCTCTTTCTCAAAGATCATGATAAGGGCGACATTCCTCTTCTCCTTCAAATGGTCAATGATTGTGGAGATCTCCAATTTATGTGGGTACTTGTAATTAGTAGATAATATTCTTTAACAACTCTGCTATGAATATGATGAGTTAAGTAATTGCTAACCTTACTATTGTTTGCAGGTCTGCTTTGCAATCTTTTGAGCGCCGCGTGGCTTACTCCAATGTCTGCCTTGACTGTATCCTGTTTGAGATTACAAGCATATCATGAAATATGTACAGTATAAAAACTGAAACTTCTGATCAACAATTTTACTATCTTAAGTACTGGCTGTTTCTTTCCTTTGTATGTAAGAACTTAACTCATTCTAGTTATTGTTGGACGAAAGACTTCATCCATATGCCGTCAACATGAGCTGCCTAAGGTAAATATCATAATAGTTTTTACTTAATTTATGTTTCTAATTGTTATATCTCAAATGCATTACTTACCTTTTTTCAGCGTCAAAATTTTGTGAAAAATGAGAGATATAAACACATTGTATATGAGGAGAACGCAAAAACTGCTAATTTGGAGCATGAAGAATTTGTCGAGATGATAATTCCTCAACAGGAGACTGCAGATGAAATAGAAGGTTTGCAATCCTCTCATTTCCTGTAACTCTATCATGCATTTATGGTTAACAAAAAAACATTGACTCATACCCTTTTCTTCTTAAACTCCCACAATTATAGAGGCAATGATTAAAGGTCTCAACAGAGTTAGCTGGGAAAGAGTACATGTCAGCTTCCGCAAAAGTAAACAAGGAGTGTTTGCTCACAACACGATTCTTGTAAGTTTCTGAACCTCCCGAAATCTGAAACATGGATCTGAACAAAATGGTATTTATGTGAACATTCTAGTCCATTAGCTATGACTAGCATGTTCAACTTTTCAGCCTACCAGTGGTAAATTTAAATTTTCTACTCTCAGACCCACACTTAATTAACCATAACATTCAGATATCACTTTACTTTTGAAATTTCTATTTAAGTATGCTACAATTAAACTATTGGTTGATGTGGGGGCACTAAAACAATATTTTTAACTTCTTTGCAGGTGAAGACACAGTTAATTAATTCGGCTGGTGCAGATGTGATCTCCCACATGATTGACAATTTTATTTTATAGTCAACACAAGCGCAACTTAGGAAAGTCTCTCCATTCAGAGAGATTATCAATTGTTTTTAGATCATTTCGTAATTAGAAAAATCAAGGAGAAGCAATTTTCTCCTAGTACAGTGAGAGGCAAAAGCTTTCAGTCTGTAGCATATTATTTGTATTTATACAATAGGAACTGAAGTTCTCAATGGCTTATAGTAGTTGGAACAAATGAGTGTATTCTAAGAGGGCAAGTATATTATTTGATGTATTATATCCAATGTAACAGGAATATTTTCAACATTAATAAAACATGAGCCTTAGGCTTTTCACCTTAACCTAAGTTTGGTCTGTGCAAATATTATGTTTTAACAATTAGCTGTTGTGTGCAGCTCTGCTTCTTATTGCCTATCCAGATCTCATCTAATTGCAGATAAAGGAGGCCTTGAGATAGTGAACAGGAGTTGTTGTCAGCTTATTGGATGGGAATTCTTCACAAATTTGACAGAACAAATCAACAGAAACAAGGAAACGGCTCATACACAAAGGAAAAGGTGATGGATACTAGTGGTGATTGGTGAACAATGAGGTGAGTGAAACCAACTCACAGCTGTTCATCTCAGTACCCATTTTGGGAAAATGCCATTCTTTGGCTCTGAAATTGGTTTTGGAGTTTTTGCTGTTTATGATCATTGCTTTCTATCCTAACTTCTTTTATCTCTTAATGTGATTGACTCTTGTATGTACAACCACTTTCAATCAATGCTATTGGAATTATTTTCATAGGGGAAAGAAAGAACAAGAATTTGGTCCCATGCTCTTGTTTCTTGTAGTTTGTAATATCTGCTTCCAACTGTTGTGTCCTTTTGATATCTCTCTCTCAGTCAGGTGGCAGAACAGAGCAATCTACATTCATTAATGCATTAAATTGCTGAGCTTTTGAAGTGCACAGTCACCTTTCCAGATTCACATTTTCAGTTTTGCAGCAGTAAGCAATCATCTCCTTAATCTTTTCCTTTTCTCTCACTCTCTCTCTTTTTCTTCTCCATTCCTTAGTCTTTATTATCTCCTTTGCTCACACACTGCACTAAATCTCTCTGCAAAAATGGCTGCTCATTTTCTCTGCTCAACTCTTCTCCTATTGATTTTACTCCTCTTGAGTTCTACTCAAATGAATTACTCTATTGCAGGTGCGGTAGTTCTCAGTTCATTTGAGTTTGTTCTTCAGTAGATTGCATTTTAATCTACTGTTTAACACTTAAGTATTGATGTGTCTAGGTAGTATACCAATGCTTGAGCTTTCAGGAGTTGCCAAGGTGAGAGAACTCATCCTGTTTTCTTCGTTTTTGTTGATAGTGATTAATGTACGTTTTAGTCACTTTACAAGTTTTTCTGTTAGGTTCCCTAGTAAATGTTTCATACAAGCTTTCCTAATAATGCTATATTACGAACTTCAATTTACCATTTTTATTTTTTAAAATGGTCCTGTACAATAATTCTTATCCAAGCAGAATAGTGAACCAGCTTTTCTTTAATTATTGTCATTTCAAGTCATTTTCTCGAATTCCTTTAACTTAGACAGAATACACCAATTAGCACGTATATGAAATAGCTTGATAAACTAAGGGATCTAAGAGAAATCTTGTAATTAGGGGGTTTATATGAATTTTTTTTATAACAACAATAGGCTAATGTGGGGAATGCATTGGTATTAGGAAGCAAAAACCGAAGAAATGGTGAGAATGGGATCAAGGCCGCCAAATTGCGAGGGGAGGTGCAGTAGCTGTGGCCACTGTGAGGCAGTTGAAGTTCCTTTACTCCCACTTGAGAAAGAGAAGATGATGCCCTTGGTCGATAAGAGTAAGAAGTTTTCGACTACAATCAATTCTAGAGGTGATGAGTACAGCTCCAACTACAAGCCCATGAACTGGAAATGCAAGTGCGGCGGAATTATTTTTAATCCATAATGTAAACCTTTGTTTATTTTGGTTCATAACATAATTGATGTGGAGTTTGTACTCTCCTCTCTCTCCCCCCCCCCCCCCCCCCCCCCCCCCCCCCCCCCCCCCTCTCTCTCTCTCTGTTACACTCCATTCTGTGTTGTTTGATTCTGTTGTAATAATTTCATCTCTCTGTTATTAATGTATCTGCATGCACTTGTTCAGTATCAGCATTTCTATTTTTTTGATATGTTGGGCTTCTATTGGGCCTTCATCCGGCCGAGTTTTCAAGTTCTGTGGGCCCACAAAAGTCTGGGACAGAGGAATTTTTTACCAAACTATCCCACTTTTCGTACGAAATTATCCCTACTTGAAAATTTAATACCAAAACATTTCTGTCGCTAACTGAGTTAGCGTACCTAGTAATTTTCTTCGCGCTAACTCAGTTAGCGTGCTGCAGGGGATACAACTTTTTCCTCTTGTTTGGGTGTGGCGAAAAACTCACCCAATATCGACACGCTAACCTCGTTAGCGCACCTCTTTATACCAAGGCCGTTAACTCGGTTAGCGTGTGTCGATTATTAGTCTGTTTGTGAAGATAGGCATACACGTTAACTCAGTTAACGGCCTTGGTAAAACAAGGCACATTAACTGAGTTAGCGTGTGTGAGTATCTTCAATTTTCAGAAAGTTTCAAGTTTCTGGAAACTTAAAATCTTCACAGTCGTTAACTTAGTTAATGGCCTTGGTAAGAATAGGCACGTTAACTGAGTTAACGTGTGTGAGTATCTCCAATTTTCAGAAAGTTTCAACTTTCTGGAAATTTGAAATCTTCACAGTCGTTAACTCAGTTAACGGTCTTGGTAATAATAGGCACGTTAACTGAGTTAACGTGTCTATACTTAGTGATTTTTTACCCCAACACCTTTTTGAGATAGTGTCCTATACTGTTCCATCTACGAACGCTAACCCCGCTAGCGCGAGTGGTTTAAACAAGCACGCTAACGGAGCGTGTTTATATTGAGTGAGTTTTTTCGCACACCCAAACTAGAGGAGAAAAATTGTATCCCCTGCTGCACGCTAACTGAGTTAGCGCGAAGAAATTTACTAGGCACGCTACGTGAATGTTTTGATATTAAATTTCCAAACAGAGATAGTTTCGTAAATACTTATAAAAAGTTGGATAGTTTGGTAAAAAATTCGGGACAGAGAGAGTAGTAATGATGAGTCTTTTTTTTTTGTTGAAGAAAAGTAATGATGAGTCTTGCAAGAAGAAAACAACAAGAGATTCTGCAACAGTACAGCCCTGTTGTACCCCTAGGTCCCCTACTCTGTTTAGTCCACATACTTGTGAACTTGCTATCCGCACATTAATTCTAAATTCCTTTGATTGAGTTGATAATTAATTGTTTTTTCGGATTCATTGTGTGAATTACTCCTCTCTCAATGCCATCATCAAATCTAAAACTACTATTTTACTCATATCATGTGGTTCAACAATTGCAGTAAAGACATGATGAATCTAATTTGAATGACCTATATTTGTTGTAAATCTTGTTGTTTTTCTTGCATTTAAATCGTATCTGAATCAGAATCTGCAAAAAATAGAAAAGAAGCAAAACTTGTTGCAAGAAGATTAATGCTCCAGTTGTAAGATATATGCAGGATATGCCATTCGCAGGTCAAGATCAGTGCAAATGATCTGCATCCAATTATTGCTGGATTATTTGAACATATATCCAGCCAAACTTGATCAAAGTAGGCAACATTTCTTCGACAAAGGGTGTCCTCCCAAATGAAGCTCAAAATGGTGAAACATTCTAAAGTTAGGAGTCACCTAACAATTAGGTAACCAACATGCAATGTCTTAATTGATATTGGCTAGAGTGGATAATTGAGTGGCGGCTTGAATCCAGCGTTCTGGTTCAAGCCAAGAGTTTTCCATGAAAAAAAAAACCCCCTAATAATTAGGTATCTGTCCATCCTAAGTTAATTCAATTATAGCATTTTTGTTGGTTCTGAGATAAACAACGATTGAAGGTTTATCTTAAACACCTTATATATGGAGTTTAGATTTGTTTTCCCTTTCAAAACGAAATTTTAAAAAATAAAAATAAAAATAAATAAATAATACAACGATGGCATTACAGTAGACTAGTAATATGCATGTAGATGCACCGTTCTAATAAAAAAAAAATCTTTTTAAATTAAATACAAAGACATAATCTGGCATCGAACTTGACACTTCTCGTTACTCTTCACATACTCTTTATAAATTAGCTCTAGTGGTATCAACTTTTATTTTATATGAGTGACACTTTTATAAATAATTATGTCGCAAATAAATTTGAACTTTGATGGTATTATAGTAGCTAACAACAGTTGAGTAAATGAATGGTTAATATAACTCCCACTTAAAAATAAAAAGTTAAGATTAGATGATTGAATGTCTATAAATGACGACCTTAACTCTGCCATTATAATATTAGAGATTATTATGCCTTCATACTCAATAGAGAAATAATACTTGATATTGTACTCTGTCTCAGAAACAAAGACAAAGAAGAAATAATCGAAATCTTTAATCAAGATCATTCTCGCTATTTATTAATGTAGTAGATATAAATTTTGATAACTAATGCACTGGATATACAAATTAAGAGCTAGCCATTTGTTTTGTGCCTCCGTTGCCTGATATACTCCTGCAATCACTTATAAAAGACGTGATGCACAACTTTTCATTTTATCAAATATTTTCCTACATAGTTTGACAAAACAGGTGATCAGAGTTTCAATTTTGAACGCTGTTTCGTATATATAGAAAAAATCATTCTATAGACTGTAACATTAAGTATCCTTTGCGTAAGGATAAGAACACTAGTGAAAATTACCAGAAGAAGACATAAATGTTGTAAACTCTGAGTAAAATATTCTCTGGCATTATCCCTATGTACAGTTTTCACAGTAACATCAAATTGGGTTCTAACATTCGCACAAATATATTTGAAAACATAAAAAATTTCATAATGAAATTTCATTTAATATAACCATGTTGCACGAGAATAGTTATCAACAAAGGTAACAAAATATCTAAAGTTACTGAAATGAGACTGTACATGATAATGTTCCCACACATCAGAATGAACTAAACTAAAATGTCAACTCGACCATTTATTGACTATAAGAGAATAAGACACATGCTGGTGTTTACCTAAGTAACATGACTCACAAGACAGTTTATTAAGAGAAGATAACTCGGGTCTAAACTTCTTCAGATTTTGTAAAAAAATCAAAAACCAATGTCCCAACCGAGAATGCAAATCAAAAGTCGTGTAACCATTCAAGCAAGAAAAAGAGACCGGGACTCCATCAAGCGGCTAGAATCCCTAAGATTCATCTCTTGTACCAATCGTCCATCTTGTCCCAAGTCCTTGAAACACAAGTGATTATGATGGAAGGTAATTGAATAATTCAAAGATTTAGTAATTTTACTAACTTATAGTAGGTTGAAAGGAAATTTAGGCATATAAAGAACAGAATGAAGGGGTAAAATAGTAGTAAGGTCAACATGTCCACCCCCCATAACGGGAAGGTAGAACCATCAGCTAGACGAGCATGTGAAGAAAACGACTTTCTAACCGAGGACAATATACATGATTTCCCAGTCATATCATCAGATACCTTTGAATCAATTACCTATGATGCAAAAGCAATGGTAGTCAAGCAAACACTACTAGACTTAACAAATGTAGCAGAAGAAGAAAACTAGCACTGATAATCACGATATCGTTGGAGAGCCTGAAGCTCTCCTGCATCTACCTGAACATTGGTCAAACTGGAGGCTACATATACAATGTGTTACGATCGAGTATTCTGAGAACGTTTGTTAGGGAAATTTCAATTTGTATGCCCAAACTCCTTACTAGGGCCGGCAACGGGTCGAGTTTGGGCCGGACCCACATAAGCCCGGGCCCGAGCCCGAAGTTGAAAACATAGGCCCGAACCCAATCCGATTTTTCTTTGGACTTAAAAATTTAGTTCCAAGCCCGAGCTCGAATTAGGCCCGAACTATTTATACATCTTCTAATATATAACTTTCCCATAAAATAAAACTATGTCAAGAATAATATGCTATAAAAAATAACAATAATATGAATACTATAAACTTTAGAGTAATTAACATCTAATTTGTCTATTTCCATTTATTTTTGTATACAAAACAAAATTTCTCTATCTATATACTTTAACACTCATTTAACTTACTTACATGAATATTTTATTTTAAAAAAAAATCATACATAAATATGCGTGATGTACACAAAAATATACATATGCACATATAAAAATTTCATTCGGGCCCAGTGGGCCTAAGCACTTGGGCCCGAGCTCAACTTGATTTTTTTTCGGGCCAAAAAAATTAAGCTCGAGCCCAGCCCGAAATGAGAATTATTAGCCCAAACCCGCTAATTATCTAGTCAGACCTATGCGGGCCTGGGTCGGGTTCGGGCCAATTGCAACCCATACTAGAACCACTTGTGCGACCACCACCACAACCACGCCGTTCTCCTCTTTGACTAAAATGAGGTTGAGAACCAATCAATGCATATCTCTTTTATGTGATGTCGCTAGTCACAATTGAGGGAATGTGAAGAAACATCTCCTTAATAAAATTTTAGGGATCTAACAAACTCTTGGAGGCAGGACCTTCCATTACCAAAGGTCAGGTAGCCTCATGAGACTTGGGAAGTCCCCTGGGAAAGGTAATGTAACACCCCGTAAAATAAAATAATTTATTTTGCATTATTAAATAATATTAAATTGGTAAAGTTGCCTATTTTGACTATTTTATTGAAATTGTAATTTTGCACGTGCAACACACGTGAAAAGTTAGGAAATTTTGAATTCTTAAAAAAATTATGGTTAATGATTGATTTTCCTCATTTATTTATGATATTTCAAATTTTCAGATTTATTTAAATTAATTTGACTATTTGATGACTTTGTCAATTTTGCTCGTGCAAATATTTTTTTGGTGCAAATCTCCAATTTTAAATTCTGAATAAATTCTCCTATTTATAATGGAGTATATCCTAAATTTTGGAATTTTTCTGAATATTTTTTTTTAAATACTTCGAAAGAGAGGGACTTTTATGTAAAAAGTCAATTGGATCTTAAACAAATAATGAAAATTCATTATTAAAGATTAAATTTATTTAAAATATATTTTTGTAAAGATTTAAACAAATATGATATTTTTGCAAATATGAAATTTAAGTGGATCTCGTGTAAATATTTTTTTTGGATACTAAAAGTCAGATTTTTTTTTTGGAAAATCTAATATGTATTAGTAGATAATAATTCTGAATTTTCTAGTTTTTTACAAATATTTTATGACATATTTGCAAATATTACAAAGAGAGGGACTTTTGTGTAAAATTTCCATTTTGAGTACAAATCCGAATTTTTTTAATTTTTGAGCTATGCTTGATGGCTGGATAACTCATTAGTTAAGGGATTTGGTTTTATTTTAATTTATTTAACTTATTTAATTACTTTATTAAAGAAAGTCTATATATGTACAGGAATAATTTGTTAAGGGATGTTTCCATTTAACTTGTAAAACCCTAAAACTCCCAGATTTTGGCTTATTAAAGAGCCACTACAGCCGTCCCTCTCCTCTGCAAAAATAAAATATTATTTTACAATTGATTTTCTTAGAGTTTCGAAGCAATGATCTTGGATTTTTGCGAAAGAAAGGACTTTTCTTATTCTTTTTCTTATTTCAGTTGATTCTTCAATAAGGTGAGTGACATATATTTGTTTTCTTATTGTTCTAAATATGTTGTATGTGATGATTTGTCTATTAGAAAGCATGTTAGATGATTGTATGATGATATAATAAATTGTTGATAAGTGGATGAATAAAAATTGAATATTTTCATGAAAACTATGCTATTGATAATCAAAACTCCATATAGATGACTTGAGATTGTTAAAAAACCTAACAGAAATCATTGATGTGTTGTTTTCTTTCATGTGCTTGCTGAATTGGTTGTACACAATGGATCATAAGACTTATAATTGTATAAAGTGAATAAATTGAGTTGTTGACTGTGTATGTTGTGCGTATACTCTGTTTCAATATTTCAATAAGTAAAACTTGATTATTTACAAGTCGAAATTGCATACATTCATGGGTAAACTATTGAAATCAGTTGGGGAATGTGTATTACAAGCTCTAGAAGGTTTATTGAATCAAAAGATTGAATCTTGAAGTAAAAAAAGGGTGTTAACTTTCGGGTCAGTGTATGATCAGCAGAAAGTAGGGTTTCACTACAAAAGAAACTCACTTTCCCGGTGTTTTTTTAAGTCTTTACCGGCATTTTTTTACGCCGGTGAAACTATCACCGGCGTTTATAATAGCGCCGGTCCAAATGCCGCCGAAACGAGCGTCGCTGAAAGGAAGGGGTCTACACCGGTGGTTTTACTGGGCGCCGGTAAATGTGACACCTACACCGGCGGCCTAAAAACGCTGGTGTATGGGGGCCTCTGAGTGCCGTCTTATACCCCCCAATATACATTCTCCGGCGGTTATAAACCGCTGGTGTTCATCAATTTACCGGCGTCTATAGAAACGCCGGTGTAGAATGAACGTACACCGGCGGTCTGTGACCGCCGGTGTATGTGCGTTTATGAGTGTCCGCTTTTCCCTACTCACAAGCACCGGCGTGATAAAAAATGCCGGTAAACCCAACTACACCGGCCTTTTATAAAACGCCGGTGTTTCTTTTTACCATTACATCTGACGGCATTAACCGGCGTCTAGCAGTATACACCGGCATTTGCGTGAACATCGGTATATCGCACACTGCAACTAATTCAATAGATAGACCGGCGTTTGTATTCCTCTCTCCTGTTTTCCGTTCGATTTCAATTCACAGTTTCTTTTACAAAACCTGTAAACTAATTCATAACTGGTTCAACCAATTTCATTTCATATTAATGCGCAAATCACAACCAAACACAAGAATAATAAAGTCTAACACGTGTCATATCCCAAATATCTCAACAAACTAATTAACAGTGTCATAATCACAACCAAATTCACCGCAAAATTAACAGTCATAATTAACAAATTAAAATATCGACGAACATCCCAAATATCTCAGGTCTGACAAATATCTCAACTAAACCGTCTGACATAACTCTGATCCAAAAAAAACAGTCTGACATAACAGCAAGGAGGACATAAGAACAATCATACAGCAAGGACACAAGAACAGCAAGGAGGACCACGGATTCATACCCTCGAGGAGCTTCAGTTCCATCATCAGAATTTTCTTCATCTCGGCGACCGCTCTGTGAAAAAAAAAAAATAGTTTAATTCAACAGTAGACCACAATACAGAATATACATATTTTTTGAACTTGCAAAAAATCTAACTGTATCTTAAATTATAAGATCAAAGTGCCAATTGCAAATGGAATTGTTGATGATATATAGAGAGGTAAAATAATTACATTGCAATGCTAAAATTCCGGTACTTAATTTTGTTTTTTAAATATATCTAAAATAACAAAACAAATGAAAATTCAGTATCTAACTTGAAAACTCTATATTCTCCTTTGATTGGGAATATCCACTACCTAAAACAGTAAAACAAATGAAAATTCAGTATCTAAGCATGTCTTTCATGGATTGTTCAGACAATCCATGAAACTGTCATCGTGGACAGAAACCAAATATAAGAAAAATAAGAAAAATAAGATAGGGCTCATATCAAGTGTATTTTTAGGGAACTGTCATCGTGGAAGGAAACCAAATATAGAAGCCAGAAATGGAAACAGAAAGAAGAATGGTAGAGACTTTGGATACACCAGGCTAACATAGCGGCATTTTCCTCATCTCTATCATCCCTGCTTTCCCTTCAACACACGGACACAAAGAGACATCAGCAAGAACAGCAAGAGCGACAAGAACAACAATAATAATAAATCATTATGAACAAGATGTCTCTATATGGGTTTCCAGATCTCCACTCGAGCCCTCTCGTTCTAATCACAGCCCAACTAAGAACATAGACAACAGCCACTGAACAATCCAATCACAGCCCAATCAAAATTTGCCATCCTGGATCTTAATGAAATAAGCTTCAGTAGCAGTAAAAGAAGATGGGGATGCTAGCAGCAAACTCAGTTTGGAAGTGAACCCATTTTGGGTTAAAAATTCATGCCAAAGATGGCAAACATGTTACTTTAACAGTATCTTGAAATGAAAATTTCCAAAGATGCCTCAGTTCACACTAAACCCATTTAGTATCAAAGAAACATGCCAAGAAGACAATCAGATGCATGAAATGAGCTTCATTAACAGTGAAAGAGGATGGGGATGCTAGCAGCATACTCAGTGAAGTGGTGAACCCATTTCTGGTTAAAAAATCATGCCAAAGAGGGCAATCTGCAGGATACTTTAACAGTACCTTAAAATGAAAATTTCCATTATCTGAGCTTAATTATATGTTGCTCCACTAATTGTTGTGCCCAACTAGATCTAAAACCAAATTGTTGTGCAAATCACAGATCAATTTGGGCGTACGTAGCTATAGCATCCTCAGTTCACACTAAACCCATTTAGTATCAAAGAAACATGCCAAGAAGACAATCAGATGCATGAAATGAGCTTCATTAACAGTGAAAGAGGATGGGGATGCTAGCAGCATACTCAGTGAAGTGGTGAACCCATTTCTGGGTAAAAAATCATGCCAAAGAGGGCAATCTGCAGGATACTTTAACAGTACCTTAAAATGAAAATTTCCATGGTGGTGAGCTTAATTATATGTTGCTCCACTAATTGTTGTGCCCAACTAAATCTAAAACCAAATTTTTGTGCAAATCACAGACCAATTTGGGCGTACGTAGCTATAGCATCCTCAGTTCACACTAAACCCATTTAGTATCAAAGAAACATGCCAAGAAGACAATAAGATGCATGAAATGAGCTTCATTAACAGTGAAAGAGGATGGGGATGCTAGCAGCATACTCAGTGAAGTGGTGAACCCATTTCTGGTTAAAAAATCATGCCAAAGAGGGCAATCTGCAGGATACTTTAACAGTACCTTAAAATGAAAATTTCCATGGTGGTGAGCTTAATTATATATTGCTCCACTAATTGTTGTGCCCAACTAAATCTAAAACCAAATTGTTGTGCAAATCACAGACCAATTTGGGCGTACGTAGCTATAGCATCCTCAGTTCACACTAAACCCATTTAGTATCAAAAAAACATGCCAAGAAGACAATCAGATGCATGAAATGAGCTTCATTAATAGTAAAAGACCATGAAAATTTCAGTTATCTAAGCATATATTTTTCTATTAATTCTTCATCCCAACTAAACCATTCATGTTAAGGAAATCAAGATGCATCTATCCGAAAAAATATGTTAAGTTTGGAAAATAAGGGAAATCAAGAGATGATACCGAAGAGAGCGAGAGAGAGAGCGGAGGAGGGAAATCGAAAATGACGAATAGGGCTCATATCAAGTGTAGTTTTATGGAATTGTCATCGTGGAAAGAAACCAAATATAGAAGCCAGAAAGAGGAATGGTAGAGAATGAAGATACACCAGGCTAACATAGCGGCATTTTCCTCATCTCTCTCTCATCCCTTCTTTCCCTTCAACACACAGACACATAGAGACATCAGCAACAACAACAAGATCGACAAGAACAACAATAATAATAAATTATTATGAACAAGATGTCTCTATATGGGTTTCCAGATCTCCACTCCAACTCGTCTCTTTCTAATCACAGCCCAATTAAGAACAATTGGTCACAGTCACTGTTAAAGAAACATATATGCTCAGATAATGGAAATTTTCATTTTAAGATACTTTTAAAGTAACCTGATTGCCATCTTTGGCATGATTGCCATCCTCATCTTCTTTTACTGTTAATGAAGCTTATCTCATGCATCTGATTGTCATCTTGGCATGTTTTTTTAAACAAAATGGGTTCACTGTGAACTGAGGATGCTATAGGTACGTATGCCAAAATCCTCCAGATATGCACAACAATTGGGTATTAGATTTAGTGCAGCTATGAACATGGCTCATATCAAGTGTAGTGTTACGGACTGTCATCGTGGAAGGAAACCCATTTAATATATAAGCCATATATGGAGCCAAAAAGAGGAATGGTAGAGAATGAGGATACACCAGGCTAACATAGCGGCATTTTCCTCATCTCTCTCATCCCTTCTTTCCCTTCAACACACGGACACATAGAGACATCAGCAACAACAACAAGAGGGGATTGGTCCAACAATAAGTATAGATTATAATAAACGAGATGTCTCTATTTGGGTTTCCAAATCTCCACTCCAGCCCTTTCTTTCTAATCACAGCCCACTTAAGAAACATAGACGAAATACTTATAGACGACAGCCACAATGCACACTCACAAATACTAGTACGTGTCTTTCATGCATTCAAGACCATAATCTCTTTAAAAAAACAAATTAAATACTTACCCTGGGTGGGACTTGGGACTGCTGCCCTATTAAATTGGCCATTTGTTCTTGGAGGAGTGCAACTTGTGCCTTTAAGGCAGTCATCTCCTCGTCCCGATTGCCACTTGAACTAGATTCACTCCGTCCAAATAGCCGCGAGGGGGTTAGTCCTAGGCCCATACCACGGACACGTCCATGCCTCTCCTTTCCCCTAACATCGGTCAAGGCAACTCTCTGCCGGGAACGCCAATCTGGGCGTGCCGCCGTAGGGTCAGAATCTGAAGCAGAGGAGATTTCATCATACCTTTTCCGAGCGTTAGTCTGTAAAAGGACATAACAATCAGAGTTAAAAGCAGATGAGATTTCGACTACTCATTGGATATTAGTTCACAAATTACCAGAATCCGTGCTGCCTCAGGGCTCGCATACGTCCCATCCTTTGATTTGTGGGTGGCATCAAAAAAGTCAATGTCCCCAAACTCCGTAGGCCCCCCCAAATCTTCTGCCTATATATTAGTAAGATGAAATGGTTATAAACAAATAACTGTAAGTAAAAAATTGTTCAATACTATTGCGCCTACCAATTCTTTCCGAACCAGAGCGAAGCTCTGTGTACCAGCGGTGTGCAGCACTAGCTGCTTTGACCGACTGGTAGCTCCCACCTCTGCCCTTTTCTGTATATGCCACAATGAAGTTAGAAAAAAAATTCATTACAGCCGCCATACAACCACATACTCATTAGATTTTTGTGTGTTTAATGTAAATACCTGACCGATCGCCGAACTCCAGTAGTGCACAAGAAATTGCCAATCTGAAGGCTCCACATTTTCTGGCACATTCACTGCATTCTCCTCCTCTGAAAGGTCTTTGTTATAAAACTTCGACTTCAATTCACTCTTGTGGTCCCTCCACTTCTTGGAGAGTGACTTTTCAACCCAAGGCGTAAGGAAGTCGGCGAACGAGAAGTATTGCTGCAAAATTTATTACCCATCACTAATAATACATATTTCAATAATAATTTTTCGCCGACCAATTATGTATTTTAGATGAGAAATACCTTGATTGTCGTAATAGCAGTGGCCTTTGTGGTGGTTGGCACCTTCGGCCAACTCTCGTATGACAAAGGAAGTATGCGGGGGTTCCTTGCTATAACCCCAATGAAGGAAGAAAATTTGCTGGCGTTATCGCCAACCGGTTGCCCAACACCGTTCGCCTCCACCTCGATCCTTTCGTCATTCTGAAGCCTCCAAACATTCGTCATCTTAGTCCGCCCACGATATTTTTTGACAGTGGGCGGCGTGCTACCCTCACCCTCTTCTGTTTGACTGCCACTATTATGTAGTGGCTGCTCATCTCCATGGCTCTCGTTGCCATCATTTATATTTAACCTCTTTCCACGCCTCGGCATGTTGTACCTGTCAAGGATTCAATAACTTCTTTAGAGGTGCAAATTTAATTAATAACATGTTTTTAACAACTATAATAAAAAAACATGCCAAGATGACAATCAGATGCTTCAAATAAGCTTCATTAACAGTAAAAGAACATGAATATTCTAGCAGCATACTCGATCAGTTTGGAAGTGATCCCATTCCTGGTTAAAAAATCATGCCAAAGATGGCAATCTGCAGGTTACTTTAACAGGACCTTAAAATGAAAATTTCCATTATCTGAGCTTATATGTTGCTCTACCAATTCTTTAGCCCAACTAAATCTAAAACCCAATTATTGTGCATATCCGGAGCATTTAGGCATACGTAGCTATAGCATCCTCAGTTCACAGTCAACCCATTTAATATCAAAAACACATGCCAAGAAGACAATCAGATGCATGAAATCAGCTTCATTAACAGTGAAAGAAGATGAGGACTATGCTAGCAGCATACTTAGTTTGGAAGTGAACACATTTTTGGTTAAAAAATCATGCCAAAGAGGGCAATCAGGTTACTTTAACAGTATCTTAAAATGAAAATTTCCATTATCTGAGCTTATATGTTGCTCTACTAATTCTTGAGCCCAACTAAATCTAAAACCCAATTGTTGTGCATATCCGGAGGATTTTGGCATACAGCTATAGCATCCTCAGTTCACAGTGAACCCATTTAATAGGAAAAAAACATGCCAAGAAGGCAATCAGATGCATGAAATAAGCTTCATTAACAGTAAAAGAAGATGAAAATTCTAGCAGCATACTTAGTTAGGAAGTGAACCCATTTTTTGTTAAAAAATCATGCCAAAGATGGCAAACAGGTTACTTTAACAGTATCTTGAAATGAAAATTTCCATTATCTGAGCATATATGTTGCTCTACTAATTCTTTAGCCCAACTAAATCTAAAACCCAATTGTTCAGCATATCCGAAGGATTTTGGCATACGTAGCTATAACATCCTCAGTTCACAGTGAACCCATTTTGGTTAAAAAAACATGCGAAGATGACTATCTGATGCATGGAATAAGCTTCTTTAACAGTAAAAGAAGATGAAATTTCTAGCAGCATACTTAGTTTGGAAGTGAACCCATTTTTGGTTAAAAAATCATGCCAAAGAGGGCAATCTGCAGGTAACTTTAACAGTTTCTTGAAATGAAAATTTAGATTATCTGAGCATATATGTTGCTCCACTAATTCTTGTGCCCAACTAAATCTAAAACCCAATTGTTGTGCATATCCGGACCCATTTTATAGCATCCTCAGTTCACAGTGAAAAAACATGCCAAGAAGACAGTCAGATGCCAAGAAGACAGTCTGAGGCATACGTAGCTATAGCATCCTCAGTTCACAGTGAAACCATTTTATATCAAAAAAACATGCCAAGAAGACAGTCAGATGCATGAAATCAGCTTCATTAACAGGATAAGAACATGAAAATTTCCATTACCTAATCATATATTTTTCTATTAATTCTTCATCCCAACTAAACCATTTATGTTAAGGAAATCAACATGCATCTATCAGAAAAAACATGCTAAGTTTCAAAAATAAGGGGAATCGATAGATGATACCGAAGAGAGAGAGAGAGCGGGGCGACGAGCGCGGGGGGAGGAGATAGAGAGAGAGCGGGGCGACACGGTCGTTTCCGATCGCCGATTCACCTCCAAATCGGGATAGGGAGGAGGGAAATCGAAAATGGCGAAGGGAAGAAGGGACGATGACGAATGTTCGAAGGCCGTCAAAGAGGACGAAGCGGCGGAGGCAAACGCGCGGGAAGTAGAGCGAGGAAGGAGGGAAAACGAAGCGCCTACTTTTTTTTATTTTTTTGGGGTTTGGGGAAATGGCGAGCGAAAGGTTAGGGTAGATGGGATTTATCGCAGCTTTTCACCGGCGTTTTAATTAGACACGCCGGTGAATAATAGACTTCACCGGCGTTTTTAAATAAAACGCCGGTGATTACGCGGATTCACCGGCGTTTTAATTTGGCCGCCGGTATATGACCATCCCATCTGGTGCCCCATTCCTAATCCCTACCTACCCCGGCGCTACTAGTAAAACGCCGGGGAATATTCGCCGGTAAATCTAGTTTCTTTTGTAGTGTTTTTATGATTTTGTGGAGTTTTTGATTAAGACTTGAGTTGTTTTAATGCTGATATGGAGTTGAACTTCATACTACATATATATGATGTTTTCTGGATGCTTTTTTGATGCTTAACTTACCCATATACATCTATATATACTTAAGTTGTTGTTTTGAAGAATTTTTGTGAAAAACTACTCTTTTATGATCTTGATGTGGTTTTGATTTGTTTTATAAACTCCTATATGTTTTATAAGTTGTATTTAATCATCTCAGGAAGTTAGTTTTACAAATTTATGATTTTACAAAGTTATAACGAAGTATCAGTAAAAAGGTGCACGGAACTTAAAGTTGACATGAAGGTCGATTGCAAGATCGACTGTCCATTTTTTGAACTAAAATGAAGGCCGACTGTCATGACGGTCGACTTTAAGGTCGACCGACATCATTGTTTTTGGCTGTTTTGTAAGTTTTTCGTCGTTTTTCTTGAACGATTATTTCTTCGAACTTATTGATTATTGATCTACTGTTTTAGATGATATTTTTACTTTAGAGTACAATATTTTACAGAGAGTTATATTTTGATTTTAATAGAATTTTAATCTTTATTCTTATGACCTTATAAAGTGACATACATATGGTTTTTTGAAGAATTGATGTTTTGTGATATTCTACGACTTCAAAATATAATTTTCAGTTAGTTAATAGATTTAATATTTTATTTCAGTTCTGGATTTTATGAGTACGTTAAATGAATTTGGATTTTGTTGAATTGAGAAGTTTTATTGATATAAACTTTTTAATAATGGAATTAAGAGTTTTATTGAAAGTTTTAGTGTTGATATTCGTTTTGTGAGTCTCTAGGAGTTGAGTGGGATTCCTGTGAACTGGTAGATGAGATTTTGTGGATTATGACCAGTTGGGTCTTGAAGTTGTTGTTGTGGAATTAAGTCCGGCAAGATACACTAACTATAGAAAGGGAGAATTTATGTTTTAATAATAATCAACTTAAGGACAAACACCAATGGAGATGTGATGGGACTTGGGAAATGTGAGAATATGCTCTTGGGATCCAGTCCACTCGATGCTTTCTAGGACTGTGTGTGTTCTGTCTCTAGAGAACTATTTAGTATGTTTGCATGTCGAGAGTCTGCAGGCCTATTCACGGGACATACAGGTACATTCGCGTGTTGAGGGTCGACGGCCCTATTCACCGGATGTGCCTGTGTACTTGCACGTTGAGGGGTGACGGTGGGGTACACGGTAGGGAGGTGATTCTCTGGTTTTTGAGCTATTCTTACATGATGCTTGCGCGTTGAGGGTTATGTGAACCGATTCGTGAAGTATTCTGGATCTTGTTTTCGTCACCGTAGTAGAATTAGTCGCATAACGAGGGATCTAACCCTATAAAGTGGAGAATGATAAGGACTTGCACCAGACCTATGTAGTATGGAATGCATTAGAGAGTTCATATTGCATTTGTGTTTTCCTGACTTGGTTTTATGCATGTTTGTTTTTTGTTTTCCTATACTTGACACTTAGCTTAGTTTCACTTGATGTTTTCATGCTTTATTTACTGTTAATTCATATTCCATTTGTTACTACTGTTGGTATGTGTTGTTCATAACTTTATTCTTCATGTTTTACTTGCATTGTATTTTTTTTGATGTCACTCACATTGTTATGGCTAACCCCTATAGTTTTGCGGGTTAGGGTTATCTCTAGCCCCATGTTTTACAGGTAGGTACCATTAGCTTGGGATTGGATGCATGTGGTAGAATGATAATATGGCTTAGGAAAATTGTAAGAGAATCTGTTGTAAAAGAAAGAAATTGTAATTCAATGTGTTAATTTTCCGCCGTGCTTTATAAACAATTGATGTAATAAAAAGTTTTAAATTTTCCTGTATTTGGTTACTATGTTTATGATTATATTGAAGTTAATTCTGAAAATTGTGCCACATATTTCTAATTTTATTTATTGAAAATTCGGAGCGCTACAGGTAAGAACATGAATCTTTTAGATCAATGCTCAACGGAAAGAGCTATTACAACTCATCGCATGTCTTCTTAAAGATTGAGTAGTACTCATCAATACTCCTACAACCTATTTCACAACGACATTAAGCATGTTGAACATTGTAGGCATGTGTCATATTGGTCAAAACTGACTAGGTCGATTGAAGATTATCCCAAAGTTCCTTAGCTGTAAAGCACTGCATCGCAGTATCGAGAATATCGGGATCCATAAATTCCCACATAGCACTCATGATCAAGCTATCCTCAACTTGCCAATCTTCCATCATAGTCTTAGGTGGGTCATAAAATATGTGACGAGAGTGACAAATACCTTTCAATTTGACTATAAACTGTTGAGGTTAACAGAGAGATTGAGAAACAGTTATTGGATTGATTATAATTAAGTACAATGTCTCCTATATATATAGGAGGGAAGCAAAGACTAAACTAATACATATTCTGATATAAGACTAAACGTCTAATATAATATCTAACACCCCATGTCAAACTCACGGTGGGTCGAATAGTGTGAGTTTGCCCACCAAGTATCAAAATCTCTGGACAGTGTGAGATTTGGTGAACAAGTTTGCAGTCTGCTGTAAAGAGGTCACAAAATGAAGTGAAATGGTCCCAGCCTCAAAACACTCAAGTACATAGTGGCAATCAATCTCTATATGCTTCGTCCGTTCATAAAAAACTGGGTTGCTTGCAATATGTAACGCACTCTGGTTATCACAAAGAAGAAAACTAGCTCCTGTAAGAGTGACACCCATATCTAATATCAGCCACCGAACATGAATAATTTTATCTAGTGGTAGCTGTCATTGCTTTGTACTCAAATTCTGTGAAAGAACATGCAACAAATGCATGTTCCTTGCTTCGGCATGAAATCAGTGAATCACCAAGAAAAAGACAGAAACCTGTGGTAGGCCGTCTGGTAGCATGATCATCTGCCCAAGCTGAATCAGAGTATGCAATAAGCTTCAGTTTAGATGTAGAAGACATGAATAATGAGTGAGTGATAGTGTCCCAAAGATATCTGAGGATCCAAAGAAGAGCACTATAGTGGACTGATTGAGGAGCTGAAACAAACAGGTTGACAATACTGACTGCATGAGCAATATCGGGTCTGGTCATGCATAAGTAGACAAGCTAGCCAAAAATCTGCATGTATCTAGTGGGATCGGGAAGCAACTCACCATCTAAGGTACAAAGCATCATGTGAAGCTCTAAGAGAGTATCAGCTAATCGACTGTTAGAGAGACATGCAGCAGAGATAATGACTGATGTGTATTTCTGCTAAGAAATGAGTATCCCCCGAGATCCGTGGGCAATCTCTAGACTCAGAAAATAGTGTAGTTGACCAAGATCTTTCATATGAAATAGCTGGTGAAGGTATCTCTTAGTGGATGCAATGCCTGCAGAGTCATCCCCAGTAATAATCATATCATCAACATATAATAATAGAAGTAACCTCCCCTGTGGTGTTGACCACATAATTATAGAGTGGTCTTGTAAACTCTGACTGAAACTAGCATGTGTGATGACACTGCGAAAGCACTCAAACTAGGCTCGATAAGACTGTTTCAGAATATAGATAGCGCAGCATAGACAATAAACATGACGAGTAGGTATAGTAAGGCCAAGAGGATGCTGCATGTAAACAACCTCAGATAGGGGTACCATGAACAAAGGCATTCTTCATGTCCATCTGGTATAACAGACATCAACGGCAAGAAGAGTACAAACTGTAGTAATCTGTGCAACTAGAGCAAAAGTCTCATCATAATCAATGTCATGCTCCTGAGTAAATCCTCAGAAAACTAAACGAGCTTTATACCACTCAATGAAGCCATCAGGTCGCCATTTGACCTTGAAAATCAACTTGCAGTTAACAATCTTGACGTCCGCTGGTAGTAGAACAACATCTCAAGTGCCAGTTTGATCAAATACATGAAATTCCTCTGCAATAGCTTTCTGCCACTCGGAATATTTGTATCTCTTCCTGATAAGTTCTGAGCTCACATGTAAAGTGTATAGCGGTGAGATATGCATGGAACTATGGTGAGTAAGAGGCAAGTGTTGCAAAACGAAACTTGTCAGAGGGACCAGGGGCATCAGGTGTATAACACGTCGGTGGGATGCTTAAAGTGGTACATGTAGACCGACGAACTAGTGGTGGATGTGCAGAGTATAGTAGTGAGGCCGATGGGGAGGGTGCATGCAACGGTTGGAATGCAGGTGGTGTGGGTGCATGTGGCTTTGGGGATGTAGGTAGTGTGAGTGCATGTGACTGTGGTAACGCATGTGGTATGAGAGGGGCCTCTATAGGAGGGGTAAAAGTCGTAATGTCTGTGTGAGATGGGAGAGGAGCCAAAGGAGTGGGATCGAAGGGAATGCATGAAGATGTGTCTGAGGACGTAGTCAAGGAAACTGGGAAATCGAGAAAGCTAGTATCCTCAATAGAGATGTACTAAGGAGCGTCTTCCACAAAGAAGACGCATTGGGAAATACGAACATGATGCCCTAAGGGATCAAAATAATAATATCATTTGTACTTTGAATTGATACCTAGGTGAACGCATTTAGCAGCATGGGCGGTCAGCTTCGTGCACTCAGTGGTACGTAACAGGTGCTCAAAAGTACGGAGCATACTGTAGTCTGGTGGTGAGTAATGGAAAACCCCATAAGGAGTCATACCAGATAGGGTAGACAAGGGAGTGATATTAATGAGGCTGATAGAAGTCACAGCTTCAGACCAAAAAGGACGAGGAACAGAATCGGAGAGTAAAAAAGCGTAAGCCGTCTCAAGAATGTGATGATACTTGCATTCAGCTACACAATTCTGCTCATGTGTGTGAGGGCATGACTATTGAAAAAGTACGTGTGCCGTGAGACTAAATGATCGATGTCATAGTAGTGGAAGTATACTCACAAGCACCGTCTGAGCAGTAAGTCTTGATGCGCACACCGAGCTGAGTGTGAATCCTAGTCGTAAAGAACTAGTAAACATTAGGAATCTCAGACCACTAACGTATAAGAAAAATCCAAGTATATCGAGTGAAGTCATAAATGAAGGCAATATAATAGAGATAACCTTTGGTAGAAGGTACATTAGATGGTCCCCATATGTCAAAATGAACAAGTTGAAAATGATAAGTGGTTTGAGAAGTGCTTTTGTTATTAAAATGGACTGCTATGTGTTTGGCCAGTTGACAACCCTAACAAACAGACAAACTCGTAAGAGAAAGAAGGCCAAGGGAACCACTACATGCTAAAATCTTGAGACGAGACTCACTAATATGACCTAAACGTCTGTGCCACAGATCAACATCACAGAACACAACACCTAAAAAACTAGAATGAGATATATGTGCATGTAGAAAATTTAGATGATATAGACGACCATATCGACTAGCACGCCCAAACTCCAGCCCAGTGTGTAAATCTGTAATGGAACAACCTAAATAGTCGAATGTAATAACAAAACCACTATCATATAGAGCACTAATGAGAATAATGTTCATGGATAAATGGGGAGCATAAAGAACGTATGTCAATGTGAGAGTGAGAGAGCTAATAGATCCTGGGTGTATAGTGAGAAGTTGTGAGCAATCAGCTATGTGAAGGGTTGGAGAGTGAAAGGGAAGTGCACTACTGGTGGTGAGTAGTGTATAATAACTAGTATGGTTAAGTGATGTGCCAGAATTTAAAATCAAGCAAGAATTCATACTAGGAGTAACAGAGAATGCAGGGATAGAGAAGGAAACATTGGTAGACTGACCCAAGAGCTTGAGTTCCAGTTGAGCGAGCCGATGTTGAAGATTGACCCAATCAACAGGAGATGACGAGCTAGAGTAATGGTCATGTAACGCCCTGCCCCAATACTCAGACAATTTTATTTATTTATTTATTTATTATTTATAGTACAACTGCCCACTACATGCTGCCTCTCAAAAAGTGGTTAACCAATTAAGTGACTCTTGATCATAGGCAATTATATTTATTATTTAACTATTCTTGTTAACTCCCGATATGGGATCAACTCAATACACATTTAACCGTTGTTCTTTCTCTTTGTGTGACGTCAGCCAGTAAGACCCCCTTCCCTGGGTGGGCCCCTCGCCCACGTCAGCATGGCAGACAAAGACAGTGCCAACTCCTCTACACATGGGCCCCTTGCCACGTGGCAGTACTGCAGCAGCAGCAACAACTGCTCCCTAGGCCCCACTGCAGCCAATGAAACCCATACAACCCCCCTATAGGAAATCCTATGGGGCAAGCTCCAATTCTCTCTCTCTCTCTCTCTCTCTCTCTCTCTCTCTCTCTCTCTCTCTCTATATATATATATATATATATATATATTATTAAATCTCTTGAAATTACAGGGTATTACATACACCCCCCCTTTAGAGATCAGCGTCCTGGTACGGGGCATGCACAACCTAGTGCAGGATTTTCTTTCTAGCCAATGTGGAGCGGAAGTACCTTGATTTAGCTAATTTCTGGCCAACGCATTGACCACAACTCCATCTCAGACATACATCTCGCCGATGTGGATGTGGTACCCTGATTCAGCTAATTCCGGGCCAACTCACTGACTACAGCTCCCTCTTAGGCATACACCGTACTCACTCTTTTTTCCACACTCGGTGTCGAAAGTCGGCTCTGATACCATTTTGTAATGCCCCGCCCCAATACTCAGACAATTTTATTTATTTATTTATTATTTATAGTACAACTGCCCACCACATGCTGCCACTCAAAAAGTGGTTAACCAATTAGGCAACTCTTGATCATAGACAATTATATATATTATTTAATTATTCTTGTTAACTCCCGATATGGAATCAACTCAATACACATATACTCGTTGTTCTTTCTCTTTGTGTGACCTCAGCCAGTAAGACCCCCTTCCTTGGGTGGGCCCCTCGCCCACATCAACACGCTAGACAGAGACAATGCAAAGTCCTTTGCACGTGGCCTCCCTGCCATGTGGTAGTACTGCAGCAGTAGCAACAACTGCTGCTCCCTGGGCCCCACCGTAGCCAATAAAACCCATACAACACCCCTTATAGAATATCCTATGGGGGCAAGCTCCAATTCTCTATATTATTATATATATATATATATATATATATATATATATATATATATATATATATATATATATATATATATATATATACACACACACACACACACACACACACACACACACACACACACACACACACACACACACACGCACGCACACACACACACACACACTATTATATCTCTTGAAATTACAGGGTGTTACAGGTCATAACAGAAGAAGTAATTGAAGAAGTACGACAAGAAAGAATGAGATTGGTGATGCTATCGCAGGGATGAGGACGACGATGTTGCTATTGTTAGGATTAGAATAGGGATCAGGATGTTGCTTCTGTTGCTGGTGTCGGAAGAAGTGGTAGGGGCAGGGATAGGGAAAATGTTTTTGTTGTCGACGCCGAGTGAAGAGGAATATGCAGTAACTGAGAAGTAGGTGGTGACAGGAAGATACTGGTGAAACTGGGGTTCCATTGAAGAATTACTAGTACCTGCAAAATGTTTTTTTAAATTCTTTTTTCGACTCTTTTTTTAATTTTTTTTATATAAACGGGTAGGGTACCCGTGTTTAAGAGATTTGGGTTAAAGGGTATGGGTAAGTTCAGTCAGGGAGGGATATGAAGAGATATGGAAGCAAGCAGGGGTTGTTAGGGTTTTGGAAGTTGGGAAGATTGAGCGGCTAGGGTTTCGGGTGCAGCTAGGGTTTTGGAAGTTTGGAAGATTGGGCAACTAGGGTTTTGGGTAGTGGAGTCGGGAGTTTGAGGGGAAGTCGTTGGAATTCAGTGGTGGGTTTCGGGGATGTTGGTGCTGCTGTTGTGGGATTGGGTTTGAGAGTGTGGGTTTTTGGGGATGTTGACGTTGTTGTTGCGAGATTGGGTTGCGAGGTTGAAGGAATGTTGATGCTGTTGTTGTGGGATTGGGTTGCAAGGTTGAGGGGAAGTCGTTGGAGATGTTTTCGTCTTTTGCTGCTGTAGTTTCTGCTCATGCTGGTTGTGTAATGTCGTACTTCTTGTTGTGGTTGGCTCTCACTGTTTGTTGAAGGCACCAAGGAAAGAAAAAGAAAAAAAGAAAAAGAGTTTGTGTAATTAGGGTTATAGATTAGTGAGGGGAAATAAAATTAGGGATTAATGCTCTATACTATGTTAAGGTTAACATAGAGATTGAGAAAAAGGTTATTGGATTGATTATAATTGAGTACAATGTCTCCTATATATAGGACGGAAACAAAGACTAAACTAATACATATTCTGAAGGGACTAAACATCTAATATAATATCTAACATAAACATCTTTTACCATTGTTGCCAATTACTACAACTCAATGTCACATTCAACAACTTCGATGGAAAAGGGGGAAGAGCAGTTCATTTCACATCGGAGTCATCACTATTCTCTCTACTCATATTGTCGATCACAACAAATCAGGATGAACACAACGACATATGGTGTTAATTAATTCAAGATTGGTTGACTGGTCAAATGGGTCTGGTCGGATCCGACCTGGGTGGATCAGATTGAGTTTGGATGGGTCCAAACGGGTTGGGCATGGAGAGGCAAGCAGATTTGATCAAGTCAGGTCTAGATTTGTCTGGTTCGATTTGGATCGAAACACAAAGAAGGAGGACTAGGGCTTATGTTGAAGACGTAGTAGCAGAGGAAGGCAGTGGCTAGTGGCACATGGGTACTGCGCTGGGCAGTGCCGGCATTCCGGAGACGACAATGGCGAGGTCGAGACCCGGTGCGATCAGTTGCACTCTGATCAGGTTTGGTGCAACGAATGCACTCGAGGAGGGATCGTCGGTGGGCAGATGCGCTGGTGGCGGCGTGGAGGATACAGGGCTGGCACAGAGATTTGATGGGTTATGGCAGCTAGCTAGGCTTAGAATTAAGGCTCTGATACTATGAAATGTTTTGTTATTTCTTATCCTTCAAAAGTCCTCCTATCATTGACTATATACAATAGATAATATATGAGGTATATTAGAGCATCTCCAATCGTTTTCTATTTTGCCATTTTGGTAAAAAAATTGGCAAAAGAGTGCTGCAATCGTTTGCTATTTTGCCAAATTTTAGCAAATGAGGAACAATAGCTTCTCATATTTGAGAAACGAATTTGGCAATTGCCAAATAAAGCAGATGAAACATCATGTTTCGTCTATAATTTTTTTTAATTTTTTAAATGCGTCGGACAGAACAACATGTTCCGTCCATTTTTTTTTTTTGTTGTTTACTGTTTTAACGATCGGACGGAACATGTTTCGTCATCTAAAAATAAAAAATAAAAAATCGGATGGTACATGTTGTATCGTCCGATAAGAAAAAGAAGAAGAAGAAAAGAACGGACGGTACATGTTCCGTTCTTCCATTTATTTGTTTTGTAAAATTTAATCCAAGTCCAAGCTTCCTCCATTCTTTTCATAGATTGCCATATTTGAGTCAAACCAAAGTTAAAAACAAATTACATCAAAGTCCAAGATACTCAAATTATTTTTTAAAAGGTTAATTTAATTGGTTGGTCGGAACAACATGTTTCGTCCGTCCAATTTGTTTTCTCATTTGCTGTATTATAGTAAACGACGATTGCAGCATAACACTCAATTTATCATTTGCTATTTTTGTTGAAATATAGCAATTGTATATTCTGTTTCCTAATATATAGGAAACAGATTCCCCAAATCTCTTATCTCCCCAATCTTCTCTCAATCTCTTTTCTTCTTCTCCAAGAATGTAATTCTATATATAGATGTATACAACAAAGAAAAAACAACAAGAAGAATAATAATTATTTTTTCCAAATCTGTTTTCAACATGGTATCAGAGCCTAATCAGATCTAGGCTAGTTGAAGAAGAAGAAGAGAAGGAGGTGATCGGATCTGATACCTCCATTCCGACCCGACCCCGACCAAACCCCGACATCCCCGAACTCCTCGACCATTCTCTGTCAATCTCCGGCGAGCCCCCCCTTCTCGTCGAACCACCCCTCCGTCGAGCCCCCCTCTCCCGTCGACGTCCTGAATCGCACCCTCGCTCTGACCTTCTCCCTCATGAGATGTAGCGCGCCGCTCTGTATCTGATCGTCATCCACCCATCATCATCCAGGTCCTCGTCGCCCCCAATCCAGAAGCCACATCACACCTGGCGTCCACCCGTCGCCCCGAAGTCACAGCCATCGACCTCTGTCTCCTTCCTCCGTTCACCCACTATCATCCACCACCCTGAGTATCTTCATCCATCCCTGGTCACCTACCATCCTCCTATCGTTGCCCCTTACTCCGAACACCCTTCAGTCGACCGCCATTCGAACTCCCTCTCCAGCGTCAGCAACGCCCCGATCTCTTGATCTGATTTGGCGAATGGATCTGATCGGATTTTGATCCAGTTCCGTTGTTGTTGTTGTTTGGTAAGGTCTAGTGCCGTCGACCCTGATCCCCTTTGTGGTCATCACTGATTTGGCGAACAGATCTGATCTGATTTCGATCCAGTTCCGTTGTTGTTGTTGTTGTTTGAATTGCTCTATTGAGTTGCTGTTGTTGTTTGGTGTTCGGCATCTTGGATTTGATCCAGATCGGATCTAAAAGGAGCTATTCTATCAGAGGGTGCTGTTTGTTGTGTTGCTAGTTGCTGTTCTTGGCCAAGTTGTGTCGTTTGCTATTGGTTGCTGAAGATTAGATCCATTATTTTTCTTGTGCCGCTATTATGGGACAAACTGATGGAGCTAAGAAGAGTATTAGGCTCGCCTCTACATTAGTCACAGCTGCAGGTAATGATGGTAAGGTATCTAATATTTCTGCTTCTGTTATGAATAGTGCATGGATAATTGATTCGGGTGCTACCGACCATATGACTTTTGATTCTAAACAAGTTTAAAATTTTCAACCATCCACTAAATCAACTGTGTCCACTGCCAATGGTGATCCTGCCACTATTACTGGCGAGGGTACCATACACCTCACAAACAACATAACCTTAGATACTGCCCTAGTTGTGCCATCCTTGAATTTCAACCTATTATCTGTTGCCCAAATAACCACTGCCTTACATTGTATTGTAGTTTTTTGGCCTTCGCATTGTGTGTTTAAGGATATTCGGACTCGCAATACGATTGGTTATGGGGTTAGACACGGGAAGCTCTATTACCTAGATTTAGAATCTGAATGTTCGAGCAAGTTGACTCAAGCTTTAAGTGTGGAAGGGTCCGAAGATGAAAAGAAGAAATCAGATATTTGGCTATGACATCGACGTCTAGGGCATGCCTCCTTTGTTTATTTGAAAAAAATTATTTTCAAGTTTATTTTTGAAGTTGGATATATCTGCCTTTCGGTGTGATGTGTGTGCACTCACAAAAGGTCATCGTGTCCCTTTTCCTCCAAGTCCAAGTCGAAGCTCCCGTCCTTTTATGATTATTCATTCTGATGTTTGGGGTCCATCCAAAATCACTACATTTAGAGGAGCCAAATGGTTTATGACCTTTATTGATGACTGTACCCGTATAACCTGGATTTGTTTGATGAAATCGAAAAGTGAAGTTAGTGGTTTGTTTCAGAAATTTCACAAGCATGTTATGATTCAGTATAATTCACAGATTCAAGTTCTTAGGAGTGATAATGGCGGAGAGTACCTGAGTTCAAATCTGCAACAATATTTGGTGGAACACGGAATTGTTCATCAGACTATATGCTCGTATACACCTCAACAGAATGGGATTGCAGAAAGAAAAAATAGACACTTGCTCGAAGTGGTCCGTGCTTCTCTCATCCATAGAAATATGCCACTCATTTATTGGGGAGAAGCCCTTGCTTCTGCTGCATACTTAATCAACCGAGTTCCCTCTAAAATCCTAAACTTCCTCACACCATTTCAAGCATTAACTAAAGTTGTGAATGCTCCAAAAGTTGTCAACTTGCCACCTCGTGTGTTTGGGTGTGTTGCATTTGTTCATCAACATGAACGCAATAAGTTAACTCCTCGAGCTGTCCACTGTGTTTTTGTAGGATATGCATAGAATAAGAAAGGGTATCGGTGTTATCACCCACCAACTCAAAAGATGTTTGTGACTACGGATGTTGTGTTCCATGAAGATGAGATGTATGTTTCCTCTGAGGTTGAACTTCAGGGGGAGTATCGAAGTGAAGTTCAAACTCTTGCCTATGATGAAGTGGTTACTATTCAAACTGAACAATCAGATATAAGAGGAGAAAATCAGGATGACAATCACTCGAATGAAGACTTGGTTGTGGAAGAAAATTTCTACGACGATCTGCAGTCAGTGCCGAACCTCCATGAAGATGAACCATCTCCACCACCAGCACCATCTGAACCATCTCCACCACCAGTACCATCAGATCTATCTCTACTCTCAGTAGAACCCCAAAACCAATCGTCATCGCTGTCCGAAGCTCCAAGAAGAGAACTCCCAAACCGTACTACTAGAGGTATCCCCAAACCCACTTACGAGCCTAATCCCACTAGTAAAATCAAATATCCCATGAGTCATTATGTGTCCACTCACCGATTGTCTGAATCAAATAAGTTATTTGTGAATCAATTATCTGCTGCATCTATTCCTAACAGTGTGCAGGAAGCCTTAGCCGATCCAAGGTGGAAAGCAGCTATGGATGAGGAGATGTAGTCCTTGAAGAAGAATGAGACTTGGGAGATAGTCGAGCTGCCAGCAGGAAAAAAGCCAGTAGGATGCAGATGGATTTATACAGTGAAATATAAATCGGATGGTTCGATAGAGTGGTACAAGGTAAGGCTGGTTGCCAAAGGGTACACTCAAACTTATGGAATTGATTATGATGAAACATTTGCACCTGTGGCAAAGTTCAACATATTCGAGTTCTACTGTCACTTGTTGCAAATCTTGACTGGCCGTTGGAGCAATTTGATGTGAAGAATGTATTTTTGCATGGGGAATTGACAGAAGAAGTCTATATGGATTTTCCACCAGGATCGAACAGACCAGTCCAACACAGCAACAAAGTATGTCACCTGAAGAAAGCATTGTATGGACTAAAGTAGTCGCCAAGAGCCTGGTTTGGGAGATTTACAGAATCAATGAGGAAATTCGGATACGATCAGAGTAATTCTGATCATACTCTATTCCTAAAAAGGAAAGAAGGTAAAATTACTGCTCTCATTATTTATGTTGATGATATGATAGTAACTGGAGATGATCCTGAGAAAATAAAGGCATTAAAGAACTACTTGTCATAAGAGTTCGAAATGAAAGATTTTGGTCCTTTGAGATACTTCCTTGGTATTGAAGTTTCTCGCTCAAGAAAGGGAATATTTCTTTCTCAAAGAAAATATGCTCTCGATTTATTGAAGGAAACTGGAATGTCCGCTTGTCAACCAATTAGTACACCATTGGAAGAAGGACTAAAACTATGCAACGAAGCTGATCAAGTGCCTTGTGATAAGGAAAGATATAAGAGATTGGTTGGACGACTAATGTATCTTGCACATACACGGCCAGATTTGTCATATGCTTTAAGTGTGGTAAGTCAGTTTATGCATGCACCTCGGGAACAACATATGGACACAGTAATGAGAATTATGAGATACATTAAGTCAGCCCCAGGATAAGGAGTTTTATTTGCGAAACATGGTCACTTGAAGGTTGAGGCATATACTGATGCGGATTGGGCAGGATCTACAATCGATAGGCGCTCCACTTCAGGATATTTCACCTTTGTTGTAGGAAATTTAGTTACATGGAGGAGCAAGAAGCAAAATGTTGTTGCACGCTCTAGTGCAGAGGTTGAGTATCGCGGAGTAGCTTTGAGTATAACAGAAGCTTTATAGTTGAAACTCCTATTGCAGGACTTAGGCTATGGTCCAAAGGAACCTATGAAGGTGTATTGTGACAGTCAAGCGGCATGTGATATTGCGGCTAATCCAGTTCAGCATGATAGGACGAAATATGTAGAGGTGGACAGATTCTTCATCAAAGAAAAATTAGATGAGAAAGTTATTGAGATATCCAAAGTGAAGTCAGAAGATTAACTCGCGGATAACCTAACCAAGGCTGTTTCGACTCGGCTATTCTTGAAATTTATTGACAAGTTGTGCATATTCGATATCTATGTACCAACTTGAGGGGGAGTGTTGAAATATAGCAATTGTATATTCTGTTTCCTAATATATAGGAAACAGATTCCCCAAATCTCTATCTCCCTAATCTTCTCTCAATCTCTTTTCTTTTTCTCCAAGAATGTAATTCTATATATAGATGTATACAGCAAAGGAAAAACAACAACAAGAATAATAATTATTTTTCCCAAATCTGTTTTCAACAATTTTATCAAATTGTCAAAATAGTAAAAACGATTGGAGATGCTCTTTAACAAGTACGGTTTTTCTCATGCTATATCTTATGCATAACACTATATCTCTAACATTCTTCAATGAAGAGAGGTTGTACTTAACTATCTTTCTAATCGTGTTCATTATCAATCATCGAGTAGATGGATAAGAGAGGAGTGCCAACCACCCATTTATTTTCGCCAATTTATTTCCCGCCACGAAAAGATCGAATATAAAGGTTGCAATATATAATTGTCCGTATACTAAAAAACAGTTCATTTTACTGATATTTGTAAAGCTCATATATTTTCTGTCAGCATCAATCAAAGGAACCTTCGTAGTTAGTACACGAATTGAATAGACAACAGAATAAAATCATATAGTAGTAGTTTAAACTGGTAGGTAGCTAAGGGTATGTTTGTATCCCATGCATGTGCATGAATGTCATATATAATTAAACCCGTCAATTCTTCCTTTGACTACAAAACCACCAATTATTAACCATTATTAAAACAAAAACAGGGAACACTTTGATTCTAAGTTTGATAAATACTCCATAGTTTTGTAACATGTGAAAGAAGGATAACAATATAACATGCATGGCGACGAAACTAGACAGAGAGGGTGAGTATATTGCACGGTAGCCATGTGGCCAGTTGCCAGCGCAACATGATCATGTTTGTCACTCACCACTAGACGACGACATGGCATCACTTCTCTGACCCAACTGACTCACTCACTCACTCACACCACGAATTAAAATTTACAAATATGAGTATGAATACATGAAATATTTCAAATTTGAGTATGAATAAACTAGGTTTGGAGATCCAGGTTGCTCTACCTAAGTCTAAACTCATATTTTGTTGTCCCTTAATATTTTTTTTAATAATAATAAAAAAAATAAAAGTAAAAGCAAAAAGAAAATAAAATACATAGAGCCTTATATTGTGGAGTGGACTGACCTAGTGAGCTTTTAAAGTCCAATTATGTTGTCCTTATATGTTATACATATACGTAAAGCCTTAAAAAAATTTGTTGCCTCATGAAAAAGGGGTTGCCCAAACCTGCTGGCTTGTTGGGCTTACCCCTGGGTCGGCCTTAAGGAGAATCAATCATATAGAGTAATCATACTCAGTCGACTGCGATATAGTATGAAGGAGTGCGCTCAGCCATTACATTGAAGCATTGAGGAAAAAAAGGCAAGTTCATGTGCAATGTTAGTTACCCTACAACTAATTACATATAATATGACCCTTAGACAGTTAAGCCAGTATAAGTTATGATTGTTCTTAACAAAAAATTGGCCAGCTAACTATACTTTGAACTCCATTAGTTGCAGAACATGATTTAAACAAAGCTTTGAGGCATAATATAAGTGAAAGTGTTATAATGTGCCTGCCAAATGCAAAGACAAATGATGGTTTCGCAATACTATGTTTTAAATCTTCAAACAAAATATTATTCCAACAGAAGAAGAAAGAATAAAGATTGATTTTGTCGTGTTCATTGCTATAGTCTCTTTTTTTTTCCTCTTGATTTTCCATATTCATATTTATAGCAACACAAAGATAGAAATTGAAAAATAACTGCATTCTACAATTATAAAGTGCTAAAACTTAAGACAAATTAAGATACAAATGGAAAAATAACTATATTCTACAATCAATTGCTAAAATTGAACTATTACTGTAGATTGATTAAAATAATAGAAAATTTTTATAGACAAACAATATAAAGTTAAGATGATATATATATATATATTTTTAACATACAAACTGTATAAATCGTCTAACTTCACTTAAAAATTATTGATATATATCCTGCAAAAAATACTTATATATATATATCGTCTAACTTCATTTCCCTTATAATTATATATTAGCAATATGCAACGAACCACATGTACTTGGTGCACGACCAATTTTAACTAGTTTAAGTAAATTTGGCTATTAAAATATATTGATATCTATAAAATAATTGATATTTTAAAAAATATTTAAAAAATATTTTAGATGTATGTTGTTGTTGAGACATGTTCAGAATTATATTATATCTTAAGCTAATAGGCCTACCCCTCTCCTTAATTTCTCCATTTTGAAATAGAGAAAGGAGAGCAAAAGTAGGGATTCACACGTCCTAAACACAGGGCCGACCCGAGGGTAAAGCATCCAAAGCTAGAGCTTTAGGCCTCAAAAAAAAAAAACATGTATATAAAGAATAAAGGCCTCCTCACATACAAAAAAACCTGAAATAGGCCTCCTTACATACCAAAAAACCCGAAATTGATTATAATAATATAATAATAAAGGCCTCCTCACATACCAAAAAGCCTGAAATAGGCCTCCTTACATACCAAAAAGCCCGAAATTGATTACAATAATATAATAAATGATTTTGCATCTCAAAAAGCCCGAAAGATAATATTTAAATAAAAATATATTAATTTTAACAAAATATTATTATAAGCTTTTAAAAGGCATCATTTCGGAGTTCGCTTTAGGCCTCAATAAGTGTTGGGCCGACCCTGCCTAAACACGTGAGCACCACATTATATTATATATTATTATATCTATATATTATACCAATAGGAGAGAGTGTCAACCTCTCTCCTTTCTCTATTTTAAAATAAAGAAAGGAGAGCAAAATGAGGAATTCACAGTTATTAACACGTGTAGTACACACATTTTCATTAAAAAATACATAAATGTCTCAAACCTATAAATCTGGAACTTAATTACTAGAATTGTTCTTTGTTCATTAAGTGTTCGATGAAATGCCTATGTATCACACAATATGTTTGTGAAAAAATAGTTTGAAAAAAATTGTTTAACTAAAACAATTGTATCTATGTATAGTGTATGTACTAATTTTTGAAACCCTAATTTACTACCTCATTTTATTTTCAATTTCTAATTTGTGTTTTTGAAATCATGAAATTTGAATTTGAGGAAGAGTACAGGTTGAAGATGGGGATGACTGTAGTATCAGATCCAAGAATGAGATTTGGTAAGGAGGTAGATGGTGGAGAGTAGGGTGAGGCGAACGGAGAGGTGGAGGATGTTGGAGAAGGGGATGTCGTTGCGGTCGAAGACAGCGAAGACATGGGAGATAAGAAATAAAGCATTTGATAAGGTGTGAATTTGGGAGGAAGAGGGGAGGAAGGGGAGGGTTGAGATGAGATTGGTCAAAGCTTGAGTATTGTCGGTCATGATGTATACAAAGGCCGAGCGCATTTTTTAGGATAAAGTTTACTAAACTATACACTTGAAGAGTTAATTTCTCTCAATTCTCTCACATTTTTTTAAGTTCCATATAATTTCATTAGTTCATTACAATTTTTTTAGTATGTGCAATTTGCACGGGGTAACGCTAGTATGTATTATTTTTTTTTGATAACGCGAATAGAATTTAGCGATTCCAGCCCAATCTATATATAACCCAGAGAACAATAAAGTACAATTTTACCGAAAGTAAAACTATAAGCAAATCACAACACCAAATTAAACCAAAAAAGCAAATGAGAAAATTGCCTAAGGCCAAAAACAAAAAACTAGGAGCCTAAGATCAAAAGCAGCAAAAGAGAAGGCTGGCCCAACTTCGACCGCTCAGAACCACTGGCCGAGACAACACCAGCCCAACACGAAACACAGCGCTGGGGATGAACGAACGTCCCAGAGGCACTCTGTAGGCAGCTCCGCCAATGACAAAACAGCAGACGAAACATCAAGAGGGTCCAGGAAGCATTCACGCAGCGACCTCAATACCGAAGGTGAGAAAATGGGGCCAGACAGGGAGAACGAAGCTAGTCAGCAAAAGGGCAGGGAATGGGCATGACACTCTCGAGGAAATTCGAGAAAGTGCACATAGGGGAGCATCACCATGGCATCCTCCGGAGGGAGGATCACCAAAGAAAGAACAAAGCGGTCGTGAGCACCCAAATCAGTCAATATCGACTCAAATGAGACTCAAATAAGGTAATAGTGTAACGCCCCGCCCCAATACTCAGACAATTTTAATATTTTTAGAAATACAAATTAGATACTATGTAGTACAACTGCCCACCACAGGCTGCCTCTCAAAAGGTGGTTAACCAGATTGGTGACTCTTGATCATAGGCAATTATATTTATACTCAAACTACTTTTTGTATACTTCCCATGTGGGTCTCTCAAGTTCCGAATACGCAGACCAGTCGAATGCTAACACTACCAGTCAACTGTTCGCTCTTTAGAAATCTGGGGTATTACATACACCCCACCTTTAGAAATCAGCGTCCTCGCTGAGTACGGGACACACATCTAGTGTAGGATCCGTCTTTCTAGCCGTTGTAGAATAGTCCTTGATCCCACGAAATGTTGTGTAGAAACACCCGGTATATACAAATGCACCCTGCCTATCCGGAGAATCATCTCCCTGCCGTGAACTAGATCATAGGCCTTCTTCTACACTCGGTGTCGAAAGTCGGCTCTGATACCATTTGTAACGCCCCGTCCCAATACTCAGACAATTTTAATATTTTTAGAAATACAAATTAGATACTATGTAGTACAACTGCCCACCACAGGCTGCCTCTCAAAAAGTGGTTAACCAGATTGGTGACTCTTGATCATAGGCAATTATATTTATACTCAAACTAGTTTTTGTATACTTCCCATGTGGGACTATATTTCTCAAATCCTTCTCAAATCCATCACAAATCTCTCAAGTTCCGAATATGCAGACCAGTCGACTGCTAACACTACCAGTCGACTGTTCGCTCTTTAGAAATCTGGAGTATTACAAATAGGTCGGAACAAAATCCGACAACAACTCATGAAGAAGCAGACGGGTAACCAACGAAATACATCCAGGGACTAAGCCCCCCACAACAAATGTCGCTAGCAAAACACAGACGTTGACTGAATGTAGTCTTCGAATCAATTCAAGAGAACTCAGCTAACAGGCCAAAAAAACCCAACTAAAACAGAGTCTCAAAAATGACAACGGCCCGTAAGAGGACCATCAAGCTGCAAAACCGCAACATAGTACCAAAGCAACAAAAACCATTAGAAACTCGGCAAAAAGAACATAACATTTCAGCTGCAAGAACGATACCGAGTAATAAACTAAAAAAAAAAAGGAGAGAAAATAAACAACCAGCCTCCAGAAGAAAAGCCTAGACCACCCAAAAAATAACACCAGCCTTATAAAACAGAGTAAGAAGAGGCTTCAACAAAACAGCGCAAACGAACATCGGTGCAAAATAAGCCAAAACAGAGCTGCTGGGGAACGAGATTGCCGGCCCTTACCAAAATGATCTAAAAGAACAGCCAAAGAAAAGGCAAGCAGCCACCATAACCACTTCAGGTCTGCAAAAAGAATGGAAAAGAGACCAAATTAGAAATGGGCAAGAGAAAATAGATTAAGAAATATTCGACCGAAACAAAACAATCGCCTTATCTAGGCCACTTAAATGTAAATCTTTCACTTTATCATTCGTTAAAGTGGAAGGCCAGAATTTAGTGAACAATAAAAAATCCTCGATAATATTATTGATCGAGGTGGCAGAATGAGTAAAAATACGTTTGTTCCATTCAGACCAAACGACCCAAATGATAGCCATAACGGACAGAAATCTGAATTTTCGAAATTCTTATGTGAGAGATGAAGACCTCCAACAGGATGAGAAGTCACTGGGAATGTTAGGCGCTGAAACGCTAGTATGTATTATTGTTTGGTCATTGTGCATTGAAAGGATACAATGCTAGCCTTTTCAAAATTTAATTTTCAATTATAAATACATGGTTGGTAAGTTTGAATTCCTCAAAAAAGTACACTGTTATTTCCTTCTATATAATAATTAAATCAATTAATAATATCAATTATTTATCCATGTATATCTCTAATAAATCAATAATTTACACCCAATCATCCAAAATAAATGCATGCCTAATTTAACTTGGGGACCTTTTAACAAAAACACCACGCATATCTCTCCGTATTTACACCATTTTCCCAAAAATATCCATCCTATATTTTCCCCCAACCTCCAATATAAATACTCAAAACCAAAAGTAACCCCCCAACAAATAAAAACTCCTCAACTTTTTTTAAAATTATTTTTTGGAAAGCTTATGGCCATCGTCGGCGAAATGGCGACGACGGTGAGCAGTGGCAGCACCCGTCAATTCGTCGCGCTTTTCATGGCTGCCTCCTCCGTCGCCATTGCCGCGAGCTTCTTCCTCTCCTCATCCCACTCACATTACAATCACCCGCACGCCGCACGCCTCGCCCTCTCCCGAAGCCCTAGAGTTTGGCCTGTAATTTTTCATTTCCACCCATCCTTTCCTCCTATTTTACTAAAAATGGATAAATAATAATTAAAAAAAAGGGTGATTTTTTGCTCTTTTTTTTTTTAATGTAAGGATTTGGAGTTGAACTGGAGAAGTGCTTTGGCGACGATAATCGGATTCCTAGGCTCTGGGTTTGGAACCGTTGGCGGTGTTGGCGGCGGCGGCATCTTTGTTCCTATGCTTAATTTGATTGTCGGGTTCGACACAAAATCTGCAGCTGCACTGTCAAAATGTAATTTATTTATTTATTTTCAACTTTATTAATAATCATTTAATTATCCAAGTTGTAATACTGGCCACTATGGTCCTCTACTTAACTTGAACTGCATTTTATATATATATATTGTATGAATGAATGAACGAAGGTATGATAATGGGAGCATCGGCATCGTCAGTATGGTACAACTTGCAGGTTCAACATCCAACGAAAGAGGTTCCGATTATCGACTACGACTTGGCGTTGCTTTTTCAGCCCATGCTTATGTTGGGTATCACCATTGGAGTTTCTCTTAGTGTTGTGTTTCCCTACTGGCTAATCACTATCCTCATCATAATCCTCTTTATGGGTAATTAATTAATTATGTTAATGTTAACATCTCTTTTGAAAAGTTAGCTTTTGGTACTTGTATGAATCAATAATGTCATCTTTTTTGGGGGTTTTAGGTACTTCATCAAGGTCCTTTTTCAAAGGTATTCAGATGTGGAAGAAGGAAACAATACTAAAGGTATTTACATTAGATTGTTTGTTCATGGATTAAGTGGTTAAGAAATTAATTAATTTGTACTCATATATATTATCTTTGTTATACATGCAGTTGGAGATGGAGAAAAGAGAGGAAAATGAAAAAGAAGGTAACATGCATGCTGAGTCACTTTAGCTTATCATATACTATAGGATTATATATGTATTATATGAATTGTTAATATTATATATCAAATCTGTAATTCTGACTCATGTAGGACTATTTGATGAGCAGTATGTGCCTCTACTTTCTAAAGGGGAGAAATCAGGCCTTGTAAGTAGGGAGTTTGTCATTTGAGATAAGGAATAAATTGTATTAGTTTTTTTTTTGGGTATAATTATCTCACAATTCTATTAATTTTCCCCTCTTAAAAATAGGAAATATTGGCATTTAATTTGAGGTGGAAAAAAATCTTGGTTCTCCTGACTGTGTGGTTCGCCTTCTTGCTCCTACAAATTCTCAAAGTACTATCTTTCAACCTTTCTTTTTATTGCTTCTATTATTGTTTTGAAAAGAATCTTTTAATTTTTATTCTTTATTTCTACTTCTATGTTTTTTTATAAATCGTAAACGGTGGGTGCTAAAGCCCACCGTGAATTTAATAAAACAAACAACCAAAGTAAGAGAAATGATGTTCATATTCTACTTCTATGTTTACTAATATACATTCATTTGATGTGGACGCAGACTGATGTCAAAGTTTGCAGCGCTATGTACTGGGTCATCAACATCTTGCAGGTGTGACATATTACTCTTTTTTTTTTTTTGAAAAAAAAGTGACCGCGTCACCGCTTCATTAATAAATTATTAACGAAACAAGTAATATAAATATATAACATCTATCTGTTCTTAAATCGGAACCACAGAAGGACATATTACTCTTTGTTATTCATAAATCTGTATTTTGAGTTTGTCTGCTGTTTTAATGTATAATTGAGTAGTATCTTAAAGCATATTGTTTTTTGAAAGGTAAGTAAAACTTTCACTAATGGAGGATGCAAGATAAGTGCATAAGAATGAAAACTACCTAAAGATTAGAAGATTTAGCATTTCACGTAATCACAATAGTCAACTATTATCTCCTATCTCGAGTATGTCTTGTTTGCTTAGAATGAACAGTTGGTTTATTGGTGGCTAAAGTGTACGTACAGAATTGCAATTTATCTGTCTTTGGTAAAGAGGATAGATTTACATATGGATGCAATTAATCAAAGTAGAAGATTCCATTGATTTCAAGCAAACTTATCCCTCTTTCTTTTATTCCCAAATCGTATTGCAAATCAAGAAAGTTTTTTTTTTCTGAGTAAAAAATCAAGAGGAAGTTGAGCCTCCATCTCTACTACTTGTCTTCTGAGTATAGGGGGAACTATTTTTGAACAAAAAGTTCATATACTAAATTCCATTATCTGGGGGTACTCACTTAACTTGCTCCAGGCAGAATTTTTTACCAAACTAACCAACCTTTTGAAAATATTTGCCAAACTGACCCACTTTCGAAAGTATTTACCAAAACGACCCACTTGCTATCTCAGACAGCAAGTTTGGTTAAAACCTCATCGCTATCTGAGATAGCAGGTCTATGGTTATGTGTTTCTCTACACTTTAGAGAAAAATTGAAAAAAAATACCAAGTTCAGACTCTGATAGCGAGTGTGTTTGTACCACACTTGCTACCTGAGATAGCGAGTGTATGACCATGAAGAAAAATAGCAAGTTTATACTCGCTATCTCAGATAGCGTGTGATTTTGTATCACACTCGTTAACTGAGATAGCGAGTACAGATTGTGGATGAATTAAAACATTCTTGGGCTTAGACTCGTTGTCTAAGTTAGCGAGTGTGTTTATACCACACTCGCTAACTGAAATAGCGAATGTCGGTTGGGGGAGTTTTTATAGAGTCGCTATCTCATATCTCTCTCACTTTATCGAAACACTCTCTCCCAAATTCGAAAGAAACCCAAAATCCTAGCCTCCCAATTCGTGATTTTTCCCAACAAAATTCGTCCAAAATATCTTCAAATTCACTCCATCACTTTCAACCCTCTCTAGTCACACTCGCTGAGCTGGATTTAGGATTTTGAGAGTGGGAGTAGAGAGCTTTGTGAGTGATGAATTGGATCTCAATAGATTTTGAACGGATTTTGTTGGTGAAATAATGAATTTGAGAGGCTAGGGTTTGTTTGTTTTGGTTTCTTTTGGAGTTAGAGAGAGAATGGAAAGAGAGAAGTGAGGAAGAGCGTAACAGCAAGTCCTTAATAATTGCCCAATCGACACTCGCTATCTCAGTCAGCGAGTTTAGTACAAAAGCACTCGCTAACTGAGATAGCGAGTGTCGATTGGGAAATTTTTCTTCAAGACCTTACACTCGCTATTCAAGTTAGCGAGTGTGGTACAAATATACTCGCTATCCGAGATAGCGATGGTCGATTGGAAAATTTTCGACACGATCATAAACAAGCTATCTGAGATAGCGAGTGTAGTACAAACACACTCGCTATCTATCTGAGATAGCGAATCTATACTTGATGTTTTTCTTCAAACACATAACCATAGACTCGCTATCTCATATAGCAATGAGTTTTTAACCAAACTTGCTATGTGAGATAGTGTGTGGATCGTTTTGGTAAATACTTTCGAAAGTGGGTCATCTTGGTAAATACTTTCAAAAAGTGGGTCATTTGTGTCAAAAATTCCTCCAGGCATGGGCTCACGAGGCACAGCACTTGGCCTGCTCGTAGGTCCTACATTCTACTATAGTAGTACCAAAATGCCCAAAACTTGAGTAGAACAGATCAATAACATTTAGCTCATTGTACATATATATATAATTTTTTTTTTTGTTTGAAATAAAAAGTGATCAGGCCACCGATCTCATTAATGAAAGATTAATGACATCACAAATTACATCTACTAAACAAACTACATCGTTCTGTGCCCATCGGCACTTCATACAAAAGATCTATTATATCAAATATCTAACATCAAACCTAAGATGCATAAAAAAAAACTTGCCTCAAGGCACAGAAATCACCAAAAGAGGAACCCCATCTGAACGTCCCTCATTGTACATATGTTAATCCCTTATTACAACAAAATTCTTTTACATGTAGTTAACTATCTTCACAGTCATGTATCTATCATATCCCATGATTTTCATTATTTTTTCTAGAATGAGCTATTTGATATGCTCACTGATATATTAGGGGCCCCAAATTTGTAATTCCCTTGTAAATAGAGACACGTATTTTGCGCGTAAGAAAATACTATTATTAGGGGCCCTATTTCGGGAGTTTGCCTCGGGCTTCCGGGAACGCAGGGCGGCCCTATTGTGTGTGTGTGTCGGGGGGGGGGGGGGGGGGGGGGCTGTTCTCCAATCATGATCTTGATCAACGGCTCCACAGCGAGTTCACAGGCGATCCACATGATCGTCACTCTCTCTCTCTCTCTCTCTCTCTCTCTCTCTCTCTCTCTCTCTCTCTCTCTATATATATATATATATATATATATATATATATAAAATAAATTACAAAGAAAGCTATCGAGGGGCTCTCATTCAACCTCCCCTAAAACCAATGGCCTAGATTGATTCTCATAAAACATATTTTTCCGCCCAAAATTTCAAACCCCAAAATTAAATTTTCCCTCCAAAACTAAAAAACTCATTACTTTATTACTATCTCTCTTCTCTCTTCACTTTTTCATATTTTTTTCTTTTTCTCTCTCCCTCTCTCTCCCATTCTTTCTTTATTTTTATTTAGAAATTTAGATTTAAAGATTTCAGGGTTGTAAAATTTTCGGAATTTTTACGCTTTTTTTTATTGCACATGTTATATTAAAAATAGCAAATATCTCTTCAACAGTTCAATTTCATCATTTTCCATCCTTAAAGTTTTAAGAAGTTGGATTTTACATCCTCATTTATAATTATTTTTCAATATATACTAATAGAAACATGAACTTTTATTTACAACTAATTATTGTCATACTATTCACACTTGAACTACATAATTATTGTTTTACTGTTTACAGGGCTTTTCGTGTGTTGTATCGTTCCGAAGACGTGCCGTAGGCACGTGCCCACGGGCAAATCTAGTATATATATATAGTATGAATTGTGGGTGCAAAATCTTGTGTTTAAATTAAAATGACATTGCTCCTTGATTTGGACTTCTTAGATCCCAGTGGCATTCGTAGTGTTTGGCCAGGAAGCAATGAAGCTATGGGGGGACAGCAAAGAGCGGAGGATGAATGGAAACTTGAATTGTGTTTGCGAGGCTTCCATTGAATGGACTGGATGGCAGCTGGTCTTTTGTGCGCTCTGTGGACTACTCGGTGGGACTGTTGGTGGCCTCCTTGGCTCTGGTGGAGGTTTCATTCTTGGTCCCCTCCTCCTCGAAATCGGTGTCATCCCGCAGGTACTACATGTTTTGCTAGTAAAGATATAGTGAAATGCCATCTCTTCGATCACTGTTAAGAAAGTGTATATATTCCAAAAAATATTCCAAAAAATAATTTGATCTTCTATACTTCTTTTCTAATTAGTTTAGGTGTTGCTCCCTTCTCTTCTCATTATCGAATTGTTATGATCATCTCCATTTATCTTAAATACCCATCCATCTTTCATATCAAACTATTTAACACCACCCAAAATTTGTACAATATTTTTGACTTTGGATCAGTTAATTAGAATAATAAATATTAGATACCTGTGACTAGGGTCACATTTATCTCAAAAAAAAAAGATGATAAAGTTAATAATTTTATTTTGTCAATCTCAGTTTTATCTTAGAATGAAATGATTCCATTTTTTGTATAATATGTAAACAAGTCCTTTTTTTTTTGGGATAAAAGATGACCCCGTCATCGCTTCATTAATACGATATTAACGAACCAAATATTAAACTAATACAAAGTCTAGATAAGATAAGGCTGCACGATAACATCTAAATAACAACAACATGAACGTAAACCAGAAACCAACCACCTCCAACCAACAACAACATCAAAATAGACCACTTCTAATACGGCCAGTGGAATTGCAAAATAGTTAATGGAGAATCCCTGAACGAACTGGATGTACCCAATCTCCACTCTAGTCGGCAACCATATCCAAGCACTACTCCATACGCAGCCTTTTCCTGACTCCAGCTTGATTTGTCCATGTGTTGAAAAAGTAGCAAATATTATGCATAATTGTTGAAAATCTATTGTTTATGTTGCGAAAGCATAGATCGTTGAGGTCTAGCCAAAGGGCCCATAGAGTTGCAGCTATCATAATGTCCCATCTTCCTTTATCCTCCTTATTACCCCCCAAAACGCTCCTTTGGTCGAATACCTGAGAACAAGACATAGGGCACTCTAAGGTTCCAAAACCTAAACAAACTGCTTCCCAAGCTAGCCTAGCTCTAGGTCCGGAGAAAAGAATGTGATCACTATCCTCGACGTTATTATTACATCTAGGGCATATGACGTCGGTGAGTAAACTTCGTTTAGCCAAATTAGCTCTCGATAAAATCGCTTCATTCTTGACAAGCCAAAGAAATACTCTAACCCTCAATGGTGCTTTAGTCTTCCAGATGGTATTAGCATCTTTGCACCTCAAACCCCCATCATTGAGGAATCTGTACCTCGATCTTACAGTGAAGGCTTTGGGCCGATCTAAATTCCAAACCCGCTTGTCCTCTCTCTCTCTACGGACAACCTACCGTTCAGCCTAATGTAATTATTAAGGTTTTCTAGCTGCACGATGCTCTCCGAATTAAGGTCCCCCACCACTTCAATTCTAAGAAGGTTGTTGCTCCAGACGTCTGCGACGGTCGTGTCTATATTCACTGCTGCAATTCCGGCGCAAGGGAATAGGCTGAGAACGGTTTCACCACTTATCTTTCCAAAATCTGGTGTCGTTGCCGCTGGCTATTGAACACGTCGTATTAGCATTGTAAGTTTCCCCCATCTTCGCCACCCCTTTCCACAAAAAGGAAGCGACCCCGTAACGACTTCTACCCCCGAACCTAAACTTCTTCCTATTACGGTAAGCCGAGAATGATTTGCACCACCAATTGTTTCTTCTAGCTCTCATATTCCACCACCACTTACTCAATAGAGCTTTGTTCATGTCTGTAATGTTGAAAATTCCAAGACCTCCCGATTCTTTGATCTGACAAACTCTACCCCATTTCACCAAATGTATTCCTTTACTTGATTCGTCCGTACCTTTCCATAGAAATCTCCTCCTCTCTTTGTCGATTTTATTGGATACCCACCTCAGTAATTCGTAGATGGACATTAGGAAAATTGGCAGACTACTAAGGACCGGGTTAATCAACGTGATTCTACCACCCAACGATAAAAAGCGGCCCTTCCATCCGACCAACCTCCTGTGAATCTTTTCTAACAGGGGGTTCCAATCCTCCCTAATGAGCCCTCCGGGCCTAATGGGAATCCCGAGTTAAATCAAAGGGAACTCCCCTACCGCACATCCAAGTATTCCTTTTATATGCTCAATAGGCAAGGACAACCGATCACTTAGAGGTAGGACACAACTTTTGGAAAGGTTGACCTTTAGTCCAGCCCACGCTTCGAAGCAGTTTAGCGCTAATCTGATTGCCGTAACTTCCTCGATCGACGATGCTCCAAACATCAGCGTATCGTCTGCGTATTGCAGTATGGAGATTGAATCCGGAATTGCTTTAGTCTTCACTCCCTGTATAAATCCTTTTGTTTAATACATAAATAAGGTTTGATAAAAACAAAATACACTGAAAATTTACAAACATTAATGTAAAAGTAATTCATAAATGTCATCATTTTATTGACTAGTTGGGATTGGCTTAGCTACAGTCATAGATGAAGTCGATAAGTGCTTTTGGGGAACGTGGCACGTTACTAATAAATAGTCTAATTCGACCGCAGTTATCACTTCTGATGCAATTCAACGTTCAACAGATATTTCTGCAGTTTTAGTTTTTTTCGCACTATGCCAGCTTTGAGTGAATTTGTGCGTGTATGCATGTGAATGGTGATATATCCTATCCCTCCATCATTTAAGGAATGATTTATCTCTCTTTTGGGCTTGAATATCAAGATTTTAGCTACTCTCCTATGACCAACTAGCAGACTTCATTAATTGCTATAACTGTAACTGTTCAAAAGTTTGGTCTAAAATTTACGCAGTTGCAACTTCATCATAGCTGACTTTCTTTAGTCTGAATATGCGAAGTTGCTACCTCTCAAGTGCATATATGTAATGTAAATTAGAGGATCTTGTGTATCTTACAGTGACACATTTAACTGTAGTAAATTTACTTTGTTAAGACAACATGGATTATATATAGTATGCTTATGTTTTATAGGTTGCAAGTGCGACGGCAACATTTGTCATGCTTTTCTCCTCATCTCTCTCGGTCATAGAGTTTTATTTCCTCAAGAGATTTCCTATACCTTATGGTAAGTCCGATATATATTAAACTTCACACCTTCTCAAATTCATCAATTTTCCTTTTTTAAGGAATCAAATAAAACAAACTAATGAGCATGCCATTTTCTCCACCGCTTAAACTTTTTTTTAATTATTTCTTCTTTCTTTCGTTTCTTTATTTTATATCATCATCATTATTATTATTTTTACTTGCAGCTCTTTACCTCATTGGTGTGTCGGTGTTAGCTGGGTTCTGGGGACAATCCTTTGTCCGTAAATTGGTGAAGGTGCTGAAACGAGCATCGATCATTGTCTTCATCCTCTCAGGAGTTATCTTCGCAAGTGCACTTACTATGGGTAAATATATAGCCTATGACATGAATGTTTTTTCTCTTTTCCAGTGAACACACTTATTTTTCTTATATTTGATGGCATTTATTTTATTTATTATTTTTTTGTATAGGTGTGGTTGGGTTCGAGAAGAGCATCTACATGATCAAGAACCATCAGTACATGGGATTTCTTAGCTTTTGCGATAACTAGATGCATTGCCATGTGAAAGTGAAGCTACTTAAAATGGTGTTAGGAGAATGATGGTCAATACCTTATTGACTTCATCACTCTGCTCTTACAGAAATCATAATGGCTTCAATGTCTTGAAAAAGTGTGTTAACTCCCTGTTAACTGCTGTACTCAACAATGATTGATTGGTTTGAGTTTACTGGGTGGTTGTAAAGTGTGATATTTTGAAGGAGATTGTATTTTGTTCATTTGTGGTGTATATTCATAGATTGTATTTGGATCTGAAGTGTAGCCAGCCATATTGAACTATGAAATATACAAATGCCATTTGCTTTCATATGGTTGTGTTCTTCAGTAACAGAAGCTTGGCTCTGTGATTGCATCTAAATATAACTTGCATGGTTAACAGTTCCTTTTAAATATACTTCTTGTGCTGCATCTCGATCGGATTTGTCAGACCGTTCCAGTAGTTTTAACACTGGTTCTTCGATCCAGTACAGATACCGCGAATGGAAGGTCGGTCACTTGTCGGTACAAGTTATTATTATCTAGAAGACTAGAACGACAAGCTGTGGTTATATATCTGATCGAGTGCCCAAAAATTCAGGATAGAATGTCAGTCACCCTCGTCTTGCATGAACTTTTAACTAAATATTTTACATTGAACGCTTACTTGCACTTGTACTTAGCAGGGGATTGAAGTTGGGTTTGAATTTTTTATTTTGGTGGACGTACGGTTGCGGCATTGCTTTGGATGTTGAATGGATTTGGCCTGCGAGGGTTTACCAAGTCGATTTTTTGAAGTTTTATTGGGCTCGATCTGAGGGTTTGCGCTTATGGGCCATGCAGGTCAAGAAATTCTCTTATATTAATTGTTGGTGGACAAATGATCCAGTTATTAGGCATCGACTTAACGTACGATTCATGCTCTGTGTAGTCGTTGAAGATAAAAATATGGATATATGGATAAATGAAAATAAGAATCGAACTTTTGCTGCACTCGTTAAAAGCTATTTTTTAGCTTTTTATCGTAAAATAAGAAGCGACGACACTTGAAGTGCCGTCGGAGAGGAAAAAAAATACACTTAATTTTGTGGGACGACACTTCGAGTGCCGTCCGATCGTTAAAAATAAAAATAAAAAAATAATAAAAAATACAAGGAGCGACGGCACATGATGTGCCGTCGGAGCCAAAGGAAAAAAAAAATGAACCGGAGAAGGGATGGACGGCACATGAAGTGCCGTCCTACAGGGAAGGGATTTATTTGGGTTGGGTTTTTTAAATTGTTTTTTTGGGTTTTTTAATTGCAAAAATTACTTTATTTTTCGACGCAGAAAATTTTATTTTGTTGGGTGCGACGGCACTCGAAGTGCCGTCGCTCAAATATGCATAATTCTCAAATCGATTCTCATTTATAGCACACGACTGTAGCGATTTATTGATAAAATGGATATTTGACAAACGAGTGCAGCACGTTCTTCAGCCAAATATCCATTTTATCGATATTTGGCAAACGACTAGAGGCTCTCATTGGTGACTTCAACTTCAATTTTGACTAGATCTGGAAATGTGATCTCGAATCAGTGTATTTGGTGAAGGATAATCATGTTGATTTAAAAAATAATAATAATAATAAATTTCTTCACTTCTCATGTTAAAAAGACTATAATTTCGTTACCTGGACGGTTGGTGTCACGCTGCAACACAAAGTAATAAACTATATTGGTGTCAGATATGAGACTTCTATCAAGATTTTGATCCATGTATTCACTTGCATGGATACCGAAGGGGGATAAAGACTATACTTTTAGGAAGTTATATTGAGAACCAAAAGAGTATACTGGTGTCCAGCAAGGAATAATTTTTGCGCAAGGGAAAAGGTGGGTATTAATCTCGAGGAACTGGAATGTCAATTCACTGATGGATGAAGTAGTTATATCTGTTATTAAGTACATGAACTCAAACAGAGATGGAGATGGAGAATGAATGTTTTTGATTCTTCACTCTAATAGAGTATAGATATAGTTTACAAATCAAACTGCATATGGTTACATTCCCTACAATTATTATTTGTTGCAACCAATTCCTATAATTATGTTTTGTTACAACTACTTCCACATAAAGCACACGCCAACACTTCCCTTCACGGTGGAGCATATATATATCCCTCATGCCCAGCTTGACAAGTGAGTCGTTAAAGGCTTGACTTGCAATGGCCTTTGTCAGAATATTTGCTAACTAGCTAGTAGTCTTCACATTAATCTTCTCTTCAAACTTCTCATGTATAAAGTTACGATCAATCTCAGCATGTTTAGTTCTATCATGTTGTATTGGATTCTCTGCAATCTTGATAGCTGACTGGTTATCACAATATAGCTTCATAAGGTTTTCGGGTGGAAGACCCAACTCTCCCATAAGTCGTTTCAGCCACAATAGTTCTTGTATCCCTTTAACCATAGCCCTGTATTCTGCTTCTGCACTGGACAATGAAACAACCTTCTGTTTTTTACTCTTCCAAGTTACTAGATTACCTCCAACAAAAGTGAGGTACCCAGCAGTTGACAGCCGTCTTTCTCCGGTACCACCCCAATCAGAATCACAATACCGTCCAACAACAGCATGATTATGCTTAGAGAACATAAGGCCTTTTCCTGGTGCTGACTTCAAGTATCTCAAAACCCTTTCAACGACATTCATATGAGTTTCACTTGGATTATGCATATAGCGACTTAACACACTAACTGCATAAGCAATATCTGGTCGAGTGTGTGATAAGTAAATCAATCGGCCAACTATTCTCTGGTATCTTCTCTTATCAGCTGGAACTTGGTCAGGAAGTTCTTCTAGTCAATGTGGTTTTGCTCAATGGGTGTACCAATAGGCTGGCAACCGAGCATCCCTGTTGTAACGCCCCTGCCCTTAGATACTATGTAGTACAACTGCCCACCACAGGCTGCCTCTCAAAAGGTGGTTAACCGATTAGGTGACTCTTGATCATTGGCTTATAATATTTATATATTATTATATTAAGTATCAATCCGAATTGGGACTATATCCCATACTTACCTCTTTCAAGAATGCACAGCCAAGCATTCTCGGGTGGGGCCCTCCACACAAATGCCACGTCATCGTGGGTTTTTGACCCAATCAACAGCCCTTGGCTCTTTTCATCCCTTCACCGTGCCCCCCCTCATTTTATTCCACTCACAATTCATTTCATTCATTTTTAAACCAGCCAATATATACTCCATATTATATATATATATATATATATATATATATATATATATATATATATATATATATATATATATATATATAGGGAAATGCTCAGTTGAAAACGGGTTTGTTTTCATGGGTTGGAAAACACGAATCTGAGCCATCGGATCGCTCATGATCGCGATCAGCGGCTCAGATCGAGCCCGCCCATCACCCTATATGACTTAAGTGGCGAAGGGTTGTTTTGGGAATTTCGTCCCAAATAACTCTTCGCCTGATTCGTTTTGAAAAAACTAATATAACCTAGGCTGTTGTTGGGAACAACGGCCTAGGTTATAAAAAATTGAATATGATTCAATTTTTTATAACCTAGGCCGTTGTTCCCAACAACGACCTAGGCTATAAAATTTCTATAAATTTTTATAGAAATTTTATAGCCTAGGCCGTTGTTCCCAACAACGGCCTAGGATATAAATATTGAAAACAAGGCCGTTGTTCCAAACAACGGCCTATGATTCAATTTTTTATAACCTAGGCCGTTGTTTCCAACAACGGCCTTGGTTATATTACTTTTTTTAGAATCTGTTCAGCGAAGAGTTATTTGGGACGAAATTCCCAAAATAACCCTCCGCTCAACAATTGAAACGGATTATGGGGAGGCAGATCTGAGCCGTTGATCACGATCATGATCGATCCGATGGCTCAGATCGCTGTTTTCCAAACCCGTGAAAACAAACCCATTTTCAATTGAGCATTTCCCTATATATATATATATATATATATATATATATATATATATAACACGGGGTGTTACAGACACCCCCCTTCAGAAATCAGCGTCCTTGCTGAGCACGAGCATGCACAATCTAGTGGAGGATCTCCTTTCTAGCCGTTGTGGAGCATCTGCTCTTCTATCCGCCCGATTATTCATGATCCTAGAATCCACCGCTCGATCAATCATAATCCCGAATTTAATTGAGCTGCCATCCTATCTGCCCGACTATTATGATCTCAGAATCCACCGTCCGATCAATAACAGTCCCGAATTTTAATTGAGGGCTCACCACAGTCCCGGAGTACACCGCCCGACTGGGTCTATAGTCCCGAAATTCTCCGCCTGACTATATAGACATGCCCTACACCCGGTGTCGAAAGTCGGCTCTGATACCATTTGTAACGCCACTGCCCATAGCTCAGACAATTTATACAATTTTAGAAGACAAATTAGATACTATGTAGTACAACTGCCTACCACAGGCTGCCTCTCAAAGGGTAGTTAACTAATTAGGTGACTCTTGATCATTGGCTTATAGTATTTATATATTATTATATTAAGTATCAATCCGATATGGGACTATATCCCATACTTGCCTCTTTCAAGAATGCACAGCCAAGCATTCTCGGGTGGGGCCCTCCACACAAATGCCACGTCATCGTGGGTTTTTGACCCAGTCAACAGCCCTTGGTTGTTTTCATCCCTTCACTGTGACCCCCCTCATTTTATTCCACTCACAATTCATTTCATTCATTTTTACCAAACCAACCAATATATACTCCATATTATATATATATATATATATATATATATATATATATATATATTTAACACGGGGTGTTACACCTGTCTCATTCAACAAGTCAAGAACATATTTTTGTTGTGATAAAAATATTCCTTGCTTAGACCGGGTAACTTCAATACCCAAAAAATACTTTAAACCTCCAAGATCTTTCATATCAAATTCTGATGCTAAATAAGTCTTCAACTTAGTCATTTCATCAATATCATTTTCGGTGACAATCATATCATCTACATAAATGATAGGTGCAGTTATCTTACCATTCCATCTCCTAAAAAATAATGTATGATCTGCATTGCTTTGCTCATAACCATATTTCTTTATAGCTTCCCGAAATCTTCCAAACCATGCTCTTGGTGACTGCTTCAAACCATACAATGCCTTCTTTAGTTTGCACACTAAACTTGTATCACCAGAAGCACTATACCCAAGGGGCATACTCATATATACCTCCTCTGATAAATCTCCATGTAAAAAGGCGTTCTTCACATCGTATTGTTGCAGTGGCCAATCAAAATTTGCAGCAACAGATAATAACACTTGAATAGTATTTAACTTTGCTACAGGTGCAAATGTCTCCTGATAATCAATACCATAAATTTGAGTAAAACCACGAGCAACTAACCTTGCTTTATACCGGTCAATCGTTCCATCTGGTTTATGCTTCAGTGAAAATATCCATTTACATCCAACTGGTATCTTTCCTTCTGGCTAGGTGACAAGCTCCCATGTTTGATTTCTTTCTAATGCTTGCATCTCCTCAGTCATTGATTTTGCCCATCTAGGATTATTTAGTGCTTCTTGTACTCTTGTGGGAATGGTGACAGCTGACATTTGTTTCTCAAAATCTTGAATAGCACTAGGTAATTGCTCAGTAGAGACATAATGCGCAATAGGATACTTCACCTTCTTTGAATTGTCAGGTGAGTATTTCTCTGGTGGTATGCCCCGGTTACTCCGAGGAGGCAATTGATACATGTCAACATCATTAGATAGAGCCGGCATATGATCATCAATTAAATTGTTAGTATGTATTCTCAGAATCTATGCATACCTCTGGTATATCAACAGAAGAATTATTGGGAGGTACTATTGGTGTAGAAGGAGGGCTTAGATCAGGACCTAGATTAGACTCAAGTAGTGGGCTTGGATTAGGACCTGGATTAGACTCGGGTAGTAGAACCAAATCATTCAGATTCTCTTGACCCGTCAACGCCACATCAGGAAGCATATTCAACCAATTTGGCTTTTCAACACTCAACTCCCCCTGAAGAGGAGAAGTGGATACATGTTGTGAGAAATACATTTCTATTTCAGTTAAAGTAACATCCATAGTCACATAGGATCGGTGAGAAGATGGATGATAGCATTTGTAACCCTTGTGGCAAGGTAAATATCCAACAAATACACACTTTAATGCACACGGATCCAGCTTTGTCCATTGATGCTTGTGAAGATGAACAAATGCAACACACCCGAAGACTCGCGGTACTAATGTCAAGTGGGACGGGATAGTAACATAAGATGAGAGTTTCTCCAAAGGTGTTTTGAAGTGGAGAATAGTACTAGGTGCACGATTCAGCAGATAAATAGCGTACAAAATAGCATCTCCGCAAAAGGTAGGTTGCTTATGAGCACCAATTAGACACGCACTGGTAATCTTCAGGATATGGCGATTTTTCCTTTCTGCCACACAAATTTGCTGGGGTGTATAAGGACAATTTGTCTCATGAATAATGTCGTGCTCCTGGAAATATGACTGTAACATCTGATAGACAAATTCACCTCCATTATCAGATCTAAGAACCTTCACCCTAGCAGAAAACTGAGTTTGTATCATCTTATGAAATAGGCAAAAGCATTTATACACATCACTTTCATTTTTCATCAAATAGAGCAAAGTCATGCAACTACAATCATCAACGAAAATCACATACCAACGATATCCAAATAGAGTAGAGTCTGGGGCAGGACCCCATACATCAGAGTGAACCAAAGCAAATGGTTCAATCATCCTATGAGAACTCAAAGCATAAGTAGTACGATGACTTTTGGCCAAAACACAAACATCACAATGAAAATCTGAAGAATCATAATCTAAAAATAGTGACAGAAACAAATGTTTTATTATATAACCAAAAGAAGCATGACCATAACGACGCTGCCACATCCAAATCTGATGCTCCTGTGCAGTGGTAGAGCCTTGACTAATTAGAGCACGTCCAGAGCAAACATCATCCACATAATAAAGCCCCCTGTAACGCCCCGGATCCCCATTTCCGGACATCCGTGACACAACCAGAATCTTTGCCTTCAAATGCATCTCAACACAGTAAATAACACGGAAATTAAAACTTTTATTTACCATCAGAGTTATTACATCATTAATTACAAACGTTGTCCTATTCTTGAACAAGGAATACAAATTACACTAACTTGTCACAGATACTATAATGTAATGATTACCGTCTGCCACCCAGAACGGTAACCAACAGCTCTCTACTGGAAGCTCCACCGAGCGGTCATGCTGTTTCCCTGAGATGCACCCTGTAGCTCGAACCTTCCAATGCACTATTCTGATATTTCGGCATCTGCTCGAATGGTAGGCAGATACACTGCCACTCCACTTGGATGCCTTGCTTGTCTCGAGTTCTCTTGTACTCGTGACCCGGTATCCAGTACCTAATTGAGTGGGCATGTCAGTACATATACTGACGCAATGCTGATAAGAAAACAACGATCTCTAAACTTGAAATCACAATCAAACTTGATGAGAAAGAAAACGTGCATCCTAATTTTCTAGTGTCAGTGCATGCCATGACCTGAAGTCTAATGCATAAGACACAATATACAGAAAACAGATGCACTTAGTCTAATGTCAAGCAAGACTCTGGATACACATGCATCCCATACTACATACGTTCCAGATCAAGTCGTTTTCTCCAATTTTAGGGTTTCGAACCCTCGTCGTGCAACATATTCTACTATTGTACTCAACCTATTTCTGATCGATACAATTGTGGCTGATGAATCCTGCAATTATTGCTGCTAAATACAGTGGCGTCTCCGTTTGCCACTAGTGCTCCAATCCAGTCTAGATCACACCAAATGCCGTGACGATCTTATAGATACACAAATGCATATCTATGGCGCTGAAGATCCATGGGACAACAACCCTATGGTCCGTTCGTGTCCACTCAACATAAGAACATGACGGCCTCGAAGGTCTAAGCCCCCTATCCGACAGGAACCCTCCCGTTCTTACCACGGCACTTCAGAAATCAACAGTGCGAGATACACACAGTAGCACGTATCCCTAATGATAGGAAAGGACGATCCTGGTTATCACCGCCTAGTGCTGGCTCTTAGAACGAGTCGAATTATAGGGTATCACCTCTAACACCAACTCGGTCTTCAAGCGAACAGTAAAGAAATAATAATCTGAAATAACACTGTTTGTTAAATATGCAAGTTGTAAAATCATGCATAGTGTCTAACGAATGATTGAGCCCAAACGGTTCTGTCAAAAATAACTAATCACAATCATGGCGAACCGACATTCATCGGTTGCCAACACCTCTGTAGGTCTTTGGCCTAAGGTCCCCGGCCAGCGACCCTCAGCAAGCAGTACAACAGCGCCCAAGGGAGTGCCTCATACCCGGCAATAGAGGTGAAACACACACAACTTACTAAGATCCAGACATTGACAGACCTAGGTATCAACACATTCTAGACGAGGCAGATAACCTAGCCTATCAACCCCTAAGCATCGGCGAACTGATCTCCATCAGTCGCCATCACCTCCGTCTCAGGTCTCATACTGTATCCCGGCCCGCGGTCAACTTCTCTCGGTAAACAAATCGACGGCGCACAGGAAAATCACTATCTCTCGAGGTGGAAAATAAATATCAATACAATACTTGCTGACTAGGTTGATAGTCTTAGAGTATCATAACCTAGACTAGCTACGAGCCCCACATACAACAAATTGACCATAAAGCTATTCTCCCAACTTACTCACGTGTCCATCATGAGTACTAAGCACAATGATCTCACATAAGTCCCACATTGTAACGCCCCTGTCCCTATCTCAGACAATTTATACAATTTATAAGATAAATTAGATACTATATAGTACAACTGCCCACCACAGGCTGCCTCTCAAAAGGTGGTTAACCGAATTGGTGACTCTTGATCATAGACTATTATATTTATATTATATTATATTTCTTTACCTTACCGATATGGGACCATTCCCATACTTTCTCCCCTGTACTCCCTTTATCTGCCGAGAGCACACAAATGCATGGCCACATCACTTGGTATTTTGACCAAGTCAATAGCAACCAAAGCCCTTTTGTTGTTTCAAACCCTTACCGTGCCCCCCCCCCATGATAACACATATTCCATTTCCATTTATTCCATCTTGCATATATTCAAACAACCACTTACACCTTATATAAATATATATATATATATAGAGTTAGTCTATTAAGAGATGGAAAGCTGAGCTCCTTATCTGAGCTGGAAGTGATCAGCCGTCTGATCGAACTTGATGAAGATCGGAACGGCTGATCTGGCTTCCGCTTTCTCTTCAGATTTTAAGAGGGGTAAAAGGGGTATACCCCTTATCTCAAAGCCAGATCGCGTATACCCTTCGATTCCTTATCGTCTAAGCCTACGAAAATCTTATCTCTTCTCTCCCGCTCTCTCTCTCGTTCCAAACCCTAATCTGAGCTCTCTCCCGCTCTCGAATCCCGCTCTCGATCTGTTTGGATTCCTCTCTTTGGATTCCTCTCTTCTCTTCTCACCCTATCTGAAGAGAAGACGGCACCTTCGAAACCCTAATCGAAGGTCTCTTCGAAACCCTAATCGGCACCTTCGCTCCTCTCCCGCTATCTTTCTTCACTCACCTGTGACAAGCCCTACCCCTACCACCGATCGAAGTACCTGTGCTTCGATCATCTTCAGATCGATTTGTGCTTCGCTCATCTTCAGATCGTTTTGTTCGGTTGTCGTGAGCTGCACCTTAACAGTGCACTTGAGAGTTCGTTCTCTTCTTCCTGACGGAGAACCGATACTGCGACAAGGGTTTAAATTTCTCACCTTGAATCCAAATTTTATTTTCTTCATAGATGCTTCTAGGTTGTTGTTATATTCTTCGCGCTTAAATTATGCTCTGTTAATATTCGCACTAGTATTCAGACTAGTACATTTAGATTAGCAAATAATATTCGTACTGGTATATGGAATTTTTAGATGTGGACATGACACATGCATATAAGCACACAAAATCCATGTAATATTTAGTCTAGTTTTTGTTTATTTCGAGACTTGCTTCAATCACTGCTAATAGGACTTGACACATGCATATAAGTGATTATTAGTAGTATTATTATTATTATTCCATGTAAATTTTCTTCCATGTAATTTTTCTTTTACTGTTTCTTTTGTTTAGTATTATTATTATTATTATTATTATTATTATTATTATTATTATTATTATTATGAGATAAGTGATTATTAGTAGTCATGAACAGAATAGTTCATGAGTCATCAGATCTTCTTGTTACCGTAGTTACAGCACGACGCGCTCATTATTCGGCCGATTCCTCTTCATCAGCAAAATACCCTTTACCATCATCATCTCCTTGAACGGAAAGCCAAATACAGGGGAGACTATAGTCGATTTTTTTTTATGCTCGAACGCCGGGTGTGAGATACAATACCACTAAGGTGGTTGTGATCATTTCCAGAAAAGGTCCTTTAGGGTTTGGTGAATAGAGTAGATTGTGTTAAGATGTAGTTTTTTTTTGTACATTTTTTGGGGCCACAATTTCTCTATTTTACAGTTAAAGATTAGAGAGTTTATTTATTTTTAATTTTTGTTGTCTCATTCTCCTATGAAGGATGGAGATTGAAAATGAGGAATTACTAAGCCAGGATGTTCAGTCCAGTTGGAGGGATGTTGATGATGCATCTAAACCACTTGTTGGTTTAGTATTTGCAACCTTAGAAGATGGATTTGAATTTTATAAAACATATGCAAAATTATGCGGTTTTTCAGTACGAAAGTCTGCAACGATGGTTGATACTACCACAAAGGAGAGATATTCACAACAATTTGTTTGCTCAAAACAAGGCAAGCCGGTTGATACAACCGGTGATAATGAAGAATCTTCTTCAATTTTGATCAAGAGAAGGAAACGGGCAATAACGAAAGAAGACTGTATGGCTCAAATACGAATCTAAAGGGATGTTGACGGGAGATGGTCAATCCGTAGGTTTGTTGAGGAGCACAGTCATATTTGTGTCACACCTCGAAAGCAACAATTTCTAAGACAGAATAGAAATGTATCTGAAGCGCAAAAAAGCTTACTCAGTACTTTCAAAGAGGCTAATATACGAACTTCAGAGTTTATGTCCTTCATGGAAACAGAAAATGAAGGTTTTAGTAATATTAATTGTACTGAAAAAGATATTAGAAATTCCTTGCAAAGAGAGAGGGATGGTATGAGACCTTATGATGTTGATATATTGTTGGAGCACTTCCAAGAGGAAAAAGAGATGAATCCTTCTTTCAGTTTTCATTACAAGGTTGATGAAGACAACAAATTAACTCATGTATTATGGGTTGATGCTATTGCTAGGAAGGCTTTCAAACATTTTGGTGGCGTGCTAATTTTTGACACCACATATGATACCAACGAATACAAGTTGGTTTTTGCACCGTTCACCGGAGTTAATCATCATGGCCAATCTGTAAATTTTGGTGCGGCATTTATAAATAAGGAGACCACCGATTCTTTTGTTTGGTTGTTTCAAAAATGGGGTGAAATAATGGGTGGGTCTCCACCAAAAGTGATCATCACGGACCAAGATCCTGCAATGGATAATGCAATTCGGATGTGTTTTCCTGGTTCGAGCCACAGGCTTTGCATGTGGCACATTCTTAAAAAGCTTCCCGATAAGCTTGGTGGCCCGGGTTTGAATAGTGATTTTAGCATTCCATTCCATAGTTGCATCTGGGAATCTGAGACCCCAGAAGAGTTTGAGATGAGATGGAATGACGTAATGCACGCTAATGTGCAAATTGCAGGTATTACTTGTTTCAATAAATTATTCTTATGTTTGAACTTTTTTTTTCTTTTTTATTAGTACTTGATACATATCCCAATAACATGTAGTCCTTGGCTTTCTGACATTTATTTGCTTCGTGAGAAGTGGATACCGGCTTATGCCAAGCATATTTTTACTGCTGGTATTCGCACAACTCAGAGATCAGAAAGCATGAATGCTTTTGTTGATAAGTATGTTAGCAGTAAAAATTCTCTACATGAATTTATGACCAGATTTGAAAGGACAATAAGGAAACAAAGACAGAATCAGTTAGCAGCTGACTACACTACTCTGCATACCAAACCAAAGCTGCAAACAGGTTTTGAAATTGAGTCCCAAATGTCTGAACAGTACACTAGATCGAAATTTCATATATTTCAGGCTGAACTAGTTGAAAGCTTGAATTATGCATCTTTAATGAAAGCTGACGATGGTAGTGTGCGACACTATATTGTCAGGAGAATGGCTAAGTCGGTACAGCATGATAAAACAAGAGATGTAGTTTACAAGGGGATGGATATTGCTGGGACTTGCACATGTAGTAAATTTGAAGTTGAGGGCATTCCTTGTAGACACATCCTCGTGGTATTGAGGAATGAGTTTGTTGATTCCCTGCCTCAATGTTATATTTTAAAGAGGTGGACCGCCTCTGTAACTACCGAGATTGTATATGATGATGCTGGTGCTGAAATAATCGGTAGTTACGGTAGTCCACAAGATTTGGACATGGTGGAATTGTCCAATGAATTCAACAAAGTGATGAGGATTGCTCGCTCATCAAAGGAGATGCGCCAAAAGGCGAAAACATTACTAGTTGGTGTTGTTGCAGAATTGCAACAAGATATGCCCCAAGAATCACAACAACCAACAACTAGTTCACTACCTAGAACAGTCTATATTCAAGTACCCGATATTGCAAAAACAAAGGGTAGTGGGAAGCGCATCAAAGGGGGTAGGGAGAAAGCATTGGAGATGGCTGCGAAACCATTGAGAAAGTATCGCTTGTGCAATAAAATGGTTAATCATGACAGTCGTACTTGTCCTTTAAAGCAAAGGTTAGTAATTAAATACAAAGTTTAAACTCTATTTTTTTGTAGTTAGTATAATTTTAATTTCGTTTTGTGAACATTAAACGTGTAGCTCTACTATAAATGAGTCACAAGCTTCTACTACAGTTTCAACAATGCAACCTATAACAGAGGATCCTCCGAATATAGCATGAACTTTGTTGACTTATTTCGGTGTCTTTTGCAAGGTAAGTGTCATATATATCTGCCGTTATATTAGTTTATTACATTATAACACAATTAATAACTGAACCAACTTGTTTTGTTTGTTTGCAGGTAAACCATTCTCAGAAAAAAAATGATGCCCAAGTTGGTAAAAAAATTCTAATTTGAAGTTCATATATTCTCTATTTAGTAGGCAATGATGAAAAGTATATGCAACTTGAATTTTGTTTTTGAACACTAGCCGGTGTGCCTTAATAAAGCGGCCCTAGTGTCCAATTCAAAATTCCAAATTTGACTCCATATGCAACCTGATTTAACTTCATGCGGCAGTGATGAAAACTTTATGCATGATTTCATGTTTCATGATTATTGGATGGTGCTGAACTTCATGTTCATTTTGGTTTTGTTTTGAGCCGAGAAGAGAGGAAGGGTTAATTGATAAGGAATCGAAGTAGTATACGCGATCTGATTTGAGATAAGGGGCACACCCCTTTTACCCCTCTTAAAATCTGAAGAGAAAGGCAGAGTGAAGCTCAGCCGTCCGATCATGATCAACTTTGATCAGACGGCTGATCTTCTCCAGCTCCGATAAGTCTATTAAGAGCTCAGAAGCTGAATGCTTTTTCGGGAGCTGTGCTCCTTTAACAATGCATCATTGTAAGTTTTTACGGGATATTAAAGTGGTAATTGTTGTTTTTCTGAGCCGCCATGAATTTTTAAAATCCGAGTGAATGAGATAATGTTTTTTGTTGCACTATTTCTGAGCCTACAAGTTTTAACCATGAACGTGTATCATACGTACTTGAATTTTCTTCTATTTGATGAATATTTTGGTGCAGGAATTGAAGAGAAAGAACGAGATGATCGTTAGCGCCGAACACATGATGAATATTTGATGAATGATACAAAGTTTGCATGCTACATGCTCTGTCTGTGTCTGTCTGTGTCTGTACTGGGCTGTTAAAAATCTATACTTCATGCTCAGACTGTGTTTGTTGTGGTCTCGCCCAAAAAATTTGTATACTTCATGTACAATCTGGGTTGTTTATGAGCTTTACAAATTTTGCCCAAGTTCATGGTCTTTTTGTGCTTGTTCTTGGCTGTTAAATATTAGTACTTCATGCTCAATCTGTGTTTGCTCTGGTTTGGAAGAAAAAAAGAGACTGCATGTTCTGCCTGTGTTGTTTATGAGCTTTACAAATTTTGCTCAATTCATGGTCTGCCTGTGCTTGTTCTTGGCTGTTTTAAATTTTTTTACTTAATGCTCAATCTGTGTTTGCTCTGGTCTGGAGGGAAAAATGAGACTTCATATTCAGTCTGTGTTGTTGATGAGCTTCACAAATTTTGCAGCCATCTCCATGGTCTGCCTGTGCTTGTTCTTGGTTGTTTGAAATTTTTACGCTTCATGCTCAATCTGTGTTTGCTCTGGTCTGGAAGAAAAAAAGAGACTTCATGTTCTGTCTGTGTTGTTTATGAGCTTTACAAATTTTGCTCAATTCATGGTCTGCCTGTGCTTGTTCTTGGCTGTTTTAAATTTTTTTACTTCATGCTCAATCTGTGTTTGCTCTGGTGTGAAGGAAAAAATGAGACTTCATGTTCAGTCTGTGTTGTTTATGAGCTTCACAAATTTTGCTCAATTCATGGTCTGCCTGTGCTTGTTCTTGGCTGTTTTAAATTTGTATACTTCATGCCCAATCTGTGTTTGCTCTGGTCTGGCCAAAAAAATTAGACTTCATGTTCTGTCTGTGTTGATTATGAGCTTCACAAATTTTGCTCACTTCATGGTCTGACTGTGCTTGTTCTTGGCTAGCTTTACAAATTTTTTTTCTCACTTTATGTTCAGTCGGTGTTGTTTGTGAGCTTTACAAATTTTGCAGACATCATGTTAGGTCTGTGTTGCTTCTCAGCTTATCTTATTTTGTTTAATTTGTTACTTCAAGCTTTGAGCATGAAAATCAGGTGGACACGCCATACTGCGTAATACACCCAAAAAAACACATAATTTCAATCATTACATTAAGACAATAATGAACAGATTATTTGCAAAAAATTGGATCTTCATATAATTGCAAAGTGATTGTTCACAAATTTTCTACAGCATAAGAAATATTAATTTACAGCAAAGTACATTGTTTAATAAATGTCTGTAGATGACAAAATTTGCATAATTTGCTCCGCATATAAAATGAGATGGAATGACATAATTTGCAGTCTTCAATCACTCCAAAATGCACTTCATGCTGAAATCTACCTGAAATCAAAAGTAAACTGAAATTATTGAACATGGAGAAGACAAAGACAAACAGATAACAGATAGTCGATTCCAAAGAGAACAAAATTTCAAATAAATAATGCAGGCTCAGGAAAACAGAGTTTGAACCTGAAGTTCAAAAATCATGTAGTGTTAAATTTTCCTCCTCGATCAGAACCAACACCAAAAAATCATGAAGTATGACAAAATTTGTAAGCTTAGAGCTAAGACAAACAGAGCATGTAGTTTACAAAATTTGTAATGCTCATAAACAAACACAAATAGAGCATGAAGTCTCATTTTTTCCTCCAGACCAGAGCAAACACAGATTGAGCATGAAGTAAAAAAATTTAAAACAGCCAAGAACAAGCACAGGCAGACCATGAATTGAGCAAAATTTGTAAAGCTCATAAACAACACAGACAGAACATGAAGTCTCATTTTCTCTACCAGACCAGACCAAACACAGATTGAGCATGAAGCATAAAAATTTCAAACAGCCAAGAACAAGCACAAACAGATCATGATGTATAGAGCATCCTTGTTTAAAGATTTTATCAGCCCAGTACAGACACAGATAGATCATGAAGCAAGCAAAATCTGTAAGTTGGGAACAAACACAGATAGAGCATGTGGAATGCAAAATTTGTTATGCTCATACTGAACAACAGAAACTATAAATGTGGTTGAAATAATACTAGTAGGCTCAGAACAGACTATTCATACCTAGGGCTGCATTGGGGTGCCACGCCAACTATGATATGATAGATATACAATCAAGAATAAATACAACAATCCTGAAGTAAATATTCAGATCATGTTTTGTTTTGCATCACGGCCTACACCAACAAAGCATTTGAGAGACTCAAAAACCAAAAGGCTTAGATGAGTACCCAACGCATACACATCCAACGTCAGTTACTAGAAAATCTAGTTTTCTGTTGTTTGGAGCATTACAAATTTTGCATACTTCATGCTCTGTCTATCCATAACAAATAGGCTCAGAACAGACTATCCATAACTAAGGCTGCAATTGGGGTGCCGCGCCAACTAGGATATGATAGTTATATAATCAAGAATAAATGCAACAAATTGAAATAAGTATTCAAATCATAAAGTGTTTAGCATCACTGCCTAATATACAGTTTGTTTTTGTATACTTCATGATCTGTTTGTGTTTGTTCTGGGCTGAAAATAATTCATACTTCATGTTCTGTCTGTGTTGGTTGGAGCTTATCATCAACTGTGCAGATCAGATATAGAGTAAGTCTATTAAGAGCTGGGGAACTGAATGCCTTATCGGGAGCGGGGGGGGTTTATTATAGGCTCAGAAAACAGTAATCATAAGTAGGGCTGCATTGGACTGCCACGCCAACTAGAATATGATAGATATATAATCAAGAATACTTAAAACAGGATTGAAATAATTATTCAGATCATAAAGTGTTTTGCATCACTGCCTAAACCATTGTGAGTCATCGGTGCCCAAAATTTATGTGAATTGAGCTATTGTTAAAACTCAAAAATTGATACTTTCAAGCCTTCATCTCTTCTCTCCCGCTCAAACCCCAGGTGTGTACTCAACTTTGAATAAATATCATGGTACACAATCAAAAATCTCTTCGAAAGCATAATTTCAATGGCCCAAAATTATTTAACCAACTAATATCCAAATCAATCTCATCATTGCCTACGAATAAAACCGAAAGAAAATGCAAGAAATTAAACAGATATCATTATAGCATTTATGAGAGTCAAATACTTCCCTCTGGAATATGAGAGATCAGACGGCTGATCACTTCCAGCTCCGATCGATGAGACATTCAAAGCAAAGCTCTACTCCAAACGATGCTTTAATCGATAAGGAATCGAAGTGGTATACGCGATCTGCTGTGAGATAAGGGGTATACCCCTTTTAACCCTCTTAAAATCTGAAGAGAAAGGCGGAGGGAAGCTCAGCCGAGGAGAGGGGGATTAGGGTTTGGAACGAGAGAGAGCGGGAGAGAAGAGAGAAGAGAGGTAGGCTTAGTCGATAAGGAATCGAAGGTGTATACTCGATTCATGGTAGGGGTAGGGTTTGTCACAGGTGAGTGAAGAAAGATAGCGGGAGAGGAGCGAAGGTGCCGATTAGGGTTTCGAAGAGACCTTCAATTAGGGTTTCGAAGGTGCCGTCTTCTCTTCAGATAGGGTGAGAAGAGAAGAGAGGAATCCAAAGAGAGGAATCCAAACAGATCGAGAGCGGGATTCGAGAGCGGGAGAGAGCTCAGATTAGGGTTTGGAACGAGAGAGAGAGCGGGGGAGAAGAGATAAGATTTTCGTAGGCTTAGACGATAAGGAATCGAAGGGTATACGCGATCTGGCTTTGAGATAAGGGGTATACCCCTTTTACCCCTCTTAAAATCTGAAGAGAAAGCGGAAGCCAGATCAGCCGTCCGATCTTCATCAAGTTCGATCAGACGGCTAATCACTTCCAGCTCAGATAAGGAGCTCAGCTTTCCATCTCTTAATAGACTAACTCTATATATATATATATATATAAGGTGTAAGTGGTTGTTTGAATATATGCAAGATGGAATAAATGGAAATGGAATATGTGTTATCATGGGGGGGGGGGGGGCACGGTAAGGGTTTGAAACAACAAAAGGGCTTTGGTTGCTATTGACTTGGTCAAAATACCAAGTGACGTGGCCATGCATTTGTGTGCTCTCGGCAGATAAAGGGAGTACAGGGGAGAAAGTATGGGAATGGTCCCATATCGGTAAAGTAAAGAAATATAATATAATATAAATATAATAGCCTATGATCAAGAGTCACCAATTCGGTTAACCACCTTTTGAGAGGCAGCCTGTGGTGGGCAGTTGTACTACATAGTATCTAATTTATCTTATAAATTGTATAAATTGTCTGAGATAGGGGCAGGGGCGTTACAATGTGGGACTTATGTGAGATCATTGTGCTTAGTACTCATGATGGACACGTGAGTAAGTTGGGAGAATAGCTTTATGGTCAATTTGTTGTATGTGGGGCTCGTAGCTAGTATAGCTTAGAGCTAGTCTAGGTTATGATACTCTAAGACTATCAACCTAGTCAGCAAGTATTGTATTGATATTTATTTTCCACCTCGAGAGATAGTGATTTTCCTGTGCGCCGTCGATTTGTTTACCGAGAGAAGTTGACCGCGGGCCGGGATACAGTATGAGACCTGAGACGGAGGTGATGGCGACTGATGGAGATCAGTTCGCCGATGCTTAGGGGTTGATAGGCTAGGTTATCTGCCTCGTCTAGAATGTGTTGATGCCTAGGTCTGTCAATGTCTGGATCTTAGTAAGTTGTGTGTGTTTCACCTCTATTGCCGGGTATGAGGCACTCCCTTGGGCGCTGTTGTACTGCTTGCTGAGGGTCGCTGGCCGGGGACCTTAGGCCAAAGACCTACAGAGGTGTTGGCAACCGATGAATGTCGGTTCGCCATGATTGTGATTAGTTATTTTTGACAGAACCGTTTGGGCTCAATCATTCGTTAGACACTATGCATGATTTTACAACTTGCATATTTAACAAACAGTGTTATTTCAGATTATTATTTCTTTACTGTTCGCTTGAAGACCGAGTTGGTGTTAGAGGTGATACCCTATAATTCGACTCGTTCTAAGAGACTAACTCTATAAGGAGCTCAGCTTTCCATCTCTTAATAGACTAACTCTATATATATATATATATATATATATATATATATATATATATATATATATATATACATATACATATATATTATATTATATTATATTATATTTTTAACACGAGGTGTTACAGACACCCCCTCTTCAGAAATCAGCATCCTCGCTGAGCACGGGCATGCACAATCTAGTACAGGATCTCCTTTCTAGCCGATGTGGAGCATCTGCTTTTATCTATCCGCCCTCCCTGGGCAACCACAGTCACGGAGATCCACCGCAGACTGGGTCTATAGCCACGGAGATCTACCGCCAACTATGTAGACATGCCCCACACTCGGTGTCGAAAGTCGGCTCTGATACCATTTGTAATGCTCCTGCCCCTAGCTCAGATAATTTATACAATTTATAAGATAAATTAGATACTATGCAGTACAACTGTCCACCACAGGCTGCCTCTCAAAAGGTAGATAACCGAATTGGTGACTCTTGATCATAGGCTATTATATTTATATTATATTATATTTCTTTACATTACCGATATGGGACCGTTCCCATACTTTCTCCCTTGTACTCCCTTTATCTGCGGAGAGCACACAAATGCATGGCCACGTCACTTGGTATTTTGACCAAGTCAACAGCAACCGAAGCCCTTTTGCTGTTTCAAACCCTTGCCGTGGGCCCCGCCATGATAACACATATTCCATTTCCATTTATTCCATCTTGCATATATTCAAACAGCCACTTACACCTTATATAGATATATTTATATATATATTATATATATTATATTTTTAGCACGGGGTGTTACACACATGAAGTGCTTAATAGGAATAATCATTCAACCATCCCAAACTCAAATCACCTTATAGCCATAAGTCCTGTTGTAGCATGCAGAAAGTTCCATAATTGATGCTACCCTCAACGGAATCCATCAAAATTAGACTTTCTAGAAGGGTTGGAACCTCTACTAAAATTTCCTAGTTGACAACTTTATCAAATTCCTTATAGAACTCAAGTTCTCCGATTTAACACACGCTTGAGATCAACCAAGATAGCAGGTTGCTGAACTTGTAACATTCGTAAATTCCAATATACAGTTCGGAATTACTTGATATTACCAATTCTGAAAAGCTAAGACCCTTTACTACAAGTTTCTAGTTAATCATTTCCTCAAATTCAGCCATCTAGAGGCCATTCAATCCCTGTGTATTTCTTCATACACTTGCTGCATCTTGCCATCAACATAAAAACTTGTTCGCTTGTCGGAATTACTCGATTATGGATTCTATGGAAAGGTGGGAATGTCTACTACAACATCCTAGTTGGACACATCCACAGATTCATCCATTAAAGTCCTAAAAAATTCCAATTTCTATCAGCATACGCATAGGAAATGAGTTTCCTCTACGAAAACTAAATCCTTCAATTAAGACTTGTTCTGCCCCTATAAAAAAATCATAACTTTTGCTACACAAACTGGAATTGCATGATTCCAGATGTTTTGGAAAGCTACGACTTTCTACTACAATTCTCTAGTTGATCATTCTTCCAAATTTTCAACACACAATTCCAGAATTACACGAATTTACTGATTACTCAAAAACTAGACTGAACTGAACATACCGTACTCAAAAGTCAATATTAATTCAACAACAAGTCCAATGCTTATGAAATTTTAGATTCGGTAACTAGACATATACAAGAGCAATACCCCAAAATTTTAGCTTCTAACTCATAATATCCTAGGAGTTTTGCAATTTTGAACATGGATCAAAATTAGCCTCTTCAAACACAACCGCAGCTACTCCTACTTTACTGCGATGTTTTCAATCGATCGAATAAAGCCCCAAATGTTCTTAAAAATTTCTCAAATTTGGTACACTAATAGTAGACATATACAAGATTCTACATTCCAAATTTCATCACAAAATTCCGTACCAATTGAGAGATACAATTTTACAAAGTTCACATTTCATCTACTTAGCTGTAGTTTCCCCCACTCAACCAGTCGAGCAAACAAAAATATTAAAAATAGCAAATAAATTCCAAATATTCTAAAATTTGGAATACATGTTGTTAACATATACATATAACTTTTCCTTTCAGGTTCCAACTCAAAATTCCTTATAGATATTGAGTTACGAATTTTTGAACTCGACTCGCTGCTTACCCAAAACCGCAGAATTTCCTATCTTACTGATTTCGGAAAATGCAACTTGTAATCCCTTCAAACAAAGTCCGCAAATTCCGAAATAAATCAAGCTTGCTCTATACATATTCAAGATCATCCACTAAAAATTTGGAATCAACATTCTAACATATGATCAAGATTCAAATTCTCACATCCACAAGTCGTGAAGCTTCACTTTAGCAATTTCTTCATATCTATATCTACTCCATTAACTCAACTGAAACTTGAACAATATCCTACTATATTGCTAATATAATCTAGTATTCAAACAAGCATTCAAACAAGCTTCACATCTTCAAACAAAAATTAAAACAAAGCTCAAGTTTAGGAAACACCCACATTTGAAGAATTCCCAAGTTTCTTTGCTTTTGCTAGCTCCTTCTCCTCCTCTCTTCTTCTTCTCCTTCTCCAAAGCCCCAATAGCCCTCAAGCAAAACAAAAACCCTCTTCTTTCCTTGTTTTCTCATCTCAAGAATAAAATATTAGAAGAAGATGGAGATAGAAGTTTTTAGGGGGGAAATGAGATAGAGATGGGGTGAGAAGGGATTTCGGCGATGGAGATTTTTGGGTGGGGATGGGGTTTCGGTCTGCCATGGGAGAAGGGGAAGAAATGAGTGAAGTGGAAGATTTTTATTAGATGGGGTGTTAGTCTTCTACACCCTACAATATATATATACATATACATATACATAAACATTTACTATTATACATACATACTTATATATGTATATTCAAGTATAAAATACAATTCATTACAATTCAATTTAAATATTCATATATACAAATATGTATAAATACATACATATACATATACATAAAAATACATACAAGTATTCATACATATATATCATATACAATTCAGTCAAAATTATACATACAAATTTATATACAGACTTACAAATAAAATATTTATTTGTAGAACATAAGAATGTATTTTATAAAAATACTATTTGTCCCAAAGATTGTCTCGTCAGAACAATCAGAACAATACACATAGTTTAATTGAGAAGATATTCCGAATATACCTCATCGGGTTCAGAATAACTAATATATCGGAAATTTCTCAATTAAGATTAATTATTATTAGAAAAATACGTAATCGCGTGCAATTCTTAACTGTGCACGGAATACGTTGCAAAATATCTATATGCTATTTTGTGGGGTATTACCCCCCCCCCCCCCCCTCTCTTAGTACCACGCCCAATAATCTCCTTGTTGTTGAGGTCCTGAAGAAGACAGAAACGAGGATACATTAATACTAGACAATTTAATTGTTCAGTTACTTGAGGAACATATAAGAGATTATTGGAGAGTGAGGGAACAAGTAGTGTATGTTCCAAGAAGAGAGAGGGTGTTAACATAACAGTGCCAGCACTTGCTACCGGAGAGGACACTCCATTAGCATTAGACACATGTGAGCGATGTGGGGTACTTGTATTCCGTAACAGTGATTGATCAAAAGTCATATGATTAGTCGCACCCGAGTCAATAATTCGTCCAGAGTTCTTGGCAGAATTAGTAGTATCATGAGTAAGAACCGAATTACCTGATGAATGACTAGTCAAGTGAGGATCAAGTGTAGAATCATTAGGTGTAGTTGTGACTAATGTCATTGCAGGTATACTGGTGGGTGACATCTTCACTGCTGCTTTTCCATCCTTCTTGTCTCCATCTTTTCGATGGCGGCAATCACGTCCCTCACGAGATGGTTGTCATTCATTGAAGCTATCCCACCAATCCGGGTATCCATGCAACTTGAAGCAACTTTCAACATTATGTTTAGGGTTGCCACAATAAGTGCAACCCCCTCCACTGCCTCCACGAGCCTTAAATGGAAGAGATCGATTCTGGGTCAATGAGGTTTTAGCGACCATAGCCACACTCAAAACATCATGCTTGTTTAGCATCATGTTCCTTCTCTGCTCCTCGCTTCTAACAGCAGAAAAGGCAGTCTCCATATTAGGAAAAGGCTCTGTATGAAGAATATCACTTTGAACACGATCATACATGTCATCAAGGCCAGCCAAAAAAATATAGACACATTCTTCATCAATTTCTTTCTTTTGGGCCTTTATAACAACAGGATCTATGAACACTATTGGCTTCCGGTAATCTAATTCCTGCCATATTGCACGCATCCGAGCATAATATGCAGAAACTGATTTACCCCCTTGATTCATCTGTATAACTCGACGAGAAAGATCATAGATCACAGACCTATCAGTGCCTTCATTATAAGTATGAGATACAGCATCCCAAATATCCTTTGCTGTGGGTAGACGAACAAATAGATTCATTACATCGGGTTCCATGGCACCAATGAGCCAACCTTTAACAAGAGCATTCTCCATGCTCCACTTTCCATATGAATCATCATCAAGAGTGGGCTTTTTAGTCTTCCCAGTTAAATAGCCTGATTTGCCTCGACCTGCAACAAAGGTCTCAACAACCTGTGACCAGAGGAAATAATTTGAATCATTAAGCTTCACGTCGTAAGGAATTATCGTGGGTTCTGGTGAGAAAATCACGGGTGATGGTGATGGTGGTGTTGGGTTAGTCATGATGCAGAGACTTCTTCTCTTCTTACTGCTGATGGCAAAATGGCTAAGAGTACAACAACGACAAAAAATATTGGAGGAAGAATGTGGGTTTATGATTTGCAGGATAAGAGAATGGATTAATGTTAAGGTTTTGCAGGATAAACTGCTCTGATACCAACTCAAACAGAGATGGAGATGGAGAATGAATGTTTTTGATTCTTCACTCTAGTAGAGTATATATAGTTTACAAATCAAACTGCATATGGTTACAATCTCTACAATTATTATTAGTTGCAACCAATTCCTATAATTGTGTTTAGTTACAACTACTTCCACATGAAACTCACACCAACATATGAGGCATGGTAATTCATAGGACCAGGATGGCATTCTACGGTTGTTCTATTATTCTATACTAGGTTTTGAGGAATTATACGGGACGATTTCGTTAGGATCGTCTATGAGTTTTTGGGGGGAAGTGCGGAGATTGAGAGATTAAACTTTGCTTCGATTATCCTAGCGCCCAAGAGGGAAGTAGTGGAGTGTGTCAATGACCTTAGACCAATCTCATAGAAAAGACATGATTAGAAAAATATAAAATAAATTAAATTAGAAACCTAAACTAAATGTGAGGGAGAAAGACGGTAAGAAGTGAGAATAGAAAGAGTTTGTTAGATTGCGAATTCAATTTCTCGCTGACAATAAGTAAGTGAGAAAAAAATTGAGAGAAATTTTTACCATATATTTAAGTGAGTGAACCTTAAGAAAAAAAAGATTAAACCCTAAATTTAATTGAGTGAACCTGAAAAAAAAATTAAACCCTAAAATTTAATTGAGTGAACCCTTTAAAAAAATGAAGGAAAAAAAAAAGAGTTGAGAGAAACTAGGATGAGTAGTGAAAATGACCAAAATACCATTTTTAGGTATAAATAATCTTAAATTCGAGATTATAGATCTTATGCTCTAGACTAAATGCAGGCTTGTTAAAAAAATATATAAGAAGTTATGTTAGTCGGTAATTTGCACCATTAAAAATAATCTTGCCTTTAAATCCGCTCCTCCTCTCACTCAACCACCCTCAAAATCTCTAAGGGCCTGGCTCGGGCCAAGGCACGCCACATTTGAAAAGGCTAGCCCCTAGTGCCTAAGTTTTGAGCCGTAATCCAAACTATTATATAGCGCGTAACTTTTTTTAATATCTAAGAAATATGTGCTATATTTTTTATTAAAAACATACTATATTATATAATGAGCAATACTTCATTGCAAATCACTGAAGGCATTGTTGGAAACAATGCCTTCAGTTATGTTAACCCTGAAGCCGTTGTTTCCAACAACGGCTTAGGTTATAAATTTTTATAAAACTAAGCCGTTGTTGAAAACAACGGTTTCAGTGTTAACATAACTGAAGTCATTGTTCCCAACAACGGTTTTAGCAGTTTTCATACCCATTTTCACGGGACCTGTTTGCAATGGAGCATTATATATATATATATATATATATATATATATATATATATATATGTTGCCGCTAAATTTGGTGTGGGGGCAAACAGATAGAACTTGTGGATTCTTGGGGAAACTGAATAGGAAAACCTGCGTACCTGTTCCGTCGGGCCTCGATCGTCGTTCCTGCCGTGCACCTGCAAGAAGTGCGAGACACCGGGGTTGTTCCCGGCGACGCACCCTCCGACGCTCAAGTCAGTAATTTGGCAGACTATGAAAGAGCGTAAAGACTGGCGAAAGGTTGATTACCTCGCAATGGAGATGGATGGGGGGTATTTATAGGCGTCTTAGGGACTGGATTAGGAATGTAATCCCCGTGATTAGATAAGTAATATTCCTTGTAGTCAGATAAGGAAAGTAATCTGATAAGGTATATTCCCCCTAATCAGTTAAGGAATTTAATCCCTGACTCCCAGTGGTAGGATGGATGTGAATCAGGGCCGTTGGTTAAGGTTAATCAGGGACCTTGATTTTATCCCGACGGAATGGGTGCGTAACGGGTTAAAACCCGCACCCACTTTGAGGTGGATCCATTCGTGGGTTATTGGGTTTTTGAGGTGAAGACCCGACACCCAGTTTGGACCCTTTGGTTGGTGAAATTACCGTTTTACCCCTGTACTTCAAGATTCGTGTTCCGTTTGGACGATTCCGATTTAACCCCATTTTTAGCCATATCACGAGCCCCCCACTCCCGAAGATTGATGTTTAATCAGACTTCGAGGAGTAGTTTCACTGTTTTCACTGGCTATCAGGGTTGTATCGGGAACTAGATGGAGCATTGCTGAATCGCGAAGGAGGTGGTATGGTGATTTTTCCTGCAGATGGAACTCTTGAACCGTCGCCGTGCTCTTCTTAGTTAGCGGTTTGGCCGTCTCTGCTTGTTGGGAGTTGGTGCGAAGGGCGCCGAAGTCACGCACGTGACGCAGCCGGCGCTGCGGACATTCGGCGACTGACGCCGAACTCACTCGGTGCCGAACTCACCCCCGTAAGAGGGTCGGGGGCACGAGCGCTCGGTGGAAGGTGCCGAGCTGAATTAGTGCCGAACTCACGCCCGTAAAATGGTCGGTGGCACGAGAGCTCAGAGGACGATGGCGAGCTGAATTAGTGCCGAACTCACGCCCGTAAAACGATCGGTGGCACGAGTGTTCGGCGAACGGTGCCGAGCTGAAAACGTGCCGAACTCACGCCCGTAAAACGATCGGTGGCACGAGTGTTCGGCGAACGGTGCCGAGCTGAAAACGTGCCGAACTTATGCCCGTAAAACGATCAGTGGCGCGAGCGTTCGGCGAACGGTGCCGAGCTGAAAACGTGCCGAACTCACGCACGTAAAACGATCGGTGGCACGAGTGTTCGGCGAACGGTGCCGAGCTGAAAACGTGCCGAACTCACGCCCGTAAAACGATCGGTGGCACGAGTGTTCGGCGAACGGTGCCGAGCTGAAAACGTGCCGAACTTACGCCCGTAAAACGATCGGTGGCACGAGTGTTCGGCGAACGGTGCCGAGCTGAAAACGTGCCGAACTTACACCTGTAAAACGATCGGTGGCACGAGTGTTCGGCGAACGGTGCCGAGCTGAAAATGTGCCGAACTCACGCACGTAAAACGATCGGTGGCACGAGTGCTCGGCGAACGGTGCCGAGCTGAAAACGTGCCGAACTCACGCCCGTAAAACGATCGGTGGCACGAGTGTTCGGCGAATGGCACCGAGCTGAAAACGTGCCGAACTCACGCCCGTGAAACGATCGGTGGCACGAGTGTCCGGCGAACGGCACCGAGCTGAAAACGTGCCGAACTCACGCCCGTAAAACGATCGGTGGCACGAGTGTTCGGCGAATGGTGCCGAGCGGAAAACGTGCCGAACTCACGCCCGTAAAACGATCGGTGGCACGAGTGTTCGGCGAATGGCACTGAGCTGAAAACGTGCTGAACTTAAGCCCGTAAAACGATCGGTGACACGAGTGTTCGGCGAACGGTGCCGAGCTGAAAACGTGCCGAACTCACGCCCGTAAAACGATCGGTAGCACGAGTGCTCGGCGAACGGTGCCGAGCTGAAAACGTGCCGAACTCACGCCCGTAAAACGATCGGTGGCACGAGTGTTCGGCGAATGGCACCGAGCTGAAAACGTGCCGAACTCACGCCCGTAAAACGATCGGTGGCACGAGTGTTCGGCGAACGCTGCCGAGCTGGAAACGTGCCGAACTCACGCCCGTAAAACGATCGGTGACACGAGTGTTCGGCAGCTTGTGCCGAAGATTCGAACTTGTTTGTTTCTTTTTGGGCGGAGTTTTGGCGGTTCTGGCGGATGTGACCCTCTGCGCTTCTGACAGATGTGACGTCGTCTGGGTTTTCTGACAGGTGTGACGTCCATTAACGCTGCCTCCTGGGCTTCTGCCAGACGTGACGTCCATTAATGCCGCCTCCTGGACTTCTGCCAGGCGAGATGGTCATTAATGCGCCGTCTGGGTCAGCGTGGAGAACAAGGTGACGTCTGGGGTCTCTGTTTGTCGTTTTGTGGGGGTGGGCCTGCGTTAGAGGCCCATTTACCTCGATTGAAGCGCTGGCTCCTCTATAAAAATCCTCACCCCCTCCTCATTTTTTACTTTCCAAGCTTTTCGTTCGCGTCTTAGTCTGCTGTGAGAGAGCTTCAGGTGATCACTGACTGTTTTCCGGCGAAGTTTCCGACGAGTTCCCCTTTCAAGGTAACCTTCATATTTATCTTCTAAACATGTCTGTTTCCCACACTTCTTCTTCGTCCGAGCCCTCCCTCGGAGCCGACGGAGCTCCAACTTCGGGTCGAGCGGCCAAGGGCCAGAAGGTGTTCGGCAAGGACTCTATTGTGGAGGATCCGAAGCGCATGGGGGCGTTCGGCCAGCTGCCGGGACCGTTGACGGGGCTCCATAGGGTTCGAGAAATCCCAGAGGATAAGGCGGAACGGATAGTGTACGGGAGGGCGAGGTCGTTCGAGGAGAACGCGGCGAGGGAGACAACGGAGGCCAACGAGACGGTGTCGATTCTCGCCGAAGAGGACCTAGGTTCGATTCGAGACTGCTTCCAGATCCCGCAGGAGTACGAGCTTATGCTGCCGGGCCCCGGGGTTAGGGCCAACTCGCCGTTGCCGGTGACTATATGTTGCTGGCCGGTTGACGCCTTTATCGCCGGAGCTCGGCTACCTCTCCATCCGTTCGCGGTGACGGTCTTAAATTGGTTCGGGGTCAGCCCTATCCAACTTATGCCGAACGCCTGGAGAGTCATAAACGGCTTCGTACTTCACTGCCAGGCGGAGGGGATTCAGCCGGAGTTGAGTGTGCTTCGGACCATCTATCAGCTGCACCAAGGGAATAGGTCGGCCTACCGGTACTATCTGACTCCGAGGCATGGGGGGAGGCTTGTCGTCTGTCCGGACTCTATCAAGTACTGGCGCGAGAAGTATCTTCTGGTGCGTAGCGCGGAGGCCTGGCCTATTCCCGTTGGTTGGGTGGAAGGTGTTCCGAAGAGGGTGAAGGCGCTGCCAGCACTTCGACCCGAAGACGAAGACGTCGTACGGGCGCTTCTTGATCGGCCGAAGTATGACTGGAGGGAGTTGACCGAGGACGTCCTGTATGAGGGAGGGCTCGCTCATGTCAACCCCAGTACGTTGCTTTTATTTACTGTCTTCGTTTTCTTTTTGCTTCCTTTTCCTTGTCTTGTTCCGAGCTAACCAACTTGACTTTTGGTGCAGAGCAAATGGACTACCAAGCAGTGCTGGCGTTGAGGACGGGCCTCGCCAATAAGGCTCCGAGGAAGAGGAAGAGGGTGGCGTCGAAGCAGCCGGCGCCCAAGGCTCCGAAGATTACGCAGGTGGCCGAAGAAGTAGAGATCTTGGAGTCCCCCGTGGTCGAGGTCGGGGCCGCTTCGTCGTCGGCCAGGGTCGGCGAGTTGCCCGTCACCGAGGTCCTAACCATGGTGACGCCGCCGTTGACGAAGGCGGCCGAGGAGCTTCTGACCGAGGCTCATAAAAGGATCCACGTCCCGGACTGGCAGGTTCGGAGGCACGACGGGTTCCTTGGTAATTCCTTGGCGAGCATGGAGGCCATCAAGCACCTCGCCACGCCGAAGGATCGCGCGGCTATGGAGGCCGGACGAGAGGGAGACGACATCATCGAGATAGCGCGCTCGGCGGTGTCGGTAAGTGCTGAGCCGAGCCCCCTCCTTTTCATGCCGACCTTCTTAAGTTTGTAATTTTTGTGAATTTTTGCGTTCTATTCGCAGATCGTTGTTCACTTCGGGCACCTTACCGAGAGGTTGGCGGCCCAGGAGAAGGAGATGAAGAAGGAGAACGACCAGGCCCGGAAGGAGAAGGACAAGATTCGGGGCGAGCTCGACAAACTCGAGCTGAATTTCGAGGCAAAGTCGGCGAGGGCAGCCTACCTCGAGGACCGGGTCAAGACGCTGGAGGACCAGCTTCGGCAGCAGAAGGAGGAGGCGGCCAAGCAGATGGCGGATGCGGCCGAGGCCCAAGCGGCGGCAGTGAAAAAAGCAGAGGATGCGACCTTGGAGAAGGCGCAGGGCTACCTCGCCGTGAACATGGCCAAAGCTTTCGCCGACGTTCTTGTCCGGGTGACGGAGGCCTACCCCACCGTTGACATCTCGGGTTGGCGGCTTTTCCCGGGGTACGTCGAAGGCTTTGACCCCGAATCGGAGGGGGAAGAAGAAGAGGAGGAAAGGGGCGACGACGAGCCTTTGGTCGATCCCCCCGCCGGAGCTCAGGGGTCGGTGGTTACCCCCTTGACGACGGTTGCCCCTTCGGAGGCGTCGCCCTCGACCCCTTCTCACCGCCCCGGGAAAGAGGTCGAGCCCTGATCCCGTCTGTTTTTTTTTTCTTTCCGTCTATTTTTTTTTGTGTAATGCCTAATAGCGGACTGGCCACCGCTACCCTTTTTTTGTAATGAATGAAAAACTTCAACTTTTTGGGCTCGGCTTCGTGCACTTGTTTGCTGCCTGTTGAGTGTTCGCGAATTTGTTCAATAGAACCTCCGAAGTCTAGGACGGACAATGGCTGAATTTTTGTTGCTTGTTTGTATTTCTTTTCAGCTTGTCCTGGTAGCCCAAGAGATCGAGCGTGCAGGGTCGGATGCCAAGGTTCGAGCCGAGGCAGGGTCGGATGCCAAGGCTGAGTCTGGCGAGGTGTAGAGAGCGACTTTACGAGGTCGAGCTAGGACTGCGCCGAGCTGAAACCGAGCGAGGCCAGCTTCAGCTTATCCTAGGGCAGCGGGACAGCGATATCCGGCGTCTGGAAAGTAGGATTGCCGAGATGACCGCCTCGGGTGAGGGCGAGGCTTCGCCAGCTGCCTTCACTAGTAGCCTTCGGACCAAGTGCTTCCGCCACACGCTGTCAAAGGTAACGGCGGAGAGGGATGATCTGCTTTCGGAGATTCAGCATTTGCAATCTACGGAGACTAAGCTTCGGACGGAGGGAGAGGAGCTAACAACTAAGGTGGCCGATCTTACGGTCGAACGAGATGAATTGGCGGCCGAAGTCGATGTTTTGAAGAGAGCCACCGTTGATAGGAGCATCGAAGTCACCCATCTTCGTCATCTCATCGCGAGCCATGTTGGAGTTCCGACCTCGGTGGTACCGGCCTGCTTTGAGGCCGAGGCGCAGGATGGTTCATTGAGGGGTCGGATCTCCGAGCTGGAAGCAGAGGTGGCTCGCCTCAGACCGCGTTCGGGGCCGGTTAATGTGAGGAGCACTTCATGCACCCGGGCAGAGAGCGAGCGCGGCATCACTTTTTACGAGATGGCGACCCGTGAGCGCCTCGGCCATCCGAGCCCGGGGGACGCGCAGAGCTCCGTTGCCATTTCGTCGAGCGGTGCATCTGTCGGCGTGGCTGCGAGAAGCAGTGCCGAGGATACGTCTCAACTTGCTGGCCTGGGATCGGGTTCCGGAGGCAAACGTCGTCGACCTCAAGTGTCTTTGAAGAGGAGCATCCCTGCGCCTCGGAAGCGTTGATGGGTCCGGGTTCGGTGTCTTGTAATCTTCGCTTTTCAGCTTCTTGTAATCTTTTAGTTCCTTGTAATATTGATGTATGTAAGGGTTGTTTTTTAATAAAATTGGAATCGATTTAACTGTCGTCATATCATAGTTGCTCAATTTTTGCTCTGATTGTGGAGTTGTGGAACCGAGGTCTGAGACTTGGCGTTTTTGATTGGTGTTGACCGCCAGACCCGAGCCTGTTACACGATTGGTGCCGAAAAAAGCTCGGGACGGGTGCCGGACCCAATCCCTCGATAAGGTCGGTGGCAAGAATGCTCGGAGCGGGCGCCGAGGCTTCAGATTTGGGGAATCTCTGGGGATCTTGAGCGCCGAACTTAAGCGTGCAACACGGCCGGTGTTACGAAGGTTCGGCGAATGGCACCGAGCTGGAAATGTGCCGAACTCACGCCCATAAAACGATCGGTGGCACGAGTGTTCGGCGAATGGTACCGAGCTGAAAACGTGCCGAACTTTCGCCCGTAAAACGATCGGCGGAGCGAACGTTCGGCGAATGGTACCGAGCTGAAAACGTGCCGAACTCACGCCCGTAAAACGATCGACGGCACGAGCGTTCGGCGAATGGTACCGAGCTGAAAACGTGGCGAACTCACGGCCGTAAAACGATCGGTGGCACGAGTGTTCGGCGAATGGTACCAAGCTGAAAACGTGCCGAACCCACGCCCGTAAAACGATCGGTGGCACGAGTGTTCGGTGAATGGTACCAAGCTGAAAATGTTCCGAACTCACGCCCGTAAAACGATCGGTGGCACGAGCGTTCGGCGAATGGTACCAAGCTGAAAACGTGCCGAACCCACGCCCGTAAAATGATCGGTGGCACGAGTGTTCGGTGAATGGTACCGAGCTGAAAATGTTCCGAACTCACGCCCGTAAAACGATCGGTGGCACGAACGCTCGGAACGGGTGCCGGGGCTTCAAACTTGGGAAATCTCTCGAGATCTTGACCGCCGGACTTAAGCGTGCAATACGATCGGCGGCATGAACGCTCGGTAACAAAGTGCTGGAGTCCGAACCTTTGTAAGGGTAAGGGTGTGGGAGCAATTCCGAATGGCGAACTACCCCTGGCTCGCTTGGAAGCGAACTGGCAAAGTAGAATCCAGCCAAGTGTTGGACTCCGGAACCATCGTAAGATTAAGGGCGTGGGAGCAATTCCGAATGACGAACTACCCCTAGCTCGCTTGGGAGCGAGCTTGCGGAGTAGAGTCGAACCAAGTGTTGGACTCCGTACCATTCAACGGCTGTGGGAGCAATTTCGAACGGCGATCTGCCCCCGGCTCGTTTATAGACGTGCCGAGGAGGGAGAGTCGAGCCGAGTGCTGGACTCCGAACCATCGTGTGGGTAGTTTAAGAGATGCAGGAGCAGTTTCGAATGGCGAGCTACTTCTAGTCCGCTTAGGAGCGAACTTGCGAAGTAAAGCCGAACCAAGTTTTGGACTCCGATCCATTCAACGGCTGCAGGAGCAATTTCGAACGGCGATCTACCCCCGACTCGTCTATAGACGTGCCGAGGAGGAAGAGTCGAGCCGAGTGCTAGACTCCGAACCATCGTGTGGGTAGTTTAAGAGATGCAGGAGCAGTTTCGAATGGCGAGCTACTTCTAGTCCGCTTAGGAGCGAACTTGCGAAGTAAAGCCGAACCAAGTTTTGGACTCCGATCCATTCAACGGCTGCAGGAGAAATTTCGAACGGCTATCTGCCCCCGGCTCGTTTATAGACGTGCCGAGGAGGGAGAGTCGAGCCAAGTGCTGGACTCCGAACCATCGTGTGGGTAGTTTAAGAGATGCAGGAGCAGTTTCGAATAGCGAGCTACTTCTAGTCCGCTTAGGAGCGAACTTGCGAAGTAAAGCCGAACCAAGTTTTGGACTCCGATCCATTCAACGGATGCAGGAGCAATTTCGAACGGCGATCTACCCCCGGCTCGTCTATAGACGTGCCGAGGAGGAAGAGTCGAGCCGACTGCTGGACTCCGAACCATCGTGTGGGTAGTTTAAGAGATGCAGGAGCAGTTTCGAATGGCGAGCTACTTCTAGTCCGCTTAGGAGCGAACTTGCGAAGTAAAGCCGAACCAAGTTTTGGACTCCGATCCATTCAACGGCTGCAAGAGCAATTTCGAACGGCGATCTACCCCTGGCTCGTCTATAGACGTGCCGAGGAGGAAGAGTCGAGCCGAGTGCTGGACTCCGAACCATCGTGTGGTTAGAAAATTGAAGGCTGAGGTATGCGATAGTATGAAAAATATGAAAAACTTTATTTATTAATATCTAATGGTCGGCTGCTTCTAAAGTTGCTAGCCGTTATTACAATGAGAAAAGAACAAAGGAAAAATCACTAGCAGCAGGAGAGGAGTGGTCCGACATCTCGAGTTACTTAGATAGGCGTGGCTGCCTTCTCTTGGTATTTCAAAAGATGGTCGGCGTTCCAAGTCCTGGGAATTTCTCTGCCCTCAAGATCTTCTAGCTTGTATGCACCGGGGCGGATCACTTCGGAGACTTTGTACGGTCCCTCCCAATTTGGGGCCAGTTTGCTTTTCTGTCCGGGGAACGAAATGGCCAGTTTTCGGAGGACCAGATCCCCTTCTTTCAGGTCGGTTGGGCGGACCCGTTTGTTGTAGGCGAGTTCGATTCTTCTCCGGTAACTTTGCTGCCGTATGGCTGCCCTTTCCCGAATTTCGTCTATCAAGTCTAGGCTCGTTCTGAGCTCCCTGGCATTCTGTTCTTCTTCAAAGGCTATCAGGCGAGGAGAGGGTAACCCAACTTCTAGTGGGATGAGGGCCTCGGACCCATAGGTGAGATTGAATGGACTCTCGCCCGTCGGGGTCCGCTTCGTGGTTCGGTAATTCCACAACACATTGGGCAGCTGATCGACCCACAATCCCTTGGAGCACTTGTCGAGTCTCTTCTTGATGCCGGAGAGGATCTGTCGGTTGGCGTTCTCGGCTTGGCCATTTGACTGGGGATGAGAGACAGAGGAGAAGCGGTGTTGTATGGCTAGGTCTTCACATAAGACTCGGAAGGCAGCTCCAGCGAACTGCGTACCGTTATCTGTAACTACGACCCGAGGAACACCGAATCGGCAGATTACATTTTTCCAGAAGAATTGAACAACTCTATGTTCGGTAATTGTAGCCAGGGGCTCGGCCTCTATCCATTTTGAGAAATAGTCGACTGCCACGACTAGGAACTTCAATTGTCCGGGGGCCGGTGGAAATGGCCCCAGTAAATCCATCCCCCACATTGCGAAGGGGATCAGACTTGATAGGGAGGAGAGTGGTGCTTGTGGAAGGCATCGGATGTCGGAATACTTCTGGCAGGAGGTGCATTGCCGAACGTGTTGTTCGGCGTCTCGTAGGAGAGTAGGCCAGTAATACCCGTAGTTTAACACTTTGCGCGCCAAGGCTCTGGAGCCGGAGTGGGCTCCGCCGATGCCCTCATGGAGCTCCTGCAGGGCGTAGTCGGCTTGTCCGGGGGAGAGACACCTTAGGTAGGGTCGACCGTCCACCTGGGTGAAGGAGCGCTTATACAGAATGCCTTCAATCAATATATAACGCTCGGCTCGGGTCCTTATCTTTCGGGCTTCCTTCGGATCCCTTGGGAGGATTCCGTCTCTTAAAAACTCGACGAGGGGCTTCATCCAATTGTCTTCGAGGGGGAGTGGCAGTGTTTCGACGGAGTTGAGAGCCTCGTCCTCTATGCTTGGCTTGAGGAGGACTTCTATCAGAACAGTTTGTTCGAGGCCTTGAAGGGATGAGGAAGCTAATTTGGACAGGACGTCGGCCTGGGCATTTTCTTCTCTGGGGATTCTTCGGATGAGGGCCTCCTCGAAGAGCGCCATGAGGCTCTTTACTTTAGCCAAGTACTTTACCATCCTGTCATCGCGGGCTTCATATTCGCCGAGGACCTGGTTGACGACCAACTGAGAGTCGCTGAAGATCTGCAGGCGTCGCGCACCCGCGTTTCGGGCCATCCCAAGGCCGGCTATGAGTGCCTCGTATTCGGCTTCGTTGTTCGAGACTTTGAAGTTTATCCGGAGGGAATATTGGAGGACAAAGTCGTCTGGGCCCGCAAGGATGACTCCTGCCCCGCTCCCCTCGTTGCAAGAGGATCCGTCGACATATACCGACCAGACAGGCGGTCCCTTCGTTGTTTGCTCGGAGTCGGGGATAGTTGTTTCAACTATGAATTCGGCCAGCGCCTGCGCCTTGATTGTGGTCCGAGGCTGATAAGTAATATCATGTTGGCTCAGCTCGATCGACCACTTCATGAGGCGGCCGGAAGTCTCTGGCTTGTGAAGGATCTGTTTCAGCGGCTGGTCGGTAAGAACGACCATCGAATGAGACTGGAAGTATGGCCGAAGCTTTCTCGCAGCCATTATCAGGGCGTAGGCTATTTTCTCAATTTTCGGGTACCGGAGCTCGGCGTCCCGGAGCACTTTGCTGACGTAGTAAATGGGCTTCTGAGTTCTTTCTTCTTCTCTGACTAAGACCGCACTTAGCGTCTGTTCGGAGGCTGCCAAGTAGAGGTAGAGGGGTTCGCCCGGTATGGGTTTGCTGAGAAGAGGCGGATTGACGAGGTAAGCCTTAAGCTGGTCGAAGGAGTCTTGTTGTTGCTGCCCCCACTCGAATCCCTTAGCCCCCCTGAGGGCTTTGAAGAACGGGAGGCACTTCTCCCCAGACTTCGACAAAAAGCGCCCAATGGCGGCTAATCGACCAGTCAGTTTCTGAACTTCTTTGACGTTCCTAGGCGGGGCCATGTCCAGTATGGCCCTGATCTTCTCCGGATTTGCCTCTATTCCTCGCTGGCTAACCATGAAGCCGAGGAACTTGCCTGATGAGACGCCGAACGCACACTTGTTCGGGTTGAGTCTCATATTGTGCTTTCTCAAAACATCAAACGCTTCTTGGAGGTCGGCCACGTGATCAATGCCTCGGATGCTTTTCACAAGCATGTCATCCACGTACACTTCCATGTTTCGGCCAATCTGGGCCTGGAATACCTTGTTGACGAGGCGCTGGTATGTTGCCCCTGCATTCTTTAGGCCGAACGGCATGACTCTGTAGCAGTAGAGTCCTTGGTCGGTCACAAAAGATGTCTTCGGAATATCCGGGGGGAACATCCTTATCTGATTGTAACCCGAGAAAGCGTCCATGAAGCTGAGGAGCTCATGTCCCGAGGTTGCGTCAATCAGAGTGTCGATGCTCGGCAGAGGGAAGGGGTCTTTAGGGCAGGCCTTGTTAAGGTCAGTGAAATCAATACAGATTCTCCATGTTCCGTTGGACTTTTTCACCATTACTACGTTCGACAACCACTCAGGATAGTTCACTTCCTGTATGAACCGGGCCTTCAACAATTTTTCCACCTCCTCTTTGATAGCGAGCTGACGTTCCGGAGCGAACTTGCGCCTCTTCTGCTGGACCGGTTTGGACCCCGGATCAACACTGAGGCGGTGGACCAAGAGTTCTTCGGATATACCGGGCATGTCTGCAGCTGACCATGCGAACAGGTCTTGGTTGGCTCGGATGCATTTTACAATATCCGCGTATAGTGCGGATGGGAGGGTCTTGCTGACAAAGAACCTGCGGGTCGGCTCCTGCTCCGAGAAGAGTACCTCTTCCAACTCGTCTACCGGCTCGGAAGTTGGCCGAGCAGCATCTTGGGGGATCTCGAGTGTTTCTAAGGAGAGGACGGGTCCGAGGGTGGAAGTCATATAACACTTGCGGGCCTGTTCCTGATTGCCCCTAACTTCTCCCACTCCAGCCCGAGTGGGGAATTTCATTTTGAGATGATAGGCAGAAGGGACGGCCTCAAGGGCGGCCAGGCCGGGCCGACCCAAAATGACGTTGTAGGCCGCTGGGACATCTACGACCATGAAATCCATCGACTCCGTGCGGGTAGTAGGAGTTTTGCCGGCCGTGACATCGAGGGTGATTACCCCTTCAATCGTTACCGGTACTCCCGTGAACCCATGGAGCGTGTAGCCGGCGGGCTTGAGTCTGTCTCGGGAGAGCTTCAGCCCCTTGAAGGCGTCGAGGAAGAGGATGTTGACGGAGCTACCGTTATCCACTAAGATCCTCTCGACTTTGAAATTGGCCATGTGAAGGCTGATGACGAGTGCGTCACAATGAGGGGTGCGGACGCCCTCGAGATCTTCGTCAGAGAAGGTGACGGGCACTCCGAGGCCTTTAGGGGGAGGGGTGGTTCGGACCGAGTTTACCTCTCTAATAAAAGCTTTCCGAGAAGAGTTTGAGGAGCCCCCCATTGGACCCCCGTGGATGAGGTGGAGGACTCGTTCTTCCTCAAACTCTGGCGTCTCTTCTCGTTCCAGACATTTTCTAGCCCCCCGAGGCTGGGGAGGAAGCTCGGCTTGGTCCTTTCTCACGAATTTTGCCAACTGCCCTCTCTGGATAAGGGCCTCAATCTCGTTTCTGAGCGCACGGCAATCGTTGGTGTCGTGCCCATGGTCCCGGTGATAGCGGCACCATTTCTCTCTATCTCTTCTCTTAGCAGGGGTGTTCATCTTCGGAGCAGGAGGTAAGACCCCTTCTTTTTCGACTTCCATGAAAATGGTGGAAATATTTGTGGTGAGGGGAGTAAACTTCTCGAATCTAGGGGGAGGCCGGCGCTGGCCAGCATTATCCTTCTGGAGCTTTTTTGCTCCCTCTTCTTCCGTTCCCTTCCTCTTAGACCCGGAGGCGGTTCCTTCCCAGTTGGGCTGTTCCTCGGCCTCTTCAGCTCGGATGTATTTTTCAGTGCGGAGGAGGAGGTCAGAAAAGTCGTGCGGCGGTTTCTTGGCGAGGGAGGAGCGGAGGTTGGAATTGAGGATATTGGATTGGAACGCCGCGGTAGCGACGGACTGGTCGAGGGACGCGATGGTTCTGGCTTCAGCTGTGAACCTCTTCACGTAGTCCCTCAATTTCTCCCCCTTCTGCTGACGGAGGTGCAATAGTGAGATGCTGGTCTTCTCGGCCCTTCGGCTGCTGACGAAATGGGTGATGAACAGGGTTTCGAACTGTTCGAAGGAGAATATCGATGCCGGGGCAAGGCGAGAGTACCATTCTCGAGCTGGGCCTTTGAGAGTTGCAGGGAATGTTTTGCAGAGGAGGGCATCGGAAGCTTGATGGAGGAGCATCAAAGTCTTAAAACTTTCGATGTGGTCAACTGGATCGGTCTCCCCAGTGTAGTTCTCGAACTGGGGAGGTTTGAAACCGAACGGGACAGGGGCATCTACTATGGTCCGGGAGAATGGGGGTCGGCTAGGACGTAGTGTCCTCCCCCTAAGCTCCTCTTCTCGGTTCATCTGTCCCAAGAGCTTTTCCACCTCGTTTAGACGGCGGTTCATGGTGTCATCTCTCCGACGGTGATCTGCCGAGCCACGAGACTCGTCTTCGTATGAGGGAGAGCGAGGGCTGCGGCGATGGTGTAGAACCCCGTATTTTCAAACATTATTTTATTATTTGAAAATGAATTTAAATGAATTTTGAGGATTTAATTGATATTTTCTAAAAGATTTATCTTTTGTACACGTGCAAAACACGTGCAAATGACTTTTGAGATGTTTGAAAAATTAAGTTTTCTCTATGAAAAATCATTATTTATTATTTGGGAATTATTTAGTATTTTTCCAGATTTTTCTGAAATTAATTTGATCTATTTGCAATTTTTGATAAAAGAAGGACCGTTTTGCAAAATTGACACTTTTAAGGGTTAAAGTACAAAATTGGCATTCTGGACGTTTTAAACAGTATTGGTTAAGATTTAGAAGTATATTTTCATATAAATCCTAATTTAAATGAATTTTAGATGAATTTCCAAGAGTAGATAGATATATATAAAATTGTATTTTGAAGGGATTGTTTTGCAAATGTATTTCCTAAACCCTAATACTTGATCCCGGCCTATATAAGAGAGTTGCAGCCGTCATTCGCTGCACAACTCAGATCTTATTATATTTCTATTCTCTTGGTGATTGAAGAAGGAGTTCTTGGATCTAGCAAGAGGAAGGCTTGTGGATTCTTCTTGATTCTAAAATGTGAGTGATATAAACTTGTTTGTTTATGTGTATGATTGCATGTTGTTTTGTTTGATGATTTCGTATCTTGTATGAAATCGATGCCATGGTTGTTATTCGTAATATACATGTGAAATCCATGATAGATTAGTAGATCTCGATTGACAATTCTTGATTGCTTGAAACATGTTAAGATTCGATTATGATTATTGAAGATAAGAAATTGGATGGAGGAATCTCTAGACATTGTTATTTACGAGTTGGATTAGATATGAGTAGAGGAAGAGATTTGGTATTTGAGATTGACTCCAGTATTGATTATTGATTTCAGACCTAAATTGTGAGATCTGTAGGCCGACAGTCGACTGGGACTAGGTATCAGTCGACTGGTACGACCCTAATATTGTATCTTTAGTTTTTCTCGAAATTCTCTCGGGTAAGTCGACTTATGTTCTTATAAGTCGACTTATGTTCTTATAAGTCGACTTATGTTCTTATAAGTCGACTTATGTCCCCTTTTAAGTCGACTTATGTTTTGATAAGTCTTCTTATGATCTTTATAAGTCATCTTATGTTTTGATAAGTCTTCTTATGATCTTTATAAGTCATCTTATGTTTTGATAAGTCTTCTTATGATCTTTATAAGTCATCTTATACTTTTGATAAGTCTTCTTATGATCTTTATAAGTCATCTTATACTTTTGATAAGTCTACTTATGATTTTTATAAGTCATCTTATACTGTTGATAAGTCTACTTATGATTTCTATAAGTCACCTTATATTATTGATAAGTCTACTTATGATTTTTATAAGTCATCTTATACTGTTAGCACTTGGATTGTTTCTTGAGAATTATTGATAATTATCTCGGGTAAGTCGACTGATGGTTGGTTAAGTCGACTTACTGCACTTGTTATAATCTTGACTATTAGTTCTCGAGGCAGTCGACTTATTACGGCATAAGTCGACTGGTTCTGATGAGTTTTCATGATCTTGAAGGTTCTTGTTATCGTTAGTTTACTTGTAGATGAATATGTTCGTCGGTGTAATAGTCACCATTGGTGATGCATGCCGGGTTCGTATTCTATCTATACCCTCTTTAGTTTGTTTGTAGATGAATATGTTCGTCGGTGTAATAGTCACCATTGGTGATGCATGCCGGGTTCGTATTCTATCTATACCCTCTTTAGTTTGTTTGTAGATGAATATGTTCGTCGGTGTAATAGTCACCATTGGTGATGCATGCCGGGTTCGTATTCTATCTATACCCTCTTTAGTTTGTTTGTAGATGAATATGTTCGTCGGTGTAATAGTCACCATTGGTGATGCATGCCGGGTTCGTATTCTATCTATACCCTCTTTAGTTTGTTTGTAGATGAATATGTTCGTCGGTGTAATAGTCACCATTGGTGATGCATGCCGGGTTCGTATTCTATCTATACCCTCTTTAGTTTGCTTGTAGATGAATATGTTCGTCGGTGTAATAGTCACCATTGGTGATGCATGCCGGGTTCGTATTCTATCTATACCCTCTTTAGTTTGTTTGTAGATGAATATGTTCGTCGGTGTAATAGTCACCATTGGTGATGCATGCCGGGTTCGTATTCTATCTATACCCTCTTTAGTTGTTTGTAGATGAATATGTTCGTCGGTGTAATAGTCACCATTGGTGATGCATGCCGGGTTCGTATTCTATCTATACCCTCTTTAGTTTGTTTGTAGATGAATATGTTCGTCGGTGTAATAGTCACCATTGGTGATGCATGCCGGGTTCGTATTCTATCTATACCCTGTTTAGTTTTGTAGATGGATATATGGGTATCCGATCTATGGTATTATTGGAGATCGATTGTTGGACATACATCGTGGTATTGAGATTTATTGATAGTTGGGCATGATCAGAGAGGTGAGGATTACTGTTGTTCTGATCAGTCGACTGGTCCTTTGAATAGTCGACTGTACCGTACAGTTGAACTGTACATATTTTGAGAGAGATTGATTGATGGATACTTGATCGATGGTATTGTTTCTCGACTTGGTTCACTCATGTACTGGCCTATCGTTCTTGTTTCAGATTACATGTTCAGTTTATGTATTTTTATTCAGTACATGTTGATTGAGAATTTCTGTTATTTGTTATTTATGTTTGTTGTTTATATCACTCACACCAGTTATGGCTGACCCCGTAGTTTTGGGGGTTAGGGTTCAACTCTAGCCTCACATGTTGCAGGTTATTGCTTAGAATTGGAGGCTCGGATGCTTGGGTTAGCTTTAGAGAGTATGAGTGAGATGATAGAGCCATGTGTAATTTTGTAAAGAATAGTGTTGTAAAAGAATTATTGTAATGTAAGGTGTTTGTATTTCCGCTGCTATTTGAAAGAAGTTGTTATAATAAAGATTTGGAATAAAATGACTTGAGTTTTTGGTCTATGTATATTGTTACATTGAAGTGGATCGCTGGGAAAGTGCCACGTATTTTCTAAAGTTTCGTATTTAGAAATTCGGGGCGCTACAGATTGGTATCAGAGCATGCTTCAATAGTAATAATAGACATAGTATGAAAACCAACCTAGGTGTGGACACTAGAGAGTGAGTACCTAGGTGTGGACATTAGAAGTGTGAGTATCACATAGAGTTAAAAATATGATGTTTTGTTTGAGGTCATGGTATGGTTATGGTCTTACCATAGGATATTGATATGAGTTGGAATCGTGTGGTGATGCTCTACCTCTACCCTCGTTTTGTAGTGATCAGTATGGTGGCATCCAGACCCAGGGACGAGGACTACAATGGCGATGGATCTGGCAGTTCCCGAGGAACTGGAATTGACCTTGAAGCTGAATTCGCCAGGGTGTATCAGACGTTGGACACGCTGATGGCAGTTAATTTGGCACAAATTCGGAACCAGGATCGGAATTATAGGATTGGACAGGTGTTCATTAACGCTGATTCCACCAAGCAGGGCAAGTTTAGTGACCCAGCACCGATGACACCTGCAACTCGGGAAGTGATTTGTTACTTCTGCAAGGAGGCAGGTCATTACCGGTCAACATGTCCAAGGTCAGCAAAGAAAATCAAGCTCAGCAATCCAGTACAGGAGGCACCGGCAACTCAGGAGGTGACTTGTTATTTCTGCAGGAAGACAGGACATAAAAGGAGGGAATGTCCGAAATTGGCAGAGCAGACTTGTTTCCATTGTGGTCAAGAAGGACATATTCGACCAATCTGTCCACAACTGAAGGAAGAGAATGCAAGGAAAAGAAAGGATCTGAAGCAGGGGCGAGTGTCCGCACTGGCTGAAGAGGATGCGGGCAATCCAGAAATATGATCTGTGGGTGCAAGAATTTATTCTTTCGTATTAAGTAAAACTTTATTTTGGAAATAATTGAAGATTGAGTATTTTCTTCATGTAACAAGTTTATTTGGATTAATGGAATAAAGACAGAGTTTTATTTAATACTGTTTTCTTGCATGAAATTGTGTCGCCCATTGATTACTAGTCTTAGTGTGGAGCTTAAGGTGTTTCCAAGCAAGGTCTTGAGGTGGCTATCCTTAGTCATGTCCTTTCTAAGGAGGGAGTGGCCACTGATTCTTGGAAGGACGAAGCAGTTGTGGAAGGTCAGAGTTGGATGCAGGAGTTCAGTAGTTGTTGCAGCGTGGCTTCCGATGGCAAGTTATCAGAGTCGCGCAGCGGAAGATTGTCTTTTCTGAAATCTTGCATGAAGTTGTTTCTTATGTATGATGTGTTGGTTTTGTTGGAATGCATTCTTTTACGTGATTGTATTTCCTAAAGTTATATTTCTATCTATGAGTTTTCAATCGTTATTAGTGGGTTGTTCGGACCTCATTAGCCGTAGTTCTGAGGACAGAACTCTTCTAAGGAGGGAGTGATGTAGAACCCCGTATTTTCAAACATTATTTTATTATTTGAAAATGAATTTAAATGAATTTTGAGGATTTAATTGATATTTTCTAAAAGATTTATCTTTTGTACACGTGCAAAACACGTGCAAATGACTTTTGAGATGTTTGAAAAATTAAGTTTTCTCTATGAAAAATCATTATTTATTATTTGGGAATTATTTAGTATTTTTCCAGATTTTTCTGAAATTAATTTGATCTATTTGCAATTTTTGATAAAAGAAGGACCGTTTTGCAAAATTGACACTTTTAAGGGTTAAAGTACAAAATTGGCATTCTGGACGTTTTAAACAGTATTGGTTAAGATTTAGAAGTATATTTTCATATAAATCCTAATTTAAATGAATTTTAGATGAATTTCCAAGAGTAGATAGATATATATAAAATTGTATTTTGAAGGGATTGTTTTGCAAATGTATTTCCTAAACCCTAATACTTGATCCCGGCCTATATAAGAGAGTTGCAGCCGTCATTCGCTGCACAACTCAGATCTTATTATATTTCTATTCTCTTGGTGATTGAAGAAGGAGTTCTTGGATCTAGCAAGAGGAAGGCTTGTGGATTCTTCTTGATTCTAAAATGTGAGTGATATAGACTTGTTTGTTTATGTGTATGATTGCATGTTGTTTTGTTTGATGATTTCGTATCTTGTATGAAATCGATGCCATGGTTGTTATTCGTAATATACATGTGAAATCCATGATAGATTAGTAGATCTCGATTGACAATTCTTGATTGCTTGAAACATGTTAAGATTCGATTATGATTATTGAAGATAAGAAATTGGATGGAGGAATCTCTAGACATTGTTATTTACGAGTTGGATTAGATATGAGTAGAGGAAGAGATTTGGTATTTGAGATTGACTCCAGTATTGATTATTGATTTCAGACCTAAATTGTGAGATCTGTAGGCCGACAGTCGACTGGGACTAGGTATCAGTCGACTGGTACGACCCTAATATTGTATCTTTAGTTTTTCTCGAAATTCTCTCGGGTAAGTCGACTTATGTTCTTATAAGTCGACTTATGTTCTTATAAGTCGACTTATGTCCCCTTTTAAGTCGACTTATGTTTTGATAAGTCTTCTTATGATCTTTATAAGTCATCTTATGTTTTGATAAGTCTTCTTATGATCTTTATAAGTCATCTTATGTTTTGATAAGTCTTCTTATGATCTTTATAAGTCATCTTATACTTTTGATAAGTCTTCTTATGATCTTTATAAGTCATCTTATACTTTTGATAAGTCTACTTATGATTTTTATAAGTCATCTTATACTGTTGATAAGTCTACTTATGATTTCTATAAGTCACCTTATATTATTGATAAGTCTACTTATGATTTTTATAAGTCATCTTATACTGTTAGCACTTGGATTGTTTCTTGAGAATTATTGATAATTATCTCGGGTAAGTCGACTGATGGTTGGTTAAGTCGACTTACTGCACTTGTTATAATCTTGACTATTAGTTCTCGAGGCAGTCGACTTATTACGGCATAAGTCGACTGGTTCTGATGAGTTTTCATGATCTTGAAGGTTCTTGTTATCGTTAGTTTACTTGTAGATGAATATGTTCGTCGGTGTAATAGTCACCATTGGTGATGCATGCCGGGTTCGTATTCTATCTATACCCTCTTTAGTTTGTTTGTAGATGAATATGTTCGTCGGTGTAATAGTCACCATTGGTGATGCATGCCGGGTTCGTATTCTATCTATACCCTCTTTAGTTTGTTTGTAGATGAATATGTTCGTCGGTGTAATAGTCACCATTGGTGATGCATGCCGGGTTCGTATTCTATCTATACCCTCTTTAGTTTGTTTGTAGATGAATATGTTCGTCGGTGTAATAGTCACCATTGGTGATGCATGCCGGGTTCGTATTCTATCTATACCCTCTTTAGTTTGTTTGTAGATGAATATGTTCGTCGGTGTAATAGTCACCATTGGTGATGCATGCCGGGTTCGTATTCTATCTATACCCTCTTTAGTTTGCTTGTAGATGAATATGTTCGTCGGTGTAATAGTCACCATTGGTGATGCATGCCGGGTTCGTATTCTATCTATACCCTCTTTAGTTTGTTTGTAGATGAATATGTTCGTCGGTGTAATAGTCACCATTGGTGATGCATGCCGGGTTCGTATTCTATCTATACCCTCTTTAGTTGTTTGTAGATGAATATGTTCGTCGGTGTAATAGTCACCATTGGTGATGCATGCCGGGTTCGTATTCTATCTATACCCTCTTTAGTTTGTTTGTAGATGAATATGTTCGTCGGTGTAATAGTCACCATTGGTGATGCATGCCGGGTTCGTATTCTATCTATACCCTCTTTAGTTTTGTAGATGGATATATGGGTATCCGATCTATGGTATTATTGGAGATCGATTGTTGGACATACATCGTGGTATTGAGATTTATTGATAGTTGGGCATGATCAGAGAGGTGAGGATTACTGTTGTTCTGATCAGTCGACTGGTCCTTTGAATAGTCGACTGTACCGTACAGTTGAACTGTACATATTTTGAGAGAGATTGATTGATGGATACTTGATCGATGGTATTGTTTCTCGACTTGGTTCACTCATGTACTGGCCTATCGTTCTTGTTTCAGATTACATGTTCAGTTTATGTATTTTTGTTCAGTACATGTTGATTGAGAATTTCTGTTTATTTGTTATTTATGTTTGTTGTTTATATCACTCACACCAGTTATGGCTGACCCCGTAGTTTTGGGGGTTAGGGTTCAACTCTAGCCTCACATGTTGCAGGTTATTGCTTAGAATTGGAGGCTCGGATGCTTGGGTTAGCTTTAGAGAGTATGAGTGAGATGATAGAGCCATGTGTAATTTTGTAAAGAATAGTGTTGTAAAAGAATTATTGTAATGTAAGGTGTTTGTATTTTCGCTGCTATTTGAAAGAAGTTGTTATAATAAAGATTTGGAATAAAATGACTTGAGTTTTTGGTCTATGTATATTGTTACATTGAAGTGGATCGCTGGGAAAGTGCCACGTATTTTCTAAAGTTTCGTATTTAGAAATTCGGGGCGCTACAGATGGTAACTTCGAGAACGACGAGGACTTGGGGTGCGCCTGGAATTGGTAGGAGCGGGTCGACGAGAAGGGGACCGTTGGCGAGGGCTCCGGACCGGAGGAGGGGATGGGGCCCTCGGCTCAATGGGGTTCTGACGGAGGTTGAGGGCCTGTTGTACCATTGCTTGGAATTGCTGGAACTCGGCACGGGTGATGGGTGCCTCATTGTTCCTAGGCTGTTGCCGACCTGCTGGAGAGTGCCTCCTTCGGTAGTGATCGGGGGAGTCCTTTCTCCCTCTTCGGACGGGGGACCTCCTGTGCTCTCGGTGTCGGGGGGATCGCTCTTGCTGCCGGGAGGCTTCCCCCGAGCCCGCTTTTCGTCCAGATGGCGACGAAGGTCATCATCTTCCGGGCATTTGGGAGGGGCATTGTGGCGACCAGAGGCTCGGGGATGATGGGAGGCCATGGAGGCACTGGAGGCGTTGTGGATGGAGATGTTCTCTTGGTGAAGAGGCTGTTTCTGGGGGTTAGGCCCCTTTGGATCAGGAGGTGGAGGGTTCCGTTGGAGCGGCTCTTCCATGGTAGGAGGGAGTTGCCCTTGTTGCTGAGCGGGATCAGGAAGGACTTCTTGCTGGTCAGGGTTGGGCACTCGGTTGGAGCCCCTAGATCTAACTTTGCGAGGCGGCATGGCAGGAGAAAACCTGTTCACCGGGAAGAGGAGAGGTCCCTATTCGTTAGTTTCCCACAGACGGCGCCAATCTGTTGCCGCTAAATTTGGTGTGGGGGCAAACAGATAGAACTTGTGGATTCTTGGGGAAACTGAATAGGAAAACCTGCGTACCTGTTCCGTCGGGCCTCGATCGTCGTTCCTGCCGTGCACCTGCAAGAAGTGCGAGACACCGGGGTTGTTCCCGGCGACGCACCCTCCGACGCTCAAGTCAGTAATTTGGCAGACTATGAAAGAGCGTAAAGACTGGCGAAAGGTTGATTACCTCGCAATGGAGATGGATGGGGGGTATTTATAGGCGTCTTAGGGACTGGATTAGGAATGTAATCCCCGTGATTAGATAAGTAATATTCCTTGTAGTCAGATAAGGAAAGTAATCTGATAAGGTATATTCCCCCTAATCAGTTAAGGAATTTAATCCCTGACTCCCAGTGGTAGGATGGATGTGAATCAGGGCCGTTGGTTAAGGTTAATCAGGGACCTTGATTTTATCCCGACGGAATGGGTGCGTAACGGGTTAAAACCCACACCCACTTTGAGGTGGATCCATTCGTGGGTTATTGGGTTTTTGAGGTGAAGACCCGACACCCAGTTTGGACCCTTTGGTTGGTGAAATTACCGTTTTACCCCTGTACTTCAAGATTCGTGTTCCGTTTGGACGATTCCGATTTAACCCCATTTTTAGCCATATCAGATATATATCGGGAGAAAGAAAGAAATTGTACGTGTAATACACGTTCCCAATTGTACGTGTAATACACGTTTTTATTAAGTTATTTAATCTCAACCATTCATCGGCTAGATCAATACGATATATCAACGGCTAAGATCGTCTCCCGACAGATTTCTTTTTTAAATTGTGGCTTTTATAATAGAAATAGATATATATATATATATATATATATATATATATATATATATATATATATATATATATATATATATATATATATATATGTGGAAATGCTCAATTGAAAACGCAAATATTGTGAAAACACGTGAAAACCACCTAGGCCGTTGTTGGTTAAAATGCAGTATTACCAAGGCCGTTGTTTCCGACAACGACCTAGGCTTATTTTCACGTTTTCCACGCTACAGTACGTTTTCAATGGAGCATTTCCCATATATATATAGTCCTCTTCGGTTACACACTACTTTTGGTGAGCACTCCGTGAGCACTCATGAAATAAAGACCCTATGAAAAATCCAAACCGCTCATATTGTTCAATTTTCAGCCATACAATTTTGTGATGATGTAAATCATGGACAAATAAATTTCAAATTAATTGATTTTTTATTGTTAGGCTATCTTAGGTATATAGAACAATATGAGCGGTTCAGATTTGTCATAGGTGCTCTATTTCGTGAGTGCTCACCAAAGTAGTGTGCAACCGAAGATTTATATATATATATGTATATATATATATAACTATTATAATGGGAGAGATGGGGTTGGTAAACAAACAAACCCTAATTTGTTTGTGAGCAAACCCGTGCATCGCACGTGTTTTTTTTGGTCCTTTTTCATTCCCCTTCACGTGCATCGCACGTGCATGATACTAGTATATATATAATGCTCCATTGAAAACGCAAATATCTGTGAAAACGTGGAAAACCACCTAGGACGTTGTTTCCAACAACGGCGTAGGTTGTTTTCACGGGTTTTCACAACATTTGCGTTTTCAACTGAGCATTTCCCATATATGTATACTAGGTTTGCCCGTTGACACGTGCCTGCGGCACGTCTTCGGAACGGTGCACCTTATTTGATCATATAAAATAGTTTTGGAGGTCGAGCAAATTAATTGAAGTAGCAAACATATTATATGAGAAAATTTTGGGGTCCAGCAAAAAACATATTATATGATTTTTGAATTTTTTTGAACTATTTTTAAAGCTATTAAATTTTTAATTTTTTTAGGTTTTAAATTTTTTATTTTTTAAAAATTTTAAAATTTTTTATTTTCTTAATTTTTTGAGTAGAAGAGGGAGGGAGAGGGAGAGACAGAAAAAATAATTTAAATAAATATATGAGTTGTTTTGGGTGGAGGATTTGAATTTGAGTTTTTTAGGGAACTTTTGGGAGGAAAATATGTTTTGTGAGGTTAGATCTGGGCCTTTGATTTTTGAGGAAATTGAAGGAGAACCACTTTTCTTAATTTTTTCAATAGAAGAGGGAAGGAGAGAGAAAGAGAAAAAAAAAAAATAAATAAATAAATATAGGAGTTGTTTTGGGTGGGTGATTTGAATTTGAGTTTTGGAGGAAACTTTTGGGGGGAAAATATGTTTTGTGAGGTTAGATCTGGGCCTTTGATTTTTGAGGGAATTGAAGGAGAACCACTTGATAGCTTTCTTTGTGTTTTATTATATATATATATATATATATATATATATAAATATAATGCTCCATTGCAAACGGATCCCGTGAAAATGGGTATGAAAACTGCTAAAACCGTTGTTGGGAACAATGACTTCAGTTATTTTAACACCGAAGCCGTTGTTTTCAACAACGGCTTAGTTTTATAAAAATTTATAACCTATACATATACATATATATATATATATATATGGGAAATGCTCCATTGAAAACGGGTTTGTTTTCACGGGTTGGAAAACACCAATCTGAGCCGTTGGATCACTTTTGATCGTGATCAGCGGCTCAGATCGCCTCCGCCCATCACCCAATATCACTTAAGTGGCGGAGGGTTATTTTGGAAATTTCGTCCCAAATAACTCTTCGCCTGATTCGCTCTGAAAAAATGAATATAACCTAGGCCGTTGTTGGGAACAACGGCCTAGGTTATAAAAAATTGAATTATAGGCCGTTGTTTGGAACAACGGCCTTGTTCTAAATTTTTATAACCTAGGTCGTTGTTCCCAATAACGGTCTAGGCCATAAAATTTTAACAACGACCTTATTCTACATTTTTATAACCTAGGTCGTTGTTCCCAACAACGGCCTAGGCTATAAAATTTTATAAAATTTTATAGAAATTTTATAGCCAAGGCCGTTGTTGGGAACAACGACCTAGGTTATAAAAATTTAGAACAAGGCCGTTATTCCAAACAACGGCCTATAATTCAACTTTTTATAACGTAGGCCGTTGTTCTCAACAACGGCCTAGGTTATATCAATTTTTTTAGTTACTGTTCAGCGAAGAGTTATTTGGGACGAAATTCCCAAAATAACCCTCTGCTCAATTGAAACGGGTTTTGGGGAGCTCGATCTGAGCCGCTGATCACGATCATGAGCGATCCAACGGCTTAGATTGGTGTTTTCCAACCCGTGAAAACTAGGCCCGTTTTTAATGGACCATTTTCCTATATATATATATATATATATATATATAATGCTCCATTGCAAACAGGTCCCTATATATATATATATATATATATATATAATGCTCCATTGCAAACAGGTTCCTATATATATTGATATGGCTAAAAATGGGGTTAAATCGGAATCGTCCAAACGGAACACGAATCTTGAAGTACAGGGGTAAAACGGTAATTTCACCAACCAAAGGGTCCAAACTGGGTGTCGGGTCTTCACCTCAAAAACCCAATAACCCACGAATGGATCCACCTCAAAGTGGGTGCGGGTTTTAACCCGTTACGCACCCATTCCGTCGGGATAAAATCAAGGTTCCTGATTAACCTTAACCAACGGCCCTGATTCACATCCATCCTACCACTGGGAGTCAGGGATTAAATTCCTTAACTGATTAGGGGGAATATACCTTATCAGATTACTTTCCTTATCTGACTACAAGGAATATTACTTATCTAATCACGGGGATTACATTCCTAATCCAGTCCCTAAGACGCCTATAAATACCCCCCATCCATCTCCATTGCGAGGTAATCAACCTTTCGCCAGTCTTTACGCTCTTTCATAGTCTGCCAAATTACTGACTTGAGCGTCGGAGGGTGCGTCGCCGGGAACAACCCCGGTGTCTCGCACTTCTTGCAGGTGCACGGCAGGAACGACGATCGAGGCCCGACGGAACAGGTACGCAGGTTTTCCTATTCAGTTTCCCCAAGAATCCACAAGTTCTATCTGTTTGCCCCCACACCAAATTTAGCGGCAACAGATTGGCGCCGTCTGTGGGAAACTAACGAATAGGGACCTCTCCTCTTCCCGGTGAACAGGTTTTCTCCTGCCATGCCGCCTCGCAAAGTTAGATCTAGGGGCTCCAACCGAGTGCCCAACCCTGACCAGCAAGAAGTCCTTCCTGATCCCGCTCAGCAACAAGGGCAACTCCCTCCTACCATGGAAGAGCCGCTCCAACGGAACCCTCCACCTCCTGATCCAAAGGGGCCTAACCCCCAGAAACAGCCTCTTCACCAAGAGAACATCTCCATCCACAACGCCTCCAGTGCCTCCATGGCCTCCCATCATCCCCGAGCCTCTGGTCGCCACAATGCCCCTCCCAAATGCCCGGAAGATGATGACCTTCGTCGCCATCTGGACGAAAAGCGGGCTCGGGGGAAGCCTCCCGGCAGCAAGAGCGATCCCCCCGACACCGAGAGCACAGGAGGTCCCCCGTCCGAAGAGGGAGAAAGGACTCCCCCGATCACTACCGAAGGAGGCACTCTCCAGCAGGTCGGCAACAGCCTAGGAACAATGAGGCACCCATCACCCGTGCCGAGTTCCAGCAATTCCAAGCAATGGTACAACAGGCCCTCAACCTCCGTCAGAACCCCATTGAGCCGAGGGCCCCATCCCCTCCTCCGGTCCGGAGCCCTCGCCAACGGTCCCCTTCTCGTCGACCCGCTCCTACCAATTCCAGGCGCACCCCAAGTCCTCGTCGTTCTCGAAGTTACCATCGCCGCAGCCCTCGCTCTCCCTCATACGAAGACGAGTCTCGTGGCTCGGCAGATCACCGTCGGAGAGATGACACCATGAACCGCCGTCTAAACGAGGTGGAAAAGCTCTTGGGACAGATGAACCGAGAAGAGGAGCTTAGGGGGAGGACACTACGTCCTAGCCGACCCCCATTCTCCCGGACCATAGTAGATGCCCCTGTCCCGTTCGGTTTCAAACCTCCCCAGTTCGAGAACTACACTGGGGAGACCGATCCAGTTGACCACATCGAAAGTTTTAAGACTTTGATGCTCCTCCATCAAGCTTCCGATGCCCTCCTCTGCAAAACATTCCCTGCAACTCTCAAAGGCCCAGCTCGAGAATGGTACTCTCGCCTTGCCCCGGCATCGATATTCTCCTTCGAACAGTTCGAAACCCTGTTCATCACCCATTTCGTCAGCAGCCGAAGGGCCGAGAAGACCAGCATCTCACTATTGCACCTCCGTCAGCAGAAGGGGGAGAAATTGAGGGACTACGTGAAGAGGTTCACAGCTGAAGCCAGAACCATCACGTCCCTCGACCAGTCCGTCGCTACCGCGGCGTTCCAATCCAATATCCTCAATTCCAACCTCCGCTCCTCCCTCGCCAAGAAACCGCCGCACGACTTTTCTGACCTCCTCCTCCGCACTGAAAAATACATCCGAGCTGAAGAGGCCGAGGAACAGCCCAACTGGGAAGGAACCGCCTCCGGGTCTAAGAGGAAGGGAACGGAAGAAGAGGGAGCAAAAAAGCTCCAGAAGGATAATGCTGGCCAGCGCCGGCCTCCCCCTAGATTCGAGAAGTTTACTCCCCTCACCACAAATATTTCCACCATTTTCATGGAAGTCGAAAAAGAAGGGGTCTTACCTCCTGCTCCGAAGATGAACACCCCTGCTAAGAGAAGAGATAGAGAGAAATGGTGCCGCTATCACCGGGACCATGGGCACGACACCAACGATTGCCGTGCGCTCAGAAACGAGATTGAGGCCCTTATCCAGAGAGGGCAGTTGGCAAAATTCGTGAGAAAGGACCAAGCCGAGCTTCCTCCCCAGCCTCGGGGGGCTAGCAAACGTCCGGAACGAGAAGAGACGCCAGAGTTTGAGGAAGAACGAGTCCTCCACCTCATCCACGGGGGTCCAATGGGGGGCTCCTCAAACTCTTCTCGGAAAGCTTTTATTAGAGAGGTAAACTCGGCCCGAACCACCCCTCCTCCTAAAGGCCTCGGAGTGCCTGTCACCTTCTCTGACGAAGATCTCGAGGGCGTCCGCACCCCTCATTGTGACGCACTCGTCATCAGCCTTCACATGGCCAATTTCAAAGTCGAGAGGATCTTAGTGGATAACGGTAGCTCCGTCAACATCCTCTTCCTCGACGCCTTCAAGGGGCTGAAGCTCTCCCGAGACAGACTCAAGCCCGCCGGCTACACGCTCCATGGGTTCACGGGAGTACCGGTAACGATTGAAGGGGTAATCACCCTCGATGTCACGGCCGGCAAAACTCCTACTACCCGCACGGAGTCGATGGATTTCATGGTCGTAGATGTCCCAGCGGCCTACAACGTCATTTTGGGTCGGCCCGGCCTGGCCGCCCTTGAGGCCGTCCCTTCTGCCTATCATCTCAAAATGAAATTCCCCACTCGGGCTGGAGTGGGAGAAGTTAGGGGCAATCAGGAACAGGCCCGCAAGTGTTATATGACTTCCACCCTCGGACCCGTCCTCTCCTTAGAAACACTCGAGATCCCCCAAGATGCTGCTCGGCCAACTTCCGAGCCGGTAGACGAGTTGGAAGAGGTACTCTTCTCGGAGCAGGAGCCGACCCGCAGGTTCTTTGTCAGCAAGACCCTCCCATCCGCACTATACGCGGATATTGTAAAATGCATCCGAGCCAACCAAGACCTGTTCGCATGGTCAGCTGCAGACATGCCCGGTATCTCCGAAGAACTCTTGGTCCACCGCCTCAGTGTTGATCCGGGGTCCAAACCGGTCCAGCAGAAGAGGCGCAAGTTCGCTCCCGAACGTCAGCTCGCTATCAAAGAGGAGGTGGACAAATTGTTGAAGGCCCGGTTCATACAGGAAGTGAATTATCCTGAGTGGTTGTCGAACGTAGTAATGGTGAAAAAGTCCAACGGAACATGGAGAATCTGTATTGATTTCACTGACCTTAACAAGGCCTGCCCTAAAGACCCCTTCCCTCTGCTGAGCATCGACACTCTGATTGACGCAACCTCGGGACATGAGCTCCTCAGCTTCATGGACGCTTTCTCGGGTTACAATCAGATAAGGATGTTCCCCCCGGATATTCCGAAGACATCTTTTGTGACCGACCAAGGACTCTACTGCTACAGAGTCATGCCGTTCGGCCTAAAGAATGCAGGGGCAACATACCAGCGCCTCGTCAACAAGGTATTCCAGGCCCAGATTGGCCGAAACATGGAAGTGTACGTGGATGACATGCTTGTGAAAAGCATCCGAGGCATTGATCACGTGGCCGACCTCCAAGAAGCGTTTGATGTTTTGAGAAAGCACAATATGAGACTCAACCCGAACAAGTGTGCGTTCGGCGTCTCATCAGGCAAGTTCCTCGACTTCATGGTTAGCCAGCGAGGAATAGAGGCAAATCCGGAGAAGATCAGGGCCATACTGGACATGGCCCCGCCTAGGAACGTCAAAGAAGTTCAGAAACTGACTGGTCGATTAGCCGCCATTGGGCGCTTTTTGTCGAAGTCTGGGGAGAAGTGCCTCCCGTTCTTCAAAGCCCTCAGGGGGGCTAAGGGATTCGAGTGGGGGCAGCAACAACAAGACTCCTTCGACCAGCTTAAGGCTTACCTCGTCAATCCGCCTCTTCTCAGCAAACCCATACCGGGCGAACCCCTCTACCTCTACTTGGCAGCCTCCGAACAGACGCTAAGTGCGGTCTTAGTCAGAGAAGAAGAAAGAACTCAGAAGCCCATTTACTACGTCAGCAAAGTGCTCCGGGACGCCGAGCTCCGGTACCCGAAAATTGAGAAAATAGCCTACGCCCTGATAATGGCTGCGAGAAAGCTTCGGCCATACTTCCAGTCTCATTCGATAGTCGTTCTTACCGACCAGCCGCTGAAACAGATCCTTCACAAGCCAGAGACTTCCGGCCGCCTCATGAAGTGGTCGATCGAGCTGAGCCAACATGATATTACTTATCAGCCTCGGACCGCAATCAAGGCGCAGGCACTGGCCGAATTCATAGTTGAAACAACTATCCCCGACTCCGAGCAAACAACGAAGGGACCGCCTGTCTGGTCGGTATATGTCGACGGATCCTCTTGCAACGAGGGGAGCGAGGCAGGAGTCATCCTTGCGGGCCCAGACGACTTTGTCCTCCAATATTCCCTCCGGATAAACTTCAAAGCCTCGAACAACGAAGCCGAATACGAGGCACTCATAGCCGGCCTTGGGATGGCCCGAAACGCGGGTGCGCGACGCCTGCAGATCTTCAGCGACTCTCAGTTGGTCGTCAACCAGGTCCTCGGCGAATATGAAGCCCGCGATGACAGGATGGTAAAGTACTTGGCTAAAGTAAAGAGCCTCATGGCGCTCTTCAAGGAGGCCCTCATCCGAAGAATCCCCAGAGAAGAAAATGCCCAGGCCGACGCCCTGTCCAAATTAGCTTCCTCATCCCTTCAAGGCCTCGAACAAACTGTTCTGATAGAAGTCCTCCTCAAGCCAAGCATAGAGGACGAGGCTCTCAACTCCGTCGAAACACTGCCACTCCCCCTCGAAGACAATTGGATGAAGCCCCTCGTCGAGTTTTTAAGAGACGGACTCCTCCCAAGGGATCCGAAGGAAGCCCGAAAGATAAGGACCCGAGCCGAGCGTTATATATTGATTGAAGGCATTCTGTATAAGCGCTCCTTCACCCAGGTGGACGGTCGACCCTACCTAAGGTGTCTCTCCCCCGGACAAGCCGACTACGCCCTGCAGGAGCTCCATGAGGGCATCGGCGGAGCCCACTCCGGCTCCAGAGCCTTGGCGCGCAAAGTGTTAAACTACGGGTATTACTGGCCCACTCTCCTACGAGACGCCGAACAACACGTTCGGCAATGCACCTCCTGCCAGAAGTATTCCGACATCCGACGCCTTCCACAAGCACCACTCTCCTCCCTATCAAGTCCGATCCCCTTCACAATGTGGGGGATGGATTTACTGGGGCCATTTCCACCGGCCCCCGAACAATTGAAGTTCCTAGTCATGGCAGTCGACTATTTCTCAAAATGGATAGAGGCCGAGCCCCTGGCTACAATTACCGAACATAGAGTTGTTCAATTCTTCTGGAAAAATGTAATCTGCCGATTCGGTGTTCCTCGGGTCGTAGTTACAGATAACGGTACGCAGTTCGCTGGAGCTGCCTTCCGAGCCTTATGTGAAGACCTAGCCATACAACACCGCTTCTCCTCTGTCTCTCATCCCCAGTCAAATGGCCAAGCCGAGAACGCCAACCGACAGATCCTCTCCGGCATCAAGAAGAGACTCGACAAGTGCTCCAAGGGATTGTGGGTCGATCAGCTGCCCAATGTGTTGTGGAATTACCGAACCACGAAGCGGACCCCGACGGGCGAGAGTCCATTCAATCTCACCTATGGGTCCGAGGCCCTCATCCCACTAGAAGTTGGGATACCCTCTCCTCGCCTGATAGCCTTTGAAGAAGAACAGGATGCCAGGGAGCTCAGAACGAGCCTAGACTTGATAGACGAAATCCGGAAAAGGGCAGCCATACGGCAGCAAAGTTACCGGAGAAGAATCGAACTCGCCTACAACAAACGGGTCCGCCCAACTGACCTGAAAGAAGGGGATCTGGTCCTCCGAAAACTGGCCATTTCGTTCCCCGGACAGAAAAGCAAACTGGCCCCAAATTGGGAGGGACCGTACAAAGTCTCCAAAGTGATCCGCCCCGGTGCATACAAGCTAGAAGATCTTGAGGGCAGAGAAATTCCCAGGACTTGGAACGCCGACCATCTTTTGAAATACCATGAGAAGGCAGCCACGCCTATCTAAGTAACTCGAGATGTCGAACCACTCCTCTCCTGCTGCTAGTGATTTTTCCTTTGTTTTTTTCTCATTGTAATAACGGCTAGCAACTTTAGAAGCAGCCGACCATTAGATATTAATAAATAAAGTTTTTCATATTTTTCATACTATCGCATACCTCAGCCTTCAATTTTCTAACCACACGATGGTTCGGAGTCCAGCACTCGGCTCGACTCTTCCTCCTCGGCACGTCTATAGACGAGCCGGGGGTAGATCGCCGTTCGAAATTGCTCCTGCAGCCGTTGAATGGATCGGAGTCCAAAACTTGGTTCGGCTTTACTTCGCAAGTTCGCTCCTAAGCGGACTAGAAGTAGCTCGCCATTCGAAACTGCTCCTGCATCTCTTAAACTACCCACACGATGGTTCGGAGTCCAGCACTCGGCTCGACTCTTCCTCCTCGGCACGTCTATAGACGAGCCGGGGGTAGACCGCCGTTCGAAATTGCTCCTGCAGCCGTTGAATGGATCGGAGTCCAAAACTTGGTTCGGCTTTACTCCGCAAGTTCGCTCCTAAGCGGACTAGAAGTAGCTCGCCATTCGAAACTGCTCCTGCATCTCTTAAACTACCCACACGATGGTTCGGAGTCCAGCACTCGGCTCGACTCTCCCTCCTCGGCACGTCTATAAACGAGCCGGGGGCAGATAGCCGTTCGAAATTGCTCCTGCAGCCGTTGAATGGATCGGAGTCCAAAACTTGGTTCGGCTTTACTTCGCAAGTTCGCTCCTAAGCGGACTAGAAGTAGCTCGCCATTCGAAACTGCTCCTGCATCTCTTAAACTACCTACACGATGGTTCGGAGTCCAGCACTCGGCTCGACTCTTCCTCCTCGGCACGTCTATAGACGAGCCGGGGGTAGATCGCCGTTCGAAATTGCTCCTGCAGCCGTTGAATGGATCGGAGTCCAAAACTTGGTTCGGCTTTACTTCGCAAGTTCGCTCCTAAGCGGACTAGAAGTAGCTCGCCATTCGAAACTGCTCCTGCATCTCTTAAACTACCCACACGATGGTTCGGAGTCCAGCACTCGGCTCGACTCTCCCTCCTCGGCACGTCTATAAACGAGCTGGGGGCAGATCGCCGTTCGAAATTGCTCCCACAGCCGTTGAATGGTACGGAGTCCAACACTTGGTTCGACTCTACTCCGCAAGCTCGCTCCCAAGCGAGCTAGGGGTAGTTCGCCATTCGGAATTGCTCCCACGCCCTTAATCTTACGATGGTTCCGGAGTCCAACACTTGGCTGGATTCTACTTCGCCAGTTCGCTTCCAAGCGAGCCAGGGGTAGTTCGCCATTCGGAATTGCTCCCACACCCTTACCCTTACAAAGGTTCGGACTCCAGCACTTTGTTACCGAGCGTTCATGCCGCCGATCGTATTGCACGCTTAAGTCCGGCGGTCAAGATCTCGAGAGATTTCCCAAGTCTGAAGCCCCGGCGCCCGTTCCGAGCGTTCGTGCCACCGATCGTTTTACGGGCGTGAGTTCGGAACATTTTCAGCTCGGTACCATTCACCGAACACTCGTGCCACCGATCGTTTTACGGGCGTGGGTTCGGCACGTTTTCAGCTTGGTACCATTCGCCGAACACTCGTGCCACCGATCGTTTTACGGCCGTGAGTTCGCCACGTTTTCAGCTCGGTACCATTCGCCGAACGCTCGTGCCGTCGATCGTTTTACGGGCGTGAGTTCGGCACGTTTTCAGCTCGGTACCATTCGTCGAACGTTCGCTCCGCCGATCGTTTTACGGGCGAAAGTTCGGCACGTTTTCAGCTCGGTACCATTCGCCGAACACTCGTGCCACCGATCGTTTTATGGGCGTGAGTTCGGCACATTTCCAGCTCGGTGCCATTCGCCGAACCTTCGTAACACCGGCCGTGTTGCACGCTTAAGTTCGGCGCTCAAGATCCCCAGAGATTCCCCAAATCTGAAGCCTCGGCGCCCGCTCCGAGCGTTCTTGCCACCGACCTTATCGAGGGATTGGGTCCGGCACCCGTCCCGAGCTTTTTTCGGCACCAATCGTGTAACAGGCTCGGGTCCGGCGGTCAACACCAATCAAAAACGCCAAGTCTCAGACCTCGGTTCCATAACTCCACAATCAGAGCAAAAATTGAGCAACTATGATATGACGACAGTTAAATCGATTCCAATTTTATTAAAAAACAACCCTTACATACATCAATATTACAAGGCACTAAAAGATTACAAGAAGCTGAAAAGCGAAGATTACAAGACACCGAACCCGGACCCATCAACGCTTCCGAGGCGCAGGGATGCTCCTCTTCAAAGACACTTGAGGTCGACGGCGTTTGCCTCCGGAACCCGATCCCAGGCCAGCAAGTTGAGACGTATCCTCGGCACTGCTTCTCGCAGCCATGCCGACAGATGCACCGCTCGACGAAATGGCAACGGAGCTCTGCGCGTCCCCCGGGCTTGGATGGCCGAGGCGCTCACGGGTCGCCATCTCGTAAAAAGTGATGCCGCGCTCGCTCTCTGCCCGGGTGCATGAAGTGCTCCTCACATTAACCGGCCCCGAACGGGGTCTGAGGCGAGCCACCTCTGCTTCCAGCTCGGAGATCCGACCCCTCAATGAACCATCCTGCGCCTCGGCCTCAAAGCAGGCCGGTACCGCCGAGGTCGGAACTCCAACATGGCTCGCGATGAGATGACGAAGATGGGTGACTTCGATGCTCCTATCAACGGTGGCTCTCTTCAAAACATCGACTTCGGCTGCCAATTCATCTCGTTCGACCGTAAGATCGGCCACCTTAGTTGTTAGCTCCTCTCCCTCCGTCCGAAGCTTAGTCTCCGTAGATTGCAAATGCTGAATCTCCGAAAGTAGATCATCCCTCTCCGCCGTTACCTTTGACAGCGTGTGGCGGAAGCACTTGGTCCGAAGGCTACTAGTGAAGGCAGCTGGCGAAGCCTCGCCCTCACCCGAGGCGGTCATCTCGGCAATCCTGCTTTCCAGACGCCGGATATCGCTGTCCCGCTGCCCTAGGATAAGCTGAAGCTGGCCTCGCTCGGTTTCAGCTCGGCGCAGTCCTAGCTCGACCTCGTAAAGTCGCTCTCTACACCTCGCCAGACTCAGCCTTGTCGCCCTGAGCCCTGCCTCGGCTCGAACCTTGGCATCCGACCCTGCACGCTCGATCTCTTGGGCTACCAGGACGAGCTGAAAAGAAATACAAACAAGCAACAAAAATTCAGCCATTGTCCGTCCTAGACTTCGGAGGTTCTATTGAACAAATTCGCGAACACTCAACAGGCAGCAGACAAGTGCACGAAGCTGAGCCCAAAAAGTTGAAGTTTTTCATTCATTACAAAAAAAGGGTAGCGGTGGCCAGTCCGCTATTAGGCGTTACACAAAAAAAAACAGACGGAAAGAAAAAAAAAACAGACGGGATCAGGGCTCGACCTCTTTCCCGGGGCGGTGAGAAGGGGTCGAGGGCGACGCCTCCGAAGGGGCAACCGTCGCCAAGGGGGTAACCACCGACCCCTGAGCTCCGGCGGGGGGATCGACCAAAGGCTCGTCATCGCCCCTTTCCTCCTCTTCTTCTTCCCCCTCCGATTCGGGGTCAAAGCCTTCGACGTACCCCGGGAAAAGCCGCCAACCCGAGACGTCAACGGTGGGGTAGGCCTCCGTCACCCGGGCGAGAGCGTCGGCGAAAGCTTTGGCCATGTTCACGGTGAGGTAGCCCTGCGCCTTCTCCAAGGTCGCATCCTCCGCTTTTTTCACTGCCGCCGCTTGGGCCTCGGCCGCATCCGCCATCTGCTTGGCCGCCTCCTCCTTCTGCTGCCGAAGCTGGTCCTCCAGCGTCTTGACCCGGTCCTCGAGGTAGGCTGCCCTCGCCGACTTCGCCTCGAAATTCAGCTCGAGTTTGTCGAGCTCGCCCCGGATCTTGTCCTTCTCCTTCCGGGCCTGGTCGTTCTCCTTCTTCATCTCCTTCTCCTGGGCCGCCAACCTCTCGGTAAGGTGCCCGAAGTGAACAACGATCTGCGAATAGAACGCAAAAATTCACAAAAATTACAAACTTAAGAAGGTCGGCATGAAAAGGAGGGGGCTCGGCTCAGCACTTACCGACACCACCGAGCGCGCTATCTCGATGATGTCGTCTCCCTCTCGTCCGGCCTCCATAGCCGCGCGATCCTTCGGCGTGGCGAGGTGCTTGATGGCCTCCATGCTCGCCAAGGAATTACCAAGGAACCCGTCGTGCCTCCGAACCTGCCAGTCCGGGACGTGGATCCTTTTATGAGCCTCGGTCAGAAGCTCCTCGGCCGCCTTCGTCAACGGCGGCGTCACCATGGTTAGGACCTCGGTGACGGGCAACTCGCCGACCCTGGCCGACGACGAAGCGGCCCCGACTTCGACCACGGGGGACTCCAAGATCTCTACTTCTTCGGCCACCTGCGTAATCTTCGGAGCCTTGGGCGCCGGCTGCTTCGACGCCACCCTCTTCCTCTTCCTCGGAGCCTTATTGGCGAGGCCCGTCCTCAACGCCAGCACTGCTTGGTAGTCCATTTGCTCTGCACCAAAAGTCAAGTTGGTTAGCTCGGAACAAGACAAGGAAAAGGAAGCAAAAAGAAAACGAAGACAGTAAATAAAAGCAGCGTACTGGGGTTAACATGAGCGAGCCCTCCCTCATACAGGACGTCCTCGGTCAACTCCCTCCAGTCATACTTCGGCCGATCAAGAAGCGCCCGTACGGCGTCTTCGTCTTCGGGTCGAAGTGCCGGCAGCGCCTTCACCCTCTTCGGAACACCTTCCACCCAACCAACGGGAATAGGCCAGGCCTCCGCGCTACGCACCAGAAGATACTTCTCGCGCCAGTACTTGATAGAGTCCGGACAGACGACAAGCCTCCCCCCATGCCTCGGAGTCAGATAGTACCGGTAGGCCGACCTATTCCCTTGGTGCAGCTGATAGATGGTCCGAAGCACACTCAACTCAGGCTGAATCCCCTCCGCCTGGCAGTGAAGTACGAAGCCGTTTATGACTCTCCAGGCGTTCGGCATAAGTTGGATAGGGCTGACCCCGAACCAATTTAAGACCGTCACCGTGAACGGATGGAGAGGTAGCCGAGCTCCGGCGATAAAGGCGTCAACCGGCCAGCAACATATAGTCACCGGCAACGGCGAGTTGGCCCTAACCCCGGGGCCCGGCAGCATAAGCTCGTACTCCTGCGGGATCTGGAAGCAGTCTCGAATCGAACCTAGGTCCTCTTCGGCGAGAATCGACACCGTCTCGTCGGCCTCCGTTGTCTCCCTCGCCGCGTTCTCCTCGAACGACCTCGCCCTCCCGTACACTATCCGTTCCGCCTTATCCTCTGGGATTTCTCGAACCCTATGGAGCCCCGTCAACGGTCCCGGCAGCTGGCCGAACGCCCCCATGCGCTTCGGATCCTCCACAATAGAGTCCTTGCCGAACACCTTCTTGCCCTTGGCCGCTCGACCCGAAGTTGGAGCTCCGTCGGCTCCGAGGGAGGGCTCGGACGAAGAAGAAGTGTGGGAAACAGACATGTTTACAAGATAAATATGAAGGTTACCTTGAAAGGGGAACTCGTCGGAAACTTCGCCGGAAAACAGTCAGTGATCACCTGAAGCTCTCTCACAGCAGACTAAGACGCGAACGAAAAGCTTGGAAAGTAAAAAATGAGGAGGGGGTGAGGATTTTTATAGAGGAGCCAGCGCTTCAATCGAGGTAAATGGGCCTCTAACGCAGGCCCACCCCCACAAAATGACAAACAGAGACCCCAGACGTCACCTTGTTCTCCACGCTGACCCAGACGGCGCATTAATGACCATCTCGCCTGGCAGAAGTCCAGGAGGCGGCATTAATGGACGTCACGTCTGGCAGAAGCCCAGGAGGCAGCGTTAATGGACGTCACACCTGTCAGAAAATCCAGACGACGTCACATCTGTCAGAAGCGCAGAGGGTCACATCCGCCAGAACTGCCAAAACTCCGCCCAAAAAGAAACAAACAAGTCCGAATCTTCGGCACAAGCTGCCGAACACTCGTGCCACCGATCGTTTTACGGGCGTGAGTTCGGCACGTTTCCAGCTCGGCAGCGTTCGCCGAACACTCGTGCCACCGATCGTTTTATGGGCGTGAGTTCGGCACGTTTTCAGCTCGGTGCCATTCGCCGAACACTCGTGCCACCGATCGTTTTACGGGCGTGAGTTCGGCACGTTTTCAGCTCGGCACCGTTCGCCGAGCACTCATGCTACCGATCGTTTTACGGGCGTGAGTTCGGCACGTTTTCAGCTCGGCACCGTTCGCCGAACACTCGTGTCACCGATCGTTTTACGGGCTTAAGTTCGGCACGTTTTCAGCTCGGTGCCATTCGCCGAACACTCGTGCCACCGATCGTTTTACGGGCGTGAGTTCGGCACGTTTTCCGCTCGGCACCGTTCGCCGAACACTCGTGCCACCGATCGTTTTACGGGCGTGAGTTCGGCACGTTTTCAGCTCGGTGCCGTTCGCCGAACACTCGTGCCACCGATCGTTTTACGGGCGTGAGTTCGGCACGTTTTCAGCTCGGTGCCATTCGCCGAACACTCGTGCCACCGATCGTTTTACGGGCGTGAGTTCGGCACGTTTTCAGCTCGGCACCGTTCGCCGAGCACTCGTGCCACCGATCGTTTTACGTGCGTGAGTTCGGCACATTTTCAGCTCGGCACCGTTCGCCGAACACTCGTGCCACCGATCGTTTTACGGGCGTAAGTTCGGCACGTTTTCAGCTCGGCACCGTTCGTCGAACACTCGTGCCACCGATCGTTTTACGGGCGTAAGTTCGGCACGTTTTCAGCTCGGCACCGTTCGCCGAACACTCGTGCCACCGATCGTTTTACGGGCGTGAGTTCGGCACGTTTTCAGCTCGGCACCGTTCGCCGAACACTCGTGCCACCGATTGTTTTACGTGCGTGAGTTCGGCACGTTTTTAGCTCGGCACCGTTCGCCGAACGCTCGCGCCACCGATCGTTTTACGGGCATAAGTTCGGCACGTTTTCAGCTCGGCACCGTTCGCCGAACACTCGTGCCACTGATCGTTTTACGGGCGTGAGTTCGGCACGTTTTCAGCTCGGCACCGTTCGCCGAACACTCGTGCCATCGATCGTTTTACGGGCGTGAGTTCGGCACTAATTCAGCTCGCCATCGTCCTCCGAGCTCTCGTGCCACCGACCATTTTACGGGCGTGAGTTCGGCACTAATTCAGCTCGGCACCTTCCACCGAGCGCTCGTGCCCCCGACCCTCTTACGGGGGTGAGTTCGGCACCGAGTGAGTTCGGCGTCAGTCGCCGAATGTCCGCAGCGCCGGCTGCGTCACGTGCGTGACTTCGGCGCCCTTCGCACCAACTCCCAACAAGCAGAGACGGCCAAACCGCTAACTAAGAAGAGCACGGCGACGGTTCAAGAGTTCCATCTGCAGGAAAAATCACCATACCACCTCCTTCGCGATTCAGCAATGCTCCATCTAGTTCCCGATACAACCCTGATAGCCAGTGAAAACAGTGAAACTACTCCTCGAAGTCTGATTAAACATCAATCTTCGGGAGTGGGGGGCTCGTGATATGGCTAAAAATGGGGTTAAATCGGAATCGTCCAAACGGAACACGAATCTTGAAGTACAGGGGTAAAACGGTAATTTCACCAACCAAAGGGTCCAAACTGGGTGTCGGGTCTTCACCTCAAAAACCCAATAACCCATGAATGGATCCACCTCAAAGTGGGTGCGGATTTTAACCCGTTACGCACCCATTCCGTCGGGATAAAATCAAGGTCCCTGATTAACCTTAACCAACGGCCCTGATTCACATCCATCCTACCACTGGGAGTCAGGGATTAAATTCCTTAACTGATTAGGGGGAATATACCTTATCAGATTACTTTCCTTATCTGACTACAAGGAATATTACTTATCTAATCACGGGGATTACATTCCTAATCCAGTCCCTAAGACGCCTATAAATACCCCCCATCCATCTCCATTGCGAGGTAATCAACCTTTCGCCAGTCTTTACGCTCTTTCATAGTCTGCCAAACTACTGACTTGAGCGTCGGAGGGTGCGTCGCCGGAAACAACCCCGGTGTCTCGCACTTCTTGCAGGTGCACGGCAGGAACGACGATCGAGGCCCGACGGAACAGGTACGCAGGTTTTCCTATTCAGTTTCCCCAAGAATCCACAAGTTCTATCTGTTTGCCCCCACACCAAATTTAGCGGCAACAATATCCAATCCCTCTCCCGATATATATCAAATCCCTCTCAACCCAATCCCTCCAATTCTACCAACACTAACCCCTATCTTGTCCATCCTCCTCCTCCCCCGCCGCCGCCGTCTTCTTCTTCTTCCTCCTCTTTCTCAGTCTCAATTCTCAAGACTCTGTTACTTCTTAATTAGGGTTTTGGATTTTAATCTTGTTTCAACTTTACTTATAATTTTCCCCGAAATCTCTAATCCCCAAATTCCCCACAATTTCTAGGGTTTCTCCTTAAAGCTGTAACCTTTTCCACCATGGCTTACTGCAATCACTGCGAAGAAGACTGCAAGACAACCCGCAATCGCGATACCGGCCATGTGTAAGCAAACCTAATATCGAATTCGAATTCAAATTTCTACAACAAAAAAATTTACTCTGTGCTTTGCTTGAATTTGAAAAAGATATCTTTCCTTTTGTAGTTGTTGTGCGGGTTGTGGGAGGATTTTGGTTCAGGAGATTTACTCTGATGCCCCCAGTTTCTTCCCCGATAAGGACGACAATGTTCGTATTTTCAATTGGTTAAATTTAGTTGTTGTTGGATTGTACCAATCTAATTGGTTTTGGTGGTTTTTTCTTTCTTTAGTTTGGCAGAAAAAACCTAATAGCATGCGAACTGATTGGGGAGTATATTCTGATTCTCGTCTCAAAACGATATTGCGAGGTATGGAGTTTTGTTGTTGTTTTGTTTGCCCGTAAAGTTAGCAGGCAAATTTATGAGAAAGTGCAAGGAAGTTTAGTACTTATTCATTTTAGAATGCCCTGGTCTGCTTTTTTTTTTATATATGAGTATTCTGCTGAGAACTGTTGTGTTAAATTAAGAATGTGCATGCGTCGGGAGATTGTTTTTAACAGCCAAAACCCACCCAAACACATTGAGTTTTATTTTTTTTGCATTTGTTTTAGGTTTGTTCAGTTTGGTTTTCGGTCTGTTTTGAGTCGGGAAAACCTTAATTTTTTTTGCTTTGATAATTATTATTTTTACCCTGTTTTGAACATTTAAGGTTAATGATTGACCAATTATTGATGGGTGCATTGAGTTGAATTTTAACAGAAAGTTTTGAATTTTATGATTGCTTATGAATAATGAGAAGTCAGTTTGTGATCATATGTAGTTTGTGATGATTTAGTAAGTTTCTTGACTTGATTGATGGTATTTTCCAATTTGTATGGAAGGGCAAATAAAGAGAGGAAGTTGTTAGTTTGTTATTTGGTAGTGACTCCAATTCACTACATGCCAATTGGGTTTTGTTAGTTTTGATTGATAGAGGGGTAATAAGAGGATTAATGAAGAGGGGAGACAAGAGTTTAGATGACAAGTAACTTAGTTGTTAGGGTTTTATGATTTGATTCATTTCATCGGCATGCTCGACATGGGCAAAATACAATGAACATGGAAAACCCAAAAGAGCATCTAATGGGTGCTTATTAGTGATGCTACCTATTTGTTTGTTATTTGGTTGTGACTCCAATTCAGTACATGCCAATTGGGTTTTGTTAGTTTTGATTGATAGAGGGGTAATATGAGGATTAATGAAGATGGGAGAAAAGGGTTTAGATGACAAGTAACTTAGTTGTTAGAGTTTTATGATTTGATTCATTTTATCGGCATGCTCTTTGACATGAGCAAAATACAATGAAGATGGAAAACCCAAAAGAGCATCTAATGGTGCTTAATGCGAGTACCTGGAATGCGTGATTATCTTTGAAAACTTCTACATGTGGAAATTGCATTAGCTGTTTGTTGTGTATTCAATAGCCATGTCGATGGGTTTTTTCTCCCAATAAATAAAATTCCTCTTTGGATGCTAATTATATTATCTTATGATTAGGAAATCCTGACATGATACAGTGCATTACTTAGTATTTAAGTGACGTATATCTTATATTTCTATGGTTACCACATTGTTATGGGATCGATGATCCTCTGATAAAACTAACTGTCATTGACGATGTGTATAGAAGTTTAACCCAAAAAATTGAGTTTGGCTGTAGCAACTACAATCAGACCTTGCCCGTTGAATATTGTACGCTGATCATGTGTTAATTGGGGCTGTTCTATATCCAAGTAGTAAGTTGAATTGTTGATGACGAGAACTGTAGTAACACAAGTTAGTTTGTTCTTTCTCTTCCTCTATCTTGAACATTCGAATACATGCATAATTCAACATAATGCACAAAGTGTTTGGTAACAAGCAAATAGTGCTAAATAAAGATGCAACTGAATAATAGCTAAAACTAAAGTTTCAAGATAAGAGTTGGACTGGCAGATTGAAAAAAATAATCAAGCGAACAAAGCCTAGCAGAAACTCACAAGATGTAGAACAACATGGTTTGAACCCTCCAGAATTATTGGTAAAATTGTTATACATATGGTGAGCATTACAATACAAATACACACGTATATATAAGAACAAAAGTAAGCTGCTTGAAAAATTAATTAGCAGCAATTGCATGGATCTCCATCCTTCACTGCATCAAGAATTGGCTAAACCTGGATAATAAAAGGCCTCATTTTCATTGATGACTTGTAGTTTATCAAGTTGTCCTGCCTTACGAGCATTTCGTACACTTCCTGTACGAGATTTTTGGTGAGAAACCTTCATGGAAGACTCTGATGTTCTCCTTCCAAGTTATCCAACGAAATCTCGTTTAATTGTAAAGCAAATGAATAACATGATTTTTTGTGAGAACCTTCATCACCTGAAATTCTCATGTGATGTAAGTATTACATTCAGTAGCTGTCTTCAAGTTGTTCTCCAAATGAAAAGTGTGAAAAATAATAACAAAGTATAATTCGACAACTTAAATATCTCTCTAAGTACTCTCTCTGTTCCAAAATATAAGCCATACAAATTTTTTTTCTTTTCTTCAAAATATAAGTCATTTTAGGTTTTCAATGGAGATGTCTTAACATTTTTATATGTCCATATATTAATTTTCTATGCAAATTTCAATTTTATCCTTGTCTTGCCATTTAATGTTTCACCTTGAAAAAATACTAGCTCATTTAATAGAAGTCAAAATTTAGGCCCATTATATCCTTTCTTTCTTCTCCCTCTTCCCCTTTTACGACGGCTAGGGTTTCTCCAATCCCTTTAAAATCCGTGCCATGATCGACAAAATCAACCAATGTGGCAACTGGTTTTGAGTGCATAGGATGTACTGCTCTTAGAATTATTAGTGTGTATGGAGTTATTTTGTATAGCATATTTAGCATTTTTACTATATTTCATTCAGGAGAGGGCAGGGTGGATTCTACTTATAGATGTACCTTGCTCTCATGTGGCATTACTTTTGGTTCAAAAGTTGCTTTAGGCCCAAGTTAAGTGTTTGGGAAACTCAATTAAAAGTTTGTTTAGCCAAAATATTTTTTAAAAATTGCTAAGGTTGGCCTTTTTCTCATCCCACCTAGAGTGGTGCTTTAAAAAATGCATTCATTTACTAAAACTTTTGATGGCAGCATATTTTTTTTCTTGCAACACTTTTGGTAACATCACTTTTATGCACTTTTCGCTCAAACCAATACCTGACGGAGCATTAGGCAATGCAATTTCTCTTCCGATTTTCCTATTCACTCATAAGTTGGTTTCATCATGAGATGTAGGGTCCAATATATGTAGGATAGTCCCATCCCACCCTCTCCTAATTTGTATAATATATAACTGAATTGTATATGTTAGACAAATAGACCATACTCTTATAAAATGCAATGTCTTAAACTGCATGTTTTTTTCCTCCTATATTTTAATAAAAATGGCTTGTTACTCATTATCAAATTAACACTGGATGTCACAATCTAATCTTCTTGCTTGTGCATTTTATGTAGAAGCAAGGAGTATAAATGTCCAAACATGCGAGCACAACTTCATAAGCCTCTTCGTTGTCGTGCCAAGCAATGGATTTACCAGCATGTGCCTCTTTTATCAGCATTTTCTGTATTTGTAGGTAAGAATAAATTCTTTTTGTGTGTATCTGCGGGTCTGCGTTTATGTAACTAAATTTTGTTTTTTGAAATGTGCAGCTTCTTAGCTTCATAAGACTCATATGGAGTCTACATAAAAAAACAAAAGGTTTCTACCAAAGCTGAACACATTTATGAGAAGGTACTTACTCTATGAAAGCACTGGTTCCCTTAACTCGTAAGAGCACTTTGAGATATATATCTATTCCATTACACTTTTGTCTTCGCCTACTACATGAGAAAATTTATCTGCAGGAAAATAGCAACCAATGACTATTCTCTCTCTCTCTCTCTCTCTCTCTCTCTCTCTCTCTCTCTCTCTTGTTGTAGTTTGTTTACAGTATTATAGTTAACAGTGTTCCGATGAGAAATTTCCTTGAAGAATTAGTGAATGATGAGAAAATTGAGTACAATAATGAAATGAACTAAAAAATTGTCTTCTCTTTAAAGAGCTTATTTGATCAGTTTTAAAGTTCTAAGATGTCGTATTCTAAGCTGTCGTATTGTATTTGATTGTGTTTATGCTTATGCCAACTGAATATGACGACTTAGTTATTGCATATGGATTCATTTATTCAATTTAAATCTGGACATAATTTTCCTTTGTTGCCTTATAACTATTTTATTGTTGATGGACATAAAACACCTTGCTATGAATTTGAAATTTTCTTGTAGAGAATTTTTTCCATATTGCATTAGTTTGAAAGGTTTTGTAAGACTTTTATAACAATTAAATAGTTTGATATATCATCACAACAAAAATCAAGATAGGGTAAACAGGGATAGCAATAATATTGTGAGCATTTCTTAGCAATAACTTTGATATGCGTGGATATATAGATATCTTAAGTTATGGTGATTTCTAATTGAAAATTAAGTTTGGTGTCAACAGTATGCTTTCTTTTAAAAAAAAATTGATGTACATGTAAGTTTATTATGAATAAATCACATCAATATATATGACACACACACACACACACACACACACACACTTCTATTCTGCCTTAGCTGAGGGAAACTTGACCAATTTTACAGGTTATGTACTTATATATACTTATTAACTATTCATAACACTTACTACTTAATTAGTAACTGAGGCTATATATGACACTTAAGTTGCTATAATTGTTGTTTTAATTACTTCATGAACAATCACTTACAGTGTTGATCTCATTCATATTTATTAATATCATAAACTTACTGCATACGACCATTTAGAAGGTGATCCTGGTCTGGAAAGCGATAAATGTGACCCATTGTTCACCGACATTCTCAACATGATCTTTGGTTGTGTTGATAATTCTTTATGCCTGAAGTGATTATGATCAAGAAAGTTCTTTTGCAAGATGAGGTTACAAGTTGTATGAAGCCAGAGCTTCACATTACTCTCCAAGTTGATGCTTTGGAGGACACTTTGAAGGGGAAAAGCGAGAGTGGCTATTCAGTGTTGAGAAGGGTATTTAGAGGAAATCACAGAGATGGCCAAGAAGTGTGCAGAAATTGCAAGGTATAGATACACAATATCATCACAAATTATAACATTATTTGACATTATCAAGTCAGTTTGCAAACTAAAACGTATTCAATGAACTAAACTGATAGTAGATGGTTATCTCTAATTCCACCACGCCAAATTTGCAGGCAATGCAGAAGTTTTTGGATGGGAATGCGATACACCAAATGTATGCTTTCCAGCTTCTATTGTTTCCTTGCCTAGGTAATTTTTGGTTATATATAGTTTTCTACAACAAAAAGAAACTAGGATGTTGTTATTACTTGATATTCCAATTGCTTTCATTGTGCATAAAGTATGCAGGATGAGGTGATTTATTTAATGATGTAAACATGTAAATCCACAAATACCTTATATAATCTACAATGTGATATATCTGTGCGAGCCTAAGAAATAGGTTTAAGGTTACAATACACACAAAAATTACCATAAATTAGTAAAACTTTCTTACAGTTCTTGAATGTGGTGACTTTTTCTTTGTCTATACTGTTGAGCTCTTGGAACATTGACGTCCTTGTAGATGCAATTATGCAACTTGTGAAGCCTATTTTTTCTTCAAAATTTTCAATTTTTTACTTGTGAGCTGCCAAATAACTGTTCCATTTAAAATAATTTTGTTGTGTTGATATTCTAAATGCAGGCTCCTACAATTGACTGGGTAGCTGTTCTGGAAAACTTAGATCATGAGGGGTTCAACCTACCTGATGAAACATCATTTTTTGTTTTAATGTCTGTATATACTAAAGCTTGCCAGGTATACACAAACTTCTGCTAAAATAATCAGTTTGGTATTTTTTTTTTTTTGAGCAACAAGAATATGAATGTTACATAATCCTCCAGGACCCATTTCCGCTACATGTCATTTGTGGTTCTGTCTGGAAGAATGCAGAAGGCCAGTTGAATTTAAATAACTCTTTGTTTGTTGAGGAATTTGGATCTCTTTATTTTGTGAGTTTTTGGAATCAATATTGATTCGCATGGAAATGTTCTTGAGTACTATTGGTTTTTAGTTTGACAGAATGGGAAATCCTTCTACAACACTGAGTTTTTCTAATTTCATTTGTTTCCTTTTATTGGATTATTCTATGAAGATAAATCTCTTTCCTTTCTACAAGGGTAATATAGAAAATGAAAGACAAAAAATATATATTTTAAATGGAGGTTTGGGTCTAAAAATAATATTAGTATTTATGAAAGTTATCAGGTTTAAAAATAATCAACCTCTAGCTTTAGGCCTTGAAATAATTTTTGCTAAATATTAATATAGTAAAATTTGTAATTTCCTCATCAATTTTGTTTCTTACAAGTGGGTTTTCAGTAAGTATATACTCTTTAATGATGGAAAATTCTCACTCAACATTGTGAAATTATAAAGTGGAAAACAATTTTGCAGAATGTTGTGGAGCAAGTCCTTGAAGCTGGACAACGAATAACTGTGGCTATGGGGAACTGTGGCTATGGGGACAGACGAAATGTGGGAACAGGTCAATTATTTCCTAGATTATTCTTTTTACTTTTTTCTGTGCTATTTATTTAATTTAGTAAAATATCAACTTCGCACCACAATTTTTTAAAACCTTTATGCTTTGTTCGATGTAAAGGATGAGAAGAAAAGGTCCAGTTTGAAAAGGAAATGGTATACAGCTAACGATATGAATGCTCTCAGCAGAACAATTATCAAGCAAGAGCAAAGGAGACCTCAAAATTAAATTACACCCCCAAAGGATTCAAAAGACAAACAACTGAAACATCAGCCTTTAAAACACATATAACTGTTAAAGAATCACCATCCAGATTAGCAAAAGAAGCAGAAGATGGTAATGACTAGAAGACAACATCTCCAAAAAGAATAATGACATCCTCCTGAATTGCCTCCAATTAAATCCATCTCTTCTGTTAGTCAGATTACATGAGAACCTATGTATGAAAAGGAGTGAAAGGGAATTTAAGACATCGGACGTAGATTTGGACTCCCCCCTTCCATCCACCCACCCACCCAAATAAACAATTAAAATATACCCAAAAAAGCAAACAACAAATAACAAGAACATTAACATTAGGCTCTTGCTAATAACCCATATCAGGTTCCATCATAGCCATGCCAACCGTTCTAAATTTATCCTCTTTTATTAGTTATTTTTCCAATGATACCACTAAGACTTAACAGAAGATAGAAAACCTTTTAACTTTTTATGCCATTTGGTTGTATATCTTTACATTTGAACTAATTTAGTTCCAGATCAATTGGATAATACAATATCCAATGCAGCTTGAACAAATGTTTTAGATAGGATGGGCTTGACATTAGAATTTTATGATGCTGTCTTTAATATAAAGACTGCACATCCCTTTCACTCTTTCAGTGAGAAGCTTTCTGCCTCTACATAACCTAATTGATCCTTTTTTCTTTTTTTTTCCATCAATCTTGCAACTATGCATTTGTAAGTATGTGACTGTGTGTGCATGCAAGTGTGTTTTGTTTACACATGTACCTTGAAAATGAGAAGCCATCACTATATTGACGTGATTCGTTGGGTTTATGTGGTTAGTCTGAGCTACAAAATAAAAGTCTCCTATTTATATTTTCTGAATTCTGCTACTGCATGATTTTCTTTCCTCTTCTTTTCTAATATGCATAGAACTAAGTACATAACTATTTGCAGATGGTTTGAAAGAGGTAGTCACACCCATAAGCCCAAGGGAAGAAATGGGTTTGTATTGGGGTTATAGAGTCAGATATGCTTCAAATCTGAGCTCTGTATTTGAGGGCTGCCCCCATAAGGTAGATAACCTGACCTGGCTCTTTCCTTAAAACTTTTCCAGACAATTTAGTCTACAAATTCATCTGTACTATTCTCACTGATTTATATATTCAGGTTGGATATGATCATATCATTGGAACTTCAGAGCATGGTGAAGTAGTTATTTCATCAGAACTTACTCTGCCAACATTTCAGTAATTCTTGAACTTGTAAACTACTCCAAAAATGTTAATATATTTTAGTAAATTTAATTTTGTCATTCTATTATTAATTTCTGCTAATAATAATCATACTACTTTTTACATTTTGTTGTAGATTCATGGAAATAATTTGTGGTTTCTTTGGTAATTTAATAGAATGTTTTTGGTGCATATCATAAACTTTAGTAGGCCCTTACATTTTACAACTTCGCTTTTTTATATATAAAAGTAATGTGTGCTTTAATTACTCTTGTTGCTAACTGCCAATTCATTATTCACTTTCTTCTATAGTTATACCTGTTATATTATACTAATTTTAATTTTACAAGGAATCTGATCACTCTGACATTAGGATGAGCATAATGTAAGTATTCAGAACAGTGTAGTGTAGTATTATGAAAGAGTGTTTAGTTTCTCATTATGTGGCGAAGAAACGTCCGAAGTTAGCGATATATTATTAAATATTAGACTCGTGTAAGAAGTATTGGGCACATGTCTACGAAGTGTCAGTGTTGACATATTGACATGGCCAATATGGGTCTGGCTGCATATAGGAGTTCTGTACCGTATACGAATTATTCTTAATGAGCACTGGGTGGTGTGAGTAAGTGGGTCCTTTCAGTTAACATGCTGATTCAGTGGATATTGGGATTTCTATTTTGCAGGCACCTTTTAATTGCCGTTGGAGGACTTGCAGGTTTGGAGGAGAGCATTGAAGTAGATAATACTTTGAAGGTACGAATGCTTATGTCAAATTTCTTCTCCGTAGAGAAATTGTGAAAGTATATTTTTTTTCCTCTGGGAACTGCTTCCTTTTCACTCAATCACTTGATCTCTATGTTCGGGTTTTATGTTTTATGGTGTGCATATGTTTCTTTAGGCTGTATGGTTTACTAATTGATTCAAGCTAACCTTCGTCACCACTATCAACTGTAGGAGATAAGTTTGACGCATTCACAAAGAACCTGCATACAAAAATTAATGACAATTGAACTTGGAAGAGAAGAGAAGAGAAAGAGTAAGAGATATAATGGCACATCAGGATCAACCGAGAAGTCGGTTGATATCGATATTAACATCTCCGGTCCTGAAACACACGGCGATCACATCGGTGACAGTGACAAGGGAAGAGATTCACCCCCACAATGAACCCCATACCATGTCCGCAATGTACTATGCTAAGCTAAACGGAATTGTCATCACCATCTTTGATATCTCTATGACTTTGTGCATATTGGTTCCTTCTTCCTGTTTATCTAGAAGCAGAGGAGTTTGTTTTCGCTTTTGGTTGTTTCTGGCTTCTGAGAATTGAGAGTAATTTCTTGCATTGACGCAATCAACTTTATCTGAGAGGCATTAAATAGAGGAAGCTAAGCCTCCATCATTTCATTTTATTTTATTTATGGAGGATAATATTAGGATCTTATCAAAACTTGTGTCTACTAATGATATTTCACTGTCGATATCTTTTATTGTTTTGAATTAAATAACTTTATTATCATTGGGACACTATACTTATCTTTGAACAGATCATGTAATTATCTTAGGGAAATTACTTTTTGAATAAAAGTTAAATTTGAAATTTTTTCTTTATGGATAAAAATCTACTAGGTTTCAGACATTTTACATTAAACTCTATCCAATTTTTATTTTGTCACTTCTTAGATATGAAGACTTCAATTTTTTTTTCATAACTCATGAATAATTGTCTTAACATTTTTTAAAATCATGTAAAATACTTGTTTGTCCTCGCGTACAATAAAAGTTTTGTATCAATACTTAAACAAATTTAGGCGTAAGTTATCCAGAGAAAGTCCTAAATTACATCATATGATATAATCTGACAATTTAAATATAAAAGCTGATACATGAGCACCTGATACATGAGCACTTCTGAGAAAATTTTGCCGTACTACCCCACATTTTGAAAATATTTAGCGCTCTGCCCCACTTCTCAAAACAATTAGCGATATACCCTTGTTTAGGACACGTCAGCAATAAACGTTATTGGAAAAAACGGCATAGGTTATTTCGATGCCGTTCTTCCCAATAACAGCATCTGTTTGAAAAAAAGTGTCATGCCGTTTTTTAGAATAACGGCATAGGTTGTTTTGTTTTTCGACAACTTGTAGTCTCCACTTAGGAAAAAAATTGCAAGTGTGAAAACCTTATAACAGATGTCGTTATTTCAAATAACGACATTCTCAATACTGATGTCGTTATTCCAAATCTTTCACCCCAAAATATTTTATGTTATATTCTTTTTGCTGCCACATCATATAAATATCCCTTTTACTATTCCTTGCAGATTAACTTAATTAATTGATTTTTTGCAGATTAACTATATCAATGGACAAATCCCACAATGATTACTCCTCTATCAATTCATTGCAAGAAAATCAACAATTGTGGACTATTAAAGTATTGGTTACGACACATTATGGTGTGAAAGAATACAAAAATAGTAAAGGCACAAGAAAAATCTCGAAAGTGGCACTAATGGATGATGAGGTAGATACTTTAAATATTGTTAAAATATTCATACATATATGTAGGATAATGGCTCGATTCTGGTATTTGGTATCTGCAGTGTTCGAAAGTTTCAGAGCTTCAGTCGACTGGATGGAGGAGCAGTCGACTGTCCAGAGAGGAGTTTTCGAAGACTGAGAATACAGCAGCAGCAGTCGACTGTATGTGGGAGTCAGTCGACTGTCCCGAAGGAATTATCAGTCGACTGGTATGAAGACCAGTCAACTGTCGGCGGGTTTTGGATCCAGAATAGGCCCAATTCGAAAGGCCCAATAGTTTCCCTATAAATACACCCGTTAGGGTTTTGTAAATTGTAACACCTTATTCGGATTTTACAGCCGTCATCTCTTGTAAAGGCTTTGTTTGCCCATTGGAGATCATAGTAAAGAATCCCAACCGCCCCGTGGATGTAGGCATCGTTTTGCCGAACCACGTAAATCTTGTGTTCTTGTGTTGCTTGCTTTTCTGTGTTTTCTCGCTGTTTCTCTCGTTTGATTGTTGGTTTGATTTGTATTCCGCACAACAAGTGGTATCAGAGCTTTCGGTTCGACCTAGAGGGAGATGGCGGGTGATGCAGATGCAACCAAGGATGTTGTGGGATCAAGTTCGTCAAGAACAACGATTCACAACACAAAATTTGAAGTTGAAAAATTTGATGGGACAAACAATTTCGGGATGTGGCAATGTGAGGTGTTGGATGTTCTTGTTCAACAAGAACAAGATGTTGCTTTGGAAGTAGAAAAACCAAAGGATATGTCCGAAGCAGATTGGAAGAAGTTGAATCGAGTTGCGTGTGGGACTATTCGGCTCTTTATTGCAAAGGCTCAGAAGTACGATTTGATGAGGGATACCATTGCTGCGGTGTTGTGGAAGAAGCTCGAAGACAAATACATGAGGAAAAGTTTGGAGAATCGGTTGTATTTGAAGAAGAGACTTTTTCGCTTCACCTATACGGAAGGTATGTCTATGAATGCTCATGTTGAATCATTTAATAAATTATTGGCTGATTTGTTAAATTTGGATGAGCAAATTAAAGATGAAGATAAAGCCCTAATTCTGTTGAATTCATTACCTGAAAGTTATGATCATTTAGCAACTACTTTAATATATGGAAAAGACACTGTGAAATATGAAGATGTTGCAAATGCTCTGTTGAATAATGAAACTAGGAGAAGGGATAAAATGGTTGATAGAGAAACTTCTGAAGCTTTGATTGTAAGGGGCAGGACTGAGACCAGATCTGAGTCCAAATCTGGGAAAAAGGGAAACAAATCTCGTTCCAAATCGAGAGGAGTTTCGAAGGACAGGAAAATACCGGCCAAAGATGAATGTGCTTTCTGTCATGAAAGGGGGCATTGGAAAAAGGATTGTCCAAAGCTACGAAATAAGGGAAATTCGACTGCAAATGTGACTGTTGATAATTTAGATAGTGGCGAGGATTTTTCTTTTGCACTTGCTTCTAGTCCCTCACTTTATCAAGAAGTATGGTTTCTTGATATAGCAGCCTCCTCTCATATGTCTTGGAAAAAGGAGTGGTTTACTTCTTTGGAGTATATGGATGGTGGTGTAGTTTTGATGGGAAATGATGCACCTTGTAAGAAGGTAGGAATTGGGAAGATTGAATTGCTAATGCACGATGGTCTTATTAGAGAGCTTTCAGATGTATGGTATGTTCCAGATTTGAAAAAGAATTTGATTTCACTTGGTGCTTTGGAGGCCAGTGGACTGAAATTTGCTAGTGAAGGTGGCATTCTGAAGGTGACTAGCGGATCACTCGTGGTGATGAAAGGGCAAAGAAAAAGGAACTTGTTTTTCTTGCAGGGAAAAACATATTTGGGTGAGGCTGCCAGTGTAACTGAAAGGCCTAAACAGGTTGTTCCCGACTCTACTAGGTTGTGGCATATGCGACTCGGGCATGCAGGAGAAAAGGCCTTGCAGGGGCTTGTGAAGCAAGGGTTGCTTAAGGATGCTAAAGGGTGCAAGTTGGAATTTTGTGAACATTGTGTTTTGGGTAAGCAGACTATGGTGAAATTTGGTACAGCTGTACATCAGACAAAGGGTATCCTCGATTATGTGCACACAGATGTTTGGGGCCCTACTCAGACACCTTCTATGAGTGGTAGACACTGGTTTGTTACTTTTATTGATGATTACTCCAGACGAGTTTGGGTATATACCATGAAGCACAAAGATGAAGTTTTGACATTGTTCACAAGTTGGAAGAAGAAAGTTGAAAATCAGACTGGTAGAAAGATTAAGGTTCTGAGGTCAGATAATGGAGGGGAATATAAGAATGATCCGTTTCTGAAATTGTGTGAAGATGAAGGGATCCAGAGGCACTTCACAGTTAGGAAGACTCCACAGCAAAATGGGGTTGCAGAAAGGATGAACAGAACCTTACTTGAGAAGGTGAGATGTATGTTAGCACAGTCTGGATTGAAGAAGACATTTTGGGCAGAAGCTGTTATATATGCAAGCCACATTGTCAACCGTTTACCATCAGCAGCACTTGAAGGCAAGACGCCTATTGAGGTATGGAGTGGTAAACCTGCATCTGATTATAGTTTTTTGCATATATTTGGTTGTCCTGCTTATTTTCATGTAACTGAAACTAAACTTGATGCAAGAGCCAAAAAGGCTATATTTGTTGGTTTTAGTACTGGTGTCAAAGGTTATAGGTTGTGGTGTCCAGAACAGAAGAAGTTAGTAATCAGCATGGATGTGACTTTTGATGAGACCAGCATGATTAGCTCGGGACAGTCGACCGGTGGTATAGGACAGTCGACTGGTGAGCAGCAGAAGAGTGGGACAGTTCTCCAACAGGTGAGTAACAGAATCTCGGGACAGTCGACTAATGTACAGGAGCAGTCGACTGGTGGTCTAGAACAGCAGAAGAGTGGGAACTCGGGACAGTCGACTGTTGGCAATAACCAGTCGACTGGTAGGAGAGTTCTCCAACAGGTGGAGTTAGAAAAGTTTTCAGTTGAAAATCCTGTTCCTGTCCAAGATGAAGATGATGTGGTTGATACTGAGAATGATGAAGAAGTTCCTATCCAGCAGGTAGAATCAATTGCAGTGAGAAGGCAAAGAAGAGATATCAAACGACCGTCTCGCTTTACAGACACAGTTGCATTTGCTCTTCCCATTGTGGATGATGAAGTTCCCTCCAACTTCAAAGAAGCTACTAGAAGTTCAGAAAATGCATATTGGAAAGTTGCTATGGATGAAGAGATGAACTCTCTTCATAAGAATAAGACTTGGGATCTAGTGCAACTACCAAAGGGGAAGAAAGCAATTGGTTGCAAGTGGGTGTATACGAAGAAAGAAGGTCCAAAAGGCAGTGTTCGGTTCAAGGCTAGACTAGTTGTAAAGGGGTATGCTCAACAGGAAGGTATTGACTATAATGAAGTGTTCTCTCCAGTTGTGAAGCATCCTTCTATTCGGATTTTGTTAGCATTGGTAGCACAGTTTGATCTTGAATTGACACAGATGGATGTGAAGACTGCATTCTTACATGGAGATCTAGATGAAGAAATTTATATGTTGCAGCCAGATGGGTTTAAGACAGCTGGGAAGGAAAGTTGTGTTTGCAGGTTGAAGAAGTCTCTCTATGGGTTGAAGCAATCTCCAAGGCAGTGGTATTTGAGGTTTGACCAGTTTATGAAAGTGCAGGGATATTCCAGAAGTGAGTATGATCATTGTGTCTACTTCAGGAAGTTGCAGAATGGTTCTTTTATATATCTGTTATTATATGTGGATGACATGTTGATTGCCTCTAAAAGTGCTAAGGAGATTCAAAATTTGAAGAATCAGTTGAGTTCTGAGTTCGAGATGAAGGATCTTGGTGAAGCCAAGAAGATACTTGGGATGGAGATAGCTAGAGACAGAGCAAAGGGCATAGTAAGTTTGACACAGAAGCAATATCTTTTGAAGGTGCTGAAATGGTTTGGTATAGATGAGAAAACTAAACCAGTCAGTACACCCTTAGCCACTCATTTCAGAATTAGTGCTTCTCAGTCTCCAAGTACAGATGAAGAGAGACAGTATATGGCTAATGTACCTTACACTAGTGTGGTTGGCAGTTTGATGTATGCTATGGTTTGTACTCGACCAGACATCTCTTAGGCTGTGAGTATGGTTAGTCGATATATGCATGATCCAGGCAAAGAGCATTGGCAAGCAGCTAAATGGATTTTGAGGTACATAAGTGGCACCACAGATGTGGGTTTGAAGTTTGAAAGGGATGACAATATTAGCAGGTTATTGGTGGGTTATGTTGACTCGGACTATGCAGGTGATCTAGATAAGAGGCGGTCTACTACAGGCTATTTGTTTACTATGGCTAGAGCACCTATAAGTTGGAGGTCAAATTTGCAGTCCACTGTAGCGTTGTCTACTACTGAGGCTGAATACATGGCGGTTGCTGAGGCCATGAAGGAAGCCATTTGGATTCATGGACTTTTGAAGAGCTTGGGAATTCATCGGGAGAAGGTGGAGGTACACTGTGACAGTCAGAGTGCTATTCATTTAGCGAAGAACCAAGTTCATCATTCGAGGACCAAACATATTGATGTTTGTTATCATTTTGTGCGTGATTTGATAAAGGATGGTGATATTCATTTGGTGAAGATTGGAACAGCTGATAATCCTGCTGATATGTTGACCAAAATTGTTGGGGCAGCCAAGTTCAAGCATTGCATGAACCTGGCTAATATTTTGCATGTTTGATAATTTGGCATGGGCAGTTGGGATAGTACTTTGCTATTGGTTTGTTTAGTATGTGATATCATACTAAGGTGGAGTTTGGGTTCGTTTGTTGCATTTGGTGATGAGCAGTTGTTTTGGAGTATTTGTGGAGATTGCTTGGGCTACTTGGAAGATTTCACCAAGGTGGAGATTGTTGGATACTTGGAAGATCTCGCCAAGGTGGAGATTGTAGGATAATGGCTCGATTCTGGTATTTGGTATCTGCAGTGTTCGAAAGTTTCAGAGCTTCAGTCGACTGGATGGAGGAGCAGTCGACTGTCCAGAGAGGAGTTTTCGAAGACTGAGAATACAGCAGCAGCAGTCGACTGTATGTGGGAGTCATTCGACTGTCCCGAAGGAATTATCAGTCGACTGGTATGAAGACCAGTCAACTGTCGGCGGGTTTTGGATCCAGAATAGGCCCAATTCGAAAGGCCCAATAGTTTCCCTATAAATACACCCGTTAGGGTTTTGTAAATTGTAACACCTTATTCGGATTTTGCAGCCGTCATCTCTTGTAAAGGCTTTGTTTGCCCATTGGAGATCATAGTAAAGAATCCCAACCGCCCCGTGGATGTAGGCATCGTTTTGCCGAACCACGTAAATCTTGTGTTCTTGTGTTGCTTGCTTTTCTGTGTTTTCTCGCTGTTTCTCTCGTTTGATTGTTGGTTTGATTTGTATTCCGCACAACAATATACATACATAAATAATTATTAATACTTAATTTTCATCTTTTCTAGGGAACTAGAATACTGGCGATAATGTTTAATGAAGCGGTGGAAGCGTTCCAACATACGCTTGAGGAGCATAAAACTTACTTAATTTCTAATGGAGTACTAAAAAATGTCGACAAAAGATATAACCCAATGCACGATAAATTTGACATCATTTTGAAGTTGGAAAGTATTGTAGATGAAGTTGAGAAAAATCTTATCATTGATAAGGATAGGTACAAATTTGCAACTATCGACGAATTGCAAAGTACATATTCTACTGTCTTTAAAGGTAAAAAATTATGTTTATATATATATATATATATATATATATATATATATATATATATATATATATATATATAAAGGATATCAAATACTAATTGCATTGAACTACAGATCTTTGTTTAGCAGTAATTAATGCAGGAGATGTAGATAAGGTGGACTCAAAATATGGTAATGAAGTAGAGAAGTGAAATCTTACAGTTGTAGGATTCAGGTAATATCAATTAATTAAGTTGTATAATAATATACATAATTGTTTTGTAATTCATACGTTTTGTCTTAATTTATGGTCAAAACCAATCTTACTTACATTATGGGGAGAACTAGCAATCAAGGAAGGAAAAACTCTGAAAGAATTATCACCCAACATGCCAATTATTGCAATTACCTCTATAAAAACCTCAAACTTTGAAGGTAATTATATACAATAAAAATTAATAATGTTATTTATTATATATTTCATTTATTTATTTATTATTGATTTTTTTAAACAGGATTCTCTCTCACATCAACAAACAACACTACAATAGAGATAAATCCCAATAAACCAGAAGCATATAAAATTCAAGAATGGTATAATTTATTTTGTATATTTAATTCTTTAATTATTGCCTTTTGGAGTATCATTTAACATAATTTTGTTTCTTTGTTTCAGGATAAAATGTAATGAAATTTTGTTAAAAAGTAATTCCTTACAAATAAACAAAAGAATAGTAATGGATGTGGAAGAAGTGAAATTATCTGACATTCTCTATTGTGCTGACAAAGATTCTTCGGAGGTATCATGTACAACGAAATTATTTTAAATATTTTATTCAATTCTGTATATGTCTATAAATTTTTTGATGACTTCAATTTCTTTTTCATATTTCAAGGCAAAATACTACTATTGCAAAGTGGTTCAGATCATGATTGTAGCTTGATTAGATCACGAGCCGTTAAATCCCAAACTCAACATATCACAAAACAAAAAGGTTAACGAGGATCGGGTTAACCAGTATTCTCTCCAAACCTGAACCCGCTCTACAAGTCCGCTTTCTTCCTCAAAGTCGACTCCAAACCTCAAAATCCAAATCCCTAAAATTTTCCCCAAAATCCCCTCGTCTTCTTCCTCCTCTTCGGATCTAATTCGGATCAATGGAGTGCGTTTCAAGATCCAAGTCCAATATAAATTCTCAGATTTCCCTATGCTCTCTTGATTCCTCCTCTGTCTGATCATCTTTCTCTCAAAATGTTCTCATCGGCCATTGTCTTCCACACCCCCCCCAAAATAATCATGGTCAAATAAGGAGACCATCTCGTTTGCTTTCCATCCTTCCAAAAGTTTCGTAGCCCTGATGCCTCCCAAAATAATCCCTAATGTCAATGGCAGTAAATCAACATCCTGATATTCGTCTCAAGGCGGCATCTGTCAAGGTGAGAGCTTTAAATTTATGATTCCTCAGCGTATTTACTCAAAGTGCAAATTTGTTTAAGAACTTAGAGCTTTAAATTTTTTGATGACTTCAATTTCTTTTTCATATTTCAAGGCAAAATACTACTATTGCAAAGTTTTGATCAAAAGTGTCAAAGACATTAGAGATCCATGGTACATTGCATGCAAAATCTGTTCAACAAAAGTCAATGTCGAAAATGAAGAAGCTTAATGTCGAAAATGTAAAAAGAGTAATGTTGAATATGAGCCAAGCTATACAAAACAACATATTGTTAGTTTCCCATATTTCCATTCTTCAATCAAATTATTAAAAAAAATAAACAATTAATTAAAAAAAAAACTAACAATAACATGTTTCAGATATGTATTCAAAATCACAATAAAAGATAAAAGTGCGGAGGCAGAATTGACTTTATTTGATGAGGAAGCAAGGTATACATCATTGGCTGTTCCGCAAAATACCTGGAAGATATTAAGAATAAGGTATAATATGTTATTCTCACAGTGTTACAATTAATTAAGAGCTAATTTCTTAATTTTTTTTATATGCAGGAAAAAAATGTTGAAGTCTTTGATAGACGGACCAAGAGATGCATTGGAGATGAGTATACGTTTTTGATCAAATCACAAGATGTCCAATATGGAAGAACAACTACAAGAATATTGACAGGATGCAAAATTAAAAAGGATGAACAAGAAAGTATAAGAAATTTTAACCTCAAGAAAGTTAAAGTCGAAAGTGACGATTGATCTTATGAAAAATACGATGATATCACATTAGGATTTACTAATTTGTTTTTTTAAATGACTTTTTTTTATTATGTTTTAGATGAAACTGTTACGCATATATCTCTCTTTTACATCGTTCGAATTTTGATCCATTTTTCTTTGTTTTGATTGAAATTCTGCTTGAATTGATTAAACTTGGGTTCTCGATAATTGCTTTAAATTTGATTTCGATGAGCTTGTTGTTGTTGGAGTAATTTTGAAATCCATGGTTAGCTTTTTAGGATGATTGACTTCGTCGAATTTGTAGTTTGAAGAATATAGGTGTTCTAAATAGAAGTATGTTTAGATAAAATTTTCACTATTTATGTGCACCAAGTACCGTGCACTTGGTGCACGGTAAATTTAAACTAGTATATATATATATATATATAGGGAAAGCTTCGGTTGTGCACTCCTCTAGTGCACGCGGCGTGTGCACTAGGCCTTTGGGCATTCATATTGACGATCAGAACCGTTCACATTGATCTACACATCTAAATTAGTCTAAAGATTTAAAATCAAGTCATTTGAAATTCATTTACCCATCCATTGAAGTGTTACAAAATTGTATGACTGAAAATCATTGGTTTTTATAGTCACATGATGGGTGGGCAAATGAATTTCAAATGATTTGATTTTATATATTTAAACTAATTTAGATGTGTACATCAATGTGAACGGTTCGGATCGTCGATATGAACGCCCGAAGGCCTAGTGCACACGCCGTGTGCAGCACAACCGCAGCTTTCCATATCTATATATATATATATATATATATATATATATATATATATATATATATATATTGTGTTTTCTAAAAGAACCATTGCAATTTTTTCTACAAATGCAATTTTAAAATTATATATTTATTATATCTCTACATAGATATAGATTTTAACAGTGTCACAAAATTCAGGCCTAAGTTTCGGGCCAGTGATCCGGATCAAAGCACGACCTATTGGCCGGACTTTCAACTCCAAGCCCTTGTCCGTCCTTTGGAGGGCTGAGTCGGATTAGACTATTGATGGACTTTTTATTCACGAGTTTTTTTTTTCTTTTTTTTTTCTTTTTTTTTTTTAAACGTTTCACCTTAAAAATTGCACTGGTTCCCTAAAAACATTGTTTAATTTGCTAAATTTTGGCAGGGCCGGTCCCCACCTTGAGATAGGTGCGACAGCTACCTCGGGCCTCAATTTTTTTTGTAATTTTAGAAACCCCTAAATTTGTATTCCCATTATAATTACTAGCAATTTACACGTGCGATGCACATTTTAATAATTTAAAAAAATAAAAATCAAAACTCTAACGTAAAGAGGATTTGAACCGGAAACTTCCTTTATATTAGTTATGTACGTGCGTTGCACATGTTGGTAGAATGACAAAATGACAAATGACAAGGCCTTCTCCCATTATAATATTATTAACTAGTATTATACACGTGCGTTGCACGTAAGGAAAATGGGGAGGGGGGTGAAAAGGAAAAAAAATCTAGTATCATACACGTGCGTTACACGTGGGGAAAATGGGGAAGGGGGAATGAAAAGGACAAAAAAAAATCTACCAACACGTGCGTTGCACGTGTTGACAAAATGACAAACATTTACAAATGACACTAAGCCCTTCTCCCATTATAATATTAGATAATTACTAGTAGTTCACACGTGTGATGCACGTTTTAATAAATATAGTTTTTTAAAATAAAAATTTAGACGTAGTCTTGATTTGAACCTGTATGTGTGTTACACGGTTTGGTAAATTGACAATATATTTACAAATGACACTAAGGTCTTCTTCCATTATAAATTTATAATATTAGAGATTAGAGATAGAGATTAGAGATTAGAGGTAAACACATATTTTATATAATACGGAAAAAAAAAAAAAAAACAATATTATAATTAGAGGTTCCCATAATAATTATTTGGGCCTTGGATCCCCGGAAACTCAGAACCGCCCTGAATCTCGGACTACTCTGTTGTCCGTACGTGCAGGAGCATCGCGTGCAAGAAAGAAGAAGAAAGAAGAAGAGGAAGATTGAGAGCCAGCTACCTCTCCACGTTCCCTCAAAATCAACCCTCAAAACTCTTCAACTTAAACTTACCCAATCTTAAAAATCCCAATAAACAAACCCAATCACAACCAAGTAGGCCCCCCCCCCTCTCTTTAAATTTCTAGCTAATAATAATACCATACCAAAAAACTGGCAAACTTCAATATGAGTCACCCACATCCATAATCCGGTGGTCCCCACCCCACGTCTCTATCTCTCTCTCTCTCTTCTATAAGCCACTAACTACTCTCATCTCGTCTCGTCTCGTTTTCTCTTTCGCTTCGCTTCACTTCTCTTCTCTTCTCAACAAAACAAATCAACGACTCATGGCAAATTGCCTCCAAATCGTTCGATCCGGTTTAACCCCTTTTCGGTTCGGCCTTCCGAACCGCCGGTCCGCCGCTCAGACCGTGCTCATTCGCTGCCGCGTCCAAGGAAACAATGAAGGTAACGGTAGTGAAATTTGGTTATTTTATGGCATGCATAGTTGAGATTAGAGCAGTATAGTGTATTTACTGCTGGATTTGGTTGGGTTATAGGGGGGGAGGAGAGGCCGGAGTCGCTGTTTATGAAGGAGCTGAAGAGGAGGGGAATGACGCCGACGACGTCGCTGTTGGAGGAGGAGAAGAAGAAGAAGAGGAGAGGAGTGTATGAGGTGGAGGAGGAGGAGGAGGAGGAGATTGAAGAGGATAGCAGAGCAACAAACAACAACAACAAGAAGAAGAAGAATCGAGTTTTGTTTGCGGAATACGACGGTAAAGGAGGAGTGGTGGATCAAAGGGAGAGGTCAATGGCTCTCAACAGTGAAGGACTTGAGGTTGGGAATCAACCATATAAAAGAATTTCAGTGCTTTTGTTAATTTGCTTTTGTTATTGATTGGGTCAAATTAGTTTCATGTTAATTGCTGGAAATGGTATTTTGTTTTGGGTGTGCTTGATTGGGGAGGGATATTGGGTAGTAGTTTTAGTAACTAGTCAATTGGGATGTGATTTTGAATAGAGCTAGATATACTATGAGCACTCCTAGTTGTACCCGATGTTTTAGTTGATATTGTTGGACTGCTACATAGAATCCAACACATCATCATTAATGGGTGCACTATTTTGAAAAAAGATTGTTTGGAACACACTAGAGAGTTTGTGAATTACTTCACAGGACATTGACTGGTTTTAGTAACTAGTCAATTGTGATTTGGTGATACAGTTTAGAGGAAGTTTGTTGAAATGGAGATTCATTTATCTGTATCTCTTGAAGATGCATTGCTAGTTGGGGAAGACAAACAAGCTGAGAAGCATGAACAATAAGAACAAGAGAAATGACTATCCCTTAGAAAAATTGGACGAAATAAACCACAAAAACATGACATGATTATTCTTACTATCTCTAAATACATATTCATGGATATATATCCACATGCTGTCCTAATCAGGGCCGGTCCTGAGGTATTTAAGGTCCGGGGCGAAAAATAAAATTGTGCTCTTTATAGATATGCATATATTTTTATATATATTAATAGAATATGATATAACGGCAGAGGATATAAAATCAATACCCCGAAAAATAAAGATTTTCTTGTTTTGCTTTATGACATCAAATACTTCATATTTCCCATTAAGTATAGTGACATCAATTCTTGCATCTAAAAAAAAACATCAAATCAATCACATATCATCTTAAATGATCTTCTTGCATTTTAAAAAGCAAAATCATCAATAATATGTTCAACCTCGATATTTTACAACATTCTTTTTAATACTTAAAATTGCTAATTCATTTAACCTATCTTGAATTGTAGTTATTCGCAAATAAAATTTTAACAATTTTAATTTTGATAAACATATTTTCATAGATGCCACAGTCAATAAAATTCTATAAGCAACCAAAATATTTGGAAACATATCATTTTTTTTCTTTTCCAAACTCTATAATTTTAATGGAATGTCATGATTTATCTGTTTCAAATGCTTCATTTCGTAGCATTTCTTGCAATATTTGTAATTTTTAAAGTAAATAATTTGTGAAAGTAAATAATATGCATCAATATTAGACATCTCACCATGTTTCAAAGCATTTTCAAGTTCCATACAACAAATTTTCATTTCATCATCATCCAATGAAACTAACCGTGATGCATCAAATAAGAAGCCAAATATAGATTCAAAAATTTGCATTTGTTCAAATCTACTCTTCAATTGAGAAAGAGTCATATCAACTAAAATAAGAAAATAATCAGTTGTAAAATTTTCTTGAGCAGATTGTTGTTTTCTATCCGTATCAGGAATCTCATCGAAAAATTTATTTCTAAAAGCCCTACATTTTAAAGGAAATAATGGCTCAATTTCCATTTCATATTCATTTTCTTTAGCTTCAATCATAACAAGAGCAATTTTTTTACTTTTTATTTTCTTGTTTACTAATTAATGGTTATTTATTTTATTATTTTTATTTTTTACCTTTTAATTCTTGTTTGCTAATTAATGGTTTTTTATTTTTAATTTATACTTTTTAAATTTCTATTTGCTAATAAATGCTTCAGTAAGTGTTATTAGTTATATACTACATTCTGAATCAAGCTTTAATTAAATTTTCTTGAGCAGATTGTTGTTTTCTATCCGTATAAGGAATCTCATCAAAAATTTTATTTCTAAAAGCCCTACATTTTAAAGGAAATAATGGCTCAATTTCCATTTCAGATTCAATTTCTTTAGCTTCAATCATAACAAAAGTAAATCAGTTTTCTATATTTTATTAAAAAAATGACCAACAGTTCCAAGTTTTTAATTGCAACATCAAGAAGCATATTTTCAGCATGAAACTTTTTGCTCACTAAGTTTCTGCTAATTTAATTAAAGCTTGATTCAGAATGTAGTATATAACTAATAACACTTACTGAAGCATTTATTAGCAAATATGAATTTAAAAAATATAAATTAAAAATAAAAAACCATTAATTAGCAAACAAGAATTAAAAGGTAAAAAATAAAAAATAAAAAATAAAAATAACCATTAATTAGTAAACAAGAATATAAAAGAAAAAAAAGTTTGCTCTTGCTGAGTGTTGAACTAAAGACCTCCCACTTACTAAATAGGTGCTCTAACCAACTACACTAGAAGACCTTTTACATTTATAGTTCAAATATTAATTAGTTCAAGTGTTACAAACCCATTATACTTACAAAATTTTGTGCCCCTCATCAGAATTGGGGGCTGGGTGGCCAGGGCCGGCCCTGGTCCTAATAATATGATAGCGTATAGTGTCCATTTTTATATATGCCAAGGATTAACAAAGACTAACAAAACTGAAGTCTCACTTTATAAATCATGCTTTATATAATTTTTCATAGAAAGTAACTTTGTCTCTTCAATTTTGTGGAATAGTTTTATGTACCTTACCTTTTGGCATGTATGGTTGTATTGCAACTAGGCCATTTGGCAACTAGAATTCTGCAACTGACCTATTTGCAATGTTTGGAAGGGTTGCAACTCTTTTACAACTTTTTTACCCTCACTTGCAAGTTGCAACCATCCACTTACAATGGATTTTTGGTGCAGTGGTTGTGTGCAAGCCAACTGTGATTGCAATTGCAACTGAATCCTGGCCAAACACCCTCATTATGTGGAAATGTATTGTAACTATCGTTTTAGTGAAGTCACTGTTTGACACCCTCATCTCTAACAATATAAAGTTTGAATATTATAGAAAATATGTCCAAGAAGTATCTCAAAATTTACATTATACAATTGAGGACAGGTACATTTAAGAGGTGTGTATTTGTTCCCAATAAGTGTCAAAGTGCTGCAAGAGCACTATACTAGTGTTTGTTCATATTATAGATCTAGGTTAGACATGCTCAAAGTTAAAATGTTGATCTATTTTTGTGATCATGGGGAGTAGATCAGGATTTCAATTCAAGGTATTTCTATTTTAAATTATTATTTATATTTTGTAGATACATACTCCGATATGCTCTTCATAGCTGCCCTCTTAATTTTGCAAATATTTTTCCCCACGAGACCTGTAAATTGTAATGTGAGGAGGATAATTTTCACCGTTGCCGGTTCCCAACTATTTAAGGTTAACGTTGAGAAACATTCACCTTCGTTTATTTAACTTTTCTGGCTTGTGATTTTCTTTGTTATTTGTTATCTTTCATTCTACAATTGTTTATTATTATTATTATTATTATTATTATTATTATTATTATTATTCTGGATGTTAAAGTGCTTTAAATTTTAACATTTTAATTTTTATAGAGTTTCCATCTGCCATGCCTGACTGGTAACTTGTGTTTCCATCAATACTTGAGATAATGATTTCTACTTATTCTGATTTCAGGGATTGATTCCACGAGGAAAGATGCTTCTGACACTTGGTGGAACATTCTTTTTGGCATTTTGGCCTCTGATTTTGGTCACAATTGTGTTATTTGCATCTCTCTACCTTGTAAGTTGCATTTCACCCCTTCTATAGTTCTCTGTCTTTTCAGTTGCATTCTACTGTCGATGTACTCTCTATCAGGAATTAGCTTCTGCTAATAATAGCTCCACGCCATTATGTTTTAATAATATCTTATTAATTATTATCATAATAAATAACATAAGCTAGCTTGTGCATGTATATGGCTCTTTGATCTATTTACCTTAGGATTATTGTTTGTTCTTCTCAGCATTTCTTATCTTTGTCGCCAAAATGGAAGTTATGTTGAAAAAAGCTTCAGAAGGTTCTATAAATAAGGATTTCTGGCTTAATTCCGATAATTTGAGTTTATTGGAGTATAGGAAGTAACTGAAAGAGAATTTGATTGTAACTGAAAGAAGGTATTGTTGATATTATTGGTATCAGAGGTAGGGATGGCATTCGGGCTCGCCGCGCCGGGCCAGACCCGGGCCCGGGTCATGCCGGGCCGGGCTGGGGTAGGGGAAGGAGAGGCCCGGACCCGACCCTAGGCCCCTAGCTTGGGGCTCGGGCCGGGCCGAGCCTATGCGGGTTTGAATTTTTTTATTTTAATTTATAATTTTAATATTAATTTTTTAATAGAGCAGAATAAAGGAAAAAAATGGGTGATTGAATTTGGACAACAATTGTAAGAACATATAGAATAAAGGGAAGATTCATTTAGTAAATTTTTCAATGAATTACAAAATTTAAATAGAATAAAATAGATAAGCAACATTTCATACAAAGTTGTTGAATTTCAAATTACAAGTTGAGGGGACGTTTAGACATTAGAGTTTGAGATGACCTATATTTAGGTTGAAGAGAATACATTGGACTACTGTCGTGCACTTCTACTTAACCTAAATATAGAATCTCATGGTCCCTAAATTTCTCAATTATTTGAAATACTTGATCTGTAGTGCATCTTCAATCTTCATTCGTCACTACTTGATCCATTGTGTCGTTTGAAGTAAATCTTGGGTCCTTTTTTCTGCTTTCATCCAATCTTCTGTACATACTAGCATCTTCAAATTCTTCGAAAACAAGTGATTCCTGTTCGGGCTCATAATTCTGCCACCAAGAGAAAAAAAATACTTTCCGATGCAACAGTTGATACTGAGGGAGTTAGCAAATCTTCAGCCATACAAGAAAGGATATGAAAAGTTGTTTCATTGTGTTTTCAAAATGATAACACATGAACTATATCATCGACGGGAGGTTGTGCATTATGCCAATTCAACTCATTGGGTGCATTTGTTCTTGATTTTTTTGATTTAATAAGGATTAAAACATCACTTGTTAAAAATACAAGACCCTTTTCCTTTGATATGGAAGAAGAAGAAGAACTAACATATTGTGATTGTGTAGTATTAGATGTATAAAGTCTATCGTAACTATCATACAAGTTATTCAAAATATTTTCAAATTCTTTAGTAAAAAAAAACATGATCATAGCCTTCTATTTCGTCGTATGGAGCATATGAATAAAAAACCTCAATTAAATTCTTTGTTTCCTCTAATTTTATAATGAGATTCATTACACTAGCCACACAATATAACATAGGAAGATGATGAAAATATTCATAAATTTAAGATCAGCGGCATAAACCATTGTTCCAATAAAAATGTCGCTTATCAAATCTTTAATAGTGGTCATCATAGTAACAATTGTAAGTAAAATACTATTACAAGTAGTAGAATATATTTTCAAAAATTGCAAAGTTGCATCATTAAAAGGTTCTAAAAATTTTAACAAACTATGAGCAAAAAATCAAAATTCATCATCTATTCTACAATCTTCTATACTCATCGCAAGACAAAATTCTTTTAAACCTTGTCTATAATGAGTAACTACACTTAAGAGTTCATATGTCGAATTCTAACGATGTCTAACATCTTTAGAAAAACATTTAAATGTGATTTTCCTAAGTTTGCACCAATATGAAAAGATTGATATGTAGGACCACTTAAAGTAATAAAATTAACACAATCTCTTATTGCACTAATCTTATCGTGTCCATATTTTAGTGCGTCTTGTACACAGATTTAAAATATGACAAACGCATCTAACATGAAAAATATTGGGTTCTATAGGATAACATAATTTTCAAAGTAGAAATTGCCTTAGTATTATTAGAGGCATTATAAAAACTAATAGTAAAAACTTTATCATAAATACCAAATTTATTACATGCATTCATGATGTGTGTCACAATTATGTCAACCTTATGTGGGTACCTAACAAATTCAAAAAAAATAATCCTCTTTTGGAGTAACCAATCGGAATCTATCCAATGACATGTTACATACATCATTGATACATTGTTAACGCCTACACAATCATCGGATGTCAAAGAAATCCTATAATTTAATGATGTCAATGTTGCAACTAACATCTGCTTAGCCTCTTCTTAGACTTATTTACAATCTCCCTTCACTACATTTCTAGCAATCCGTTTATAATGGGGTTTTAAAGCGGTTTGGTAAAACTCTATATATTCCTACTTCCGGCATATGAAAAAGGAAACTCATCCTTAATTACGTATCTACCATTTTCCTACGAACGATCGTGACCATAGCTATGGCTATCTTCGTGATTGGTCCTATGGTTCATCTTTTATTGTGTTAGCGTGTCTTGTGATAATTCGGATCGGTATTTATCTAAGTGTCACTTGAGTGTACCCGTTCCTGCACCCAATTTAAACTTGTATGGCGTTTTACACTTATTACAAATCTTAAGTCCTGCACTTTTATCAGCTTGAGAAGGAACAAAAGTATAATATTTGTGTACTTCGGAAGTGGGTTCTTTTTTTACGGGATTGGGAAAGGGCTTGCTCAGTGTCTTGTGAATCTATGTCTTCTACATCTATTTGTGTGGGGAGAGTATCATTAAAATCGGGAATACTAACAAAATTTTTAAATGTTTCTTCGCTATCTAATTGTGGAATGGAAGGAGTGCGACGAGATGAGGTGGACTCTTGGTTACGGCCGCAATCGCATGATCGGTTTGATGTCATCTAATTATGAACTAGTATATGTATGTAGGGCTGCAATCGAGCCAAGCCGAGCCGAATACCTTCAGGCTCGAGCTCAGCTCGTTTACGAAACGAGCTTACTTTTGAGCTCGAGCTCGGCTTGAGCTCGGTTCGAGCCGAGCTTTGACCGAGCTTTGACCGTATTCGAGCCGAATAGCTCGCGAGCTTAGCCTAAAAAAAAATCTGAGCTCGAGCTCGGTTCGATCCGAGCTTTGACCGAGCTCAAGCCGAATAGCTCGCAAATAGCTCGATTCGTTTGCAGCCCTATATGTATGTTTAAAAAAATAATCTAAAAATGAGAAGAGAGTTAAAAAAATACAAACGATAAATTAAGAACTGCTGTATGTTTTTAAAAAGTATCTACAAAACAAGTATAGAAAGTTCAAAATAACACAAAGAACTAATTATAAACTTGTGTATGTTAATAAACAAAATCTAAAAAAGAAGAGAGAGTACAACAAAATATCAACAATTCATTTATGAGCTTGTATGTTAACAAAAAAAATCTAAAAAGAAGAAGAGGGAGTTTAACAAAACACACATAATAAATTATGAACTAGTAAATTATTAACTACTAAAATATAAAAGGAGCAAGAGAAGAGAACAATGCTACTATAAAAATTAAACAAATACAATGTTACCGAACGAGCGTAGATTGAAGAATGAAAGTAGATAAAGTTGAGAGCTTGTTCTTGCAAAATTGAGAGCACTTGAATCTTGAGAGAGTTCAGAGATTGAGAGCACTTGATGTTGATCACTTGATTCTACAAATTGCAAAAGAATAGAGTATAAATGATAGAATTTGTGAAGAGAAATAAATGAAATGATTGTTTATTTTCAGATTTTCTATAATACCCCAAAAACTAGCTAGTAAATATCCGTTGGGGGGTACTATTGTAATTCAATAAATCAATTTTCAAAAAAAATCAAAAAAGAGGGGCCAATAGTCGGCCCAGTCGGTCTGGCCCGGATCGTGGACTGGACCGGTTCAACCCAAAGCGGGCCGAATCCGGACCGGTTCGACGTGGGTTTTCGACGGCTAGCTTGCAGCCTTGGCTCACGGGGTGGTTCGGGTCTGGTTTGGACCAGGTTGGTGGCTGGCAGGGGCGTAGCTACCTGGTGCCGAGGAGGTGCGGTTGCGCCCCCTCGGATTTTGGTTGTGCCCCTTGGATTTACATGAGCAGTATATAAATAGGGTAATCTAACATTTAAATTTCACCTATTTGTTGTAGTCTAGTTGGTTAAGGTAATTGGCTCACTCTAAGAGAACCTAGTTCAAGTCCCGGGAACAGAAATTTTTTTCTTTTTTTTGAAATTTTAATTTCTTTTTGTTTAATTTTAGGAACAAAACTGGATTTAGTTTTTACTTTTATTTGAAATTTTAATTTCTTTTTTTAAAATGACCAAAATAAAATTTTATTTGACGACAGCGGGAGTTGAAGCCATGACCTTCCAAAAATTGAAGTCAAACACACTAATTCACTGCACACAGTGTGAGTTTGCATTTCATTTACATTTGATGAATAATCACTGCTCTGATGGCTAATATTCTGACATTTAGTGAAGTGTCCAAGGGTTTTGATGAATAATCATTGCTCTGATGCACACAATATGAAATGTCCAAGGGTTTTATTGTTAAAGAAAATGGCTATTTAGTGATTGTAATAGTTTATGACATTTGGTATTAATATATGATGTTTTTAGGAATATAAATGTATTTGTTTTAATTTATTATTTTTTAATAGTAAGCGTCGCACCCCCTGAATGAAAATTCTGGCTACGCCACTGGTGGCTGGCCAGACAGGGCCGGTCTCTGGCTGAACCAGCCCGAGTGCCACCCCTAATCAGAGGACAAATTTACTTCGAAATAGTATCTTCATAAAAAAAAATTCGCAGTTTGCGACTGATTGAACTGAAACATGTTCGCTGCTTTGATGTGTGCATGTTTGTACAGACATGGCCACATTCATGGTTGCATAACTTAAGTAGAACAGTAAGGTGCATTTACTGCGATCGTGGACACAACAATCCTGAGAACAGGACGCCTTTATCACAAAATTTAGGATAGCTTACAGTGTTGTTTTCTCTGAAAATAGCTCTAATAGAACCCACACATATAGGATTATGTTTCCTATATATGAAGATAATCTCGGAAAGTAGGTAAATTTTGAGTATATTGTTGTGATGACTATATGCCTATTTTACTTCCTATACATGTTTAAAGCAGTTCATAATCATAGTAATTGAAAAGTTTAATCTGAAAACTGGAAGGTAGAGTCCCATGGGTTGAAGCCATTCATTTTTAATCAATTCAGTGCTGATCATCGTGAACTTGTACTTGGTTAATAGTACTTAAATTATAATGTGGGGGAACTATTCTGATAAATTATTTGCATGATTGTTTAAATTTCTTCTTATTCTGTGCCATGTGTATATCAGTACTTCTATAAGGATCACTTAGAAAAGTATCACGAGTCAGATAACAGCATATTCATCATACTATATCTCTCCTCTCATTCTCAATACACTTTTCACCATTGAGAACTGTCTCTACCTACTTGTTGTTCATTCTTACGTGTCTCGACAGATTTATCCTTTACATATTATCGTCTATGCACTTGTCCGGTTAAGATAATAAAACTTCACTACTCTTGACACAATCATAACCACTGTTATCTATTTAGTGCTGAATTCCTAGTCAAAGAAGCTAAGGACAAATACGGGCGTGGCACACACATATATGACAAGTTGTCATCAGCCAAATTTTCGAATGATCTAGACGGGAAATGCTGCAAATGCATCAGGTCTATTCGAAGAAATGCATTTTCAACCCTGAGATGCGAACTGAGGAAATAGCGGATTTTCACCATCCATTATGTATAAATTTTATATTTATTACACAGCTTGATTTGTTTTGTGGAATTTCATTCCCATGAACATGCTTTGAGTGGCTTATACAGTTATACTTTGTGGAATAATGTTCTGGTCCGTTAAAGATATGGAATATATTCACCCAAAATAAAAAGATATGGAATATGTTCATAATCATCTGCATTGTACTCCAATCAAGTTTTTATAGCAACTAACCTGAACTTCATGTTCCTGTCACCTTGCAGTATTTTGGACCAAGTTTTGTGCATGATGCCAGCAAAATGCAAATCTCACCACCCCCATACGTTGATCCGTATGCACTACTGGAAGACGAGCGAATTTCTCAGATTGCTCCTCGTTTCAAGTAAACCACTTCCACCCCCAACTGTTCAAATGAACGACCAAATTTTATAGATAGAATTTCTCAAAGAAAATTGCGTGTAATATTCTTTCGCCCTATGTAAAATGTAAATCATAGTGTACCACCAGTAATGTAATAACTGACCTCACAAGTAATGTCCTAATTGGAATATCTGAACACGAAATTAGAAAATGAAAATCATGTTGTTGTAAACTTTGGTACAGTTCTACTTTGTCCCCAAACTTTACGTTTCTTGCAAAACAAGTACATTTCGTACACAGAATTTTTTATTTTTATCGTTAAATGATGGGTTGACATACACAGATATTAATCAATTGTAATAAGAAAGCTGTACAAAATTCTTTTTGGAAATACTATAAATTGGAGGAACAAAACTGAAATTACATATCATCTTTTCTTCAATGAGATCAAACTAAGAATCAACATCAAAACAAAAAAGCAGCTCCAGTTCTGGATTCAACAGCTTCAATAGCCTCTGATTCTCCTAATTGTCGAAACTAGGAGCTTATCACCAGCCATAGACCTGAGATGCTTCACAAAAACTTCTTTACTCATCTTTCCTGCCTGAAAAAATCGAAGATAAACAAGAACGAGATGTTAACATCAACCTTTTTTGAAATTATTTAACAATCCATTCACATAAATAACATACAACTATGATATGCATACCTTGTGCTTGTTATAAAGCATCTGCAGAGCCTGCATCCTTGAGGAAGGCAAAATCTTCCCCATCTCGGATAAAAGCTTCTGGAAAGATAGCCCTGCTGCCATCAAAGACCGACGTTGCACGGAATTTACAGATGCATGCAGTTTACCTGATAACAACAATAAAATGAGTAAGAACCTAAAAAAAACAATTTGCTTGATTTCATGAAAATGGTTGTCGAAATTTAAGGTTCACGGTATTTGAGCATACCTTGGCCTTGGGGCGTCGATTTGAAGCTGACGATATATTCCGGTATAATGTGAGTGTTCATGTGAGTGCTCCAAACTACATACCATTTGGGATTGATCAGATCATCGATGCCACTGTCAAATTCTTGACTGCTCGGATGATACTGAATTGAACCTGCTTCAACTCTCTCTGTATTTCCCATAATTACTCGGCAAAGCACCATATATTTCTCACCACCTTCGCAATCTGCTTCAGATAACAACGAGCTGAAACCAATTCAAAAAATCTATATGTAAGGCTTCTCATTAGTCGAAATATATTTGTATCTATATGTATCTCAGAATATTTCTGATGCGGTAATTTTGTATTTAATTAGGTTATTTTTTTGTAACTCTTTCAGAGAGTTGAGAAAGACTTTCTGGCTTGATCATTTTAATAGTCTGAAAATTTCTCGGTTTGCCATAGGACACCCTATTATAAACTGTATTTCTCTTGAGATTTGTGTAACTTATCCTATCACTGTCAGTTGGATTGGAACATATACTAAATCTGCTATATTCCAACTTTCCTTTAACAAAAGGGAATTCGAATTTTGGGAATGGTTAACAGTAGGCTAGAATCTAGATTGCCATTGTTACTTTGTTAGTAACCTTGGAATCATATTCTTAACATAAGGATCAATCATACAATATCAAACCCAACAAAATAAAATCTACAAGTATCAAACCCAGTGGTTAAATTAGCTGTTTGAATTTGTAGTGAAGTTAAGGTGTACATGTCCTCTCTTCACACTAACTGGGGACAATCCTATCCTCAAATTCCATTTTTAAGGCTTGAACTCACCTTTATTTACTTGAAACTGTTATTAACTACTAATCTATTAATATATTTTGAGGTACGGCTTCAAATTTACCTTTTTCTGGTTAAAATAAAATTTGGATTAGTTTGTCTTAGTATGACTATGTTTCTACTATATATTTTAATCTTGGTGGTATTTTGTTAATGAAGCTTGTAGCTTCATAAGCACCAGAATGCTGACTTATGCAGGATAACTTGGTTTGATTTGGTTCTAAATGACAATTTGGCTGGAATCAATTTAGGATTCTATCTCTTTATCAAATTTCCCCCCCCAATGTACTCCAAATATGATAAAATTAAGTGATAAGCTTCATTTCTAGTAAGAAAGAGGTCAGGAGTTTGAACCTGAACCCTCTTTACAGTGTAAGTTTCCAAATTCTGGATTTATTATATACCAGTAATTTACACGTGCGATGCACGTTTTAATAAATTTTTTTAAAAAATTAAAATTCTGACATAGGGAGGATTTGAACCTGAAAACACTCCTTCATATTAGTTATGTACGTGCATTGCACATATTGGTAGATTTACAAATGACACTAAGGCCTTGTCCCATTATAATATTACTAGTTGTTTACACGTGCGATGCACGTTTTAATAAATATAGTTTTTTAAAATAAAAATTTAGATGTAGTCTTGATTTGAACATAGGACCTCCTTTATAATAGTTATGCACGTGCTTGATTTGAACCTAGAATCTCCTTTATAATAGTTATGCACGTGCGTTGCACAGGTTGGTAGAATGACAAAACATTTACAAATGACACTAAGGCCTTCTCCCATTATAATATTAGAGATTAGAGATTAGAGATTAGATACTAGTAATTTACACGTGCGATGCAGGTTTAATAATTTCAAAAAAATAAAAATAAAAACTTTAACGTAGGGAGGACTCGAACCTGAAACCTCCTTTATATTAGTTATGTACGTGCGTTGCACATGGTGGTAGATTTACAAATGACACTTAGGCTTTCTCCCATTATAATATTACTAGTAGTTAACACGTGCGATGCACGTTTTAATCAATATATAGTTTTTAAAGTAATATAATATAGCACATGTTAATAATTACATATTTTTTAAAGTAATATAAAAAGTATAATGAGAAAGTTTGACTTATTCGTGTAATGCACGTAAATTGGTAGATTTAAATAAAGTATATAATGGGAGAGTTTGAGTTGCACGTGCAGTACACGTAAAGTGGTAGATTTACAAATAAAGTGGTATATTTACAAATGACACTAAGGGCTTCTCCCATTATAATATTATTATTATTATTATTATTATTATTATATTATAGATAGATAGATTAGATTAGAGATATACTAGTATTTATCACGTGCAATGCACATTTTGATAAAGAGTTGAGGTTAAATGTGCGATACACATAAGTCAACAGTAATTAGCACGTCCGATGAATGCCTAAAATGGGTGATACACGTATTTTTTAAAAAGGAAAAAGGAAAAACTTTGATATATACGTGCGATGCACGTGTTGAAAACTATATTTGGGTTGCACATGGGATGCACATGTTTGTTTGGTGACAAAAATATTGTTTCTCTTTGTGACAAAAATATATTAAATTTTTTTTTATTTGTGACAAATTCTTCAATTAAATAGTAAATATATTATGTTATAGATAGATAGATGAATAGTAATTTACACATGTGATGCATGTTTAACATAAAATTAATTTAAAGATTATCCATGTTTAACATAAAAATAATTTAAAATAAAAATCTGACATACTACAAAAAAAAAAAAAAAAAAAAAGAATTGAATTACCTTGAATAAGGAAATTGTGGAGGAGAAAGATGAACACCAACACCATGAGCTTGATCCACCCCCAAGGCCCTATCATTAGTCTTCCCAAATCCATGCTTTAAAACTCCGGCCACCGCCTCGGCCGACCCCCCATACCACCCAAACCTCACATTAGCTTCCCCTCTTACCGCCTTCGTCATCCCCACCATCATAAGAAACACCTTCAACCTCAACCTCAAACTCTCCGACGAATTATAATTACACTTATAAACCGACTTAATCGCAGTACTAGTATTACCTGCATTCCCTCTCCTCATCCCACTCAAAAACAACTTCTCAACCACCTTATAGAACCTATCCTCTTCCTCCAATCTCACAACTCCATCCAAATTGATCCCACCACTTGTTGTCTCGTCTGAGTACAATTCATCATCTATACCCACAAAAGTTTTCGGGAAAAAGCATCTCTCATCGATATCAATCCACGCAATCGAGTTCTGCGCCTTGGTTGCCATATTGATCTGAACCATCCGGATGAAATCGAACAGGTAACACTCTCCATTGACGGACAACTCTAAGACGGGGTTACCGGAAACAAACCCAGCAGACAATTCGTCGAACACTTGGCGGGGGAAGTCGACCCACGAGTTGTTACGGAAGAATAGGAATCTTGAAGGTGCACTGCTCTTCTTGAAGTTGTTGAAGGCCTGGATGAACTGCTCGTCGGGGGAAAGGGACGACATGGGTTTTGCGTCGATTTTGCAGCTGTGCAAGGTGGAGCTTGTTTCGGAATCGTCGACTGCAATTCTGGGGTTGGGTGATTGGTTCATTGGTGCCATTGATGAGGAGATTGGATAAGAAAAAAGAAGAAGAAGAAGAAGCAGAAGAGGTAGAATTCAAATACGAGAGAAGGTCAGAGACTTCGCGGTGTTTGTACTTTTGTCCGGCTTCTATCAGTATTTATAGGTTGGAGAAAGAAAAAAATATATAAAAAAGGGTCGGTTTTGGAAGTTACGAGAAAGATCGTGGGGATTTGAGAAAACTACAATCGTGCCACCCGAGTAACGTTTTCCACTTTTTTGTTTCGGATTTTTACACACAGGTCCCTACAAATACATAAATGCCATATCAGTCCCCCGATTAATCACAATTTTCAAACTAGCCCCTCGATCAACACAAAAAGTGACCCAGCTAGAGCCTCCATTGCTCTGCTAACTGTTATAACTTATTCTCCTCATCTGCTCATTTCTACTTAAGATTCTTTCTTTAAATTTAGTTTAATAGATCAAAGTTCTCATAATGTTGTACTTGTGTATCAAATTAATCACTTTAAGAGATGTTCACTGGACTAATATGAAAATAGAGTTTTACCATAACTTTATATGAAATTTGAATATTTGTGGGGTACCTAGTTAGAAAAAGTCTTTTTTTTTTTTTTTGGGTTGAAAAAGTCCTTGCTAAAATTGCCAAATTTGACCTTGTTAAGATGGTGGGATATGTGTTAGGTTGTTAATTAAGACTTAAGAGAAGGCAATGTGGACGTGGTGGTCATAATAAATGCATGGGAGGGTTTGTTAGCCAAACCTGACACGTAAGGGGTAGAAATGTCATTTACTAGGAGAAGTTGAACCGCCTTTAATTGGATTGGATTGGATTCGATTACTTGGGCAACAATGTTTTCCCAATTGCGGCTGTTAATATGGTTGTACGTAGACTAGTTGTGAGAACTGACAAGGAAGCTGTGAGTCTTCTCTTAGTTGTTAAGCTAATGCCAGGTCGAGGTGAGAATATATATAAGATATATATATCGATCTGTCTTTATGTATTCTATTTCCAGAAAGAGAGAATTATTATACAACAACTTTAATAATTAAGTGCACGTAACTTATATATTTTAATTAGCTTGTTTTGTAAGCGGAGGGATTGATTGCTTTGGCCCAAAGGAAAGGGAATTTTTTGCCCTGCTAAGCCACTTTTTGAAACCGATTTTAGGCTACTTCCTAAACTATTACCATTTTTGGCTAGTCAGTATCATGTCAACAGCAGCAGCTATTTGGAATAGCGGTCTCTTCATAGCGATCAACACATTGTACTTCCACAATTGGCAGATTATAGAAGATATTGTATAATTGCAAACCACTTGGTGTAACTGAGATCGTTATTGTCAATAGCGGCCTCGTCTAACTAAGGTCGTTATTTCTAATAGCGATCTCAGGTAAGCCTAAAAGCGATTGGATCAACCTGCGGTCGCTATTGGGAATAGCGACCTTGGTTATACGAGGCTGCTATTGACAATAGCGACCTCAGTTACACCAAGTCGTATCCATTATACAATATTCTCTCTATAAGCTGACAAGTGTGGGAGGTCGTTATGAAGAGACCGCTATTCTCAATAGCGGTCATATTCTCAATAGCAGCCGCTGCTGAAAATACTAATAGTTTATAAACTGGCTTAAAATTATAAATAGTTTCAAAAAGTAGCCTAGTACTGTAAAAAATTAAATGACATATACAGGGAGAGAGGGGGAGTGGTAGATGAAGAAGAAAGATTGGTTGGTGCGTGGAGTTCTCAGGTCAGACTTCCACCCAAAATTGACCTTTTTGGGTCCCACCTTTCACACTTAGTTGATGATATCATGATATGCTGTTTTTTTGGTTACCCAAATATATGTATGAGATATAACCACATGGAGTGTGTGTGGGTATGCATAATTTGGTCGTCCCCATATAAAGTAATTGAACATATATCTATATAATAAAGCACAAAGAAAGCTATCAAATAGCTCTCTTTTAATTTCCCGAAATTAAAGGTTCAGATCTAACCTCACAAAATACATTTTTTTTAAAAAAAATTATCTCTCAAAACTCAAATTCAATTTTTCCTCCCAAAACAACTCATTTATTTATTTAATTATTTCTCTCTCTCCTATTCAAAAAATTACGAAAATAAAATTTTAAAATTTTAATATTAAAAACTTTTAAAATAATTCAAAAATATCAAAAACTAATAAAAAAATTCAAAAATTCAAAATTTTTAAAACTTTTAAAATTTTAAAATTTTTTAAAATTAAAATATTAAAAAATTAAAAACATTTTAAAATTTTTAAATAAAAAAATTAAAATTTTGAAATTTTGAAAATTTAAAAATCTCAAAGCAAATCCAATATCGAACCTCAATCAAAAGGTCGTCGCCGATATCTGATCCGCTGCTGATTCCATATCGGTGACTCCCTTCCACCAAATCGAACGCGAATATTAAGTGACTCCATATCGGCGACTCCCTTCTACCGAATCGAGAGCCTTTATATGCGATGCGACGAATCTAATTTCATCTCATTAACCGAATTCTCATTCTAATTTTTAATTTTGTGTGTGCAGGGAATTACTCAGTTTTTTGCTGACTTTAATTTTGTGTGTGTATGGGATCTAAGTTCAGAGAGGTATGATTGTTTTATTTTTGGGTTAAAAAATTTTAATTTGATAATTTATTTGATGAGTTTTTTATTGGTTTTGATTTAAGGTGTACGCAAGTGAGAGATGGATTATTTGGTGGCCTCGATTTGGGCTTCCAAATCGTAGCAGGACAGATAAGCTGACAAGCAACCTAAAATAACTTGACAAATATGCAACATTAATTTCTTTACTGGAAGAGAAAATACTATCGTGAAGTGCTCCCTTCACTGGTTATTAGAAACCATGGATAATATAACATGTAAGAACTTTTAGTGTATGTTTGGATATATAGGATTTGGGATGACTAGAGTTTACCAGTGAAGGGTGCAAACTCTCCACTCAAGAAAGACGGCTAAAGTAAATTTGTTATTTATCCATTTTGATTTTTTTTTTTATAAAGGTGCAATGGAGAGACAAAGTGGAGATAAACGAAATGATTAGCTTGGATTAGAGTTTTGAGAACTTTATGTATTTCATTTTGGTTGAAATAATAATAAGAGGTATTTTAATTACAAACCGAGTCTCAGAAAAATAAATATTTAGATTATCGGTATTGTAGATACATTCACACATGCACTTGCGTTACCATTGTATTTAGATATGCCCATAGTAGTTATGGGATTAGAGTAACTCTATAAAACCTATATGATAATGTCCTTGCATAACGATTACAAGTATCTAAAAGTGATGCTGAAGTTAAAAAAAACTCTATGCAGTGTTTCTAACAAACTATATGCATTCCAGGTAAGTTCAAGCTAATGATCAAGAAGACGATGGTTGAGCTTAAAGGTAGATATACTGATTCTTCATATTATATGTGTGCTACTTCAATTAATTTGCTGGACCTCCAAAACTATTTTATATAATCAAATCAGGTGCACCGTTCCGAAGACGTGCCGTAGGCACGTGTCAACGGGCAAACCTAGTATATATATACATGATAAAATATGCAGTGAACAATCAAGTGATCTAGTTTCATGTAATCATAAATAAACATCTCCTCATACGATGTATGAATAAAAAGCATCTAAATGAGTTTAAGTTTGATACATATGCCTCTTTTGACATAAGAAATATGGTGGCCATGTGGATTGTCTGTCTAGAGTCGCTCTATATATACAAGTAGAGTAAAGCTTCATCCACTACCAATTTTACTACCATTTTGTTCACTACCTTATGTGTCATACTCCTATTGGAGAGTTTCTCTACCTACTCTATCTTTCCCTACCTATTGAAGTGTGCCACCTAAGATAGTGAAGAGAAATGTAGTGAAATTGGTAGTGGATGTATCATTACTCATACAAGTAATGTATGAGACTCCCTTTCCTCTTTAATTTAATTTTATATATAGAAGGATTCTATTCTTGCTCCAGCTTCTTGCATTGTTGCTTGATTCATCTTTCTTGGTGAGATGTATGGTGGTAGTTGTCATAAAAATCAGAAGGAAAGAAAGGAAAAGAGAAGAAAGAAGTGGACCTTATTGTTGAAAGAAGGAAGACAAAAACTTAAAGCTATATATATATTAATGAATAATATGAGGTTTAAATTAGTAATTATGCTTTGTAACTTTAATCAAAAGTAAACTTAACTTCCTCAACAAAGTTGACATGAAATTTGAAGGTAGCAAATGTAGTTAATATCAGTATTAAGTGAAATTAGTTGTGATTCTATACTTCCTTGATAAGTTAAGTTCACATCAGCAAAGCTTACAAAGAATCTATCCTATGAGTTTGACATGAAAGGTACAGATGTTGTAGGTCCATGATTTTTATTTTAATTTTTTTTTTGACAAACTTTTAAACTATTTACAAGAAAATAGCAGTTATCAAACTAATTGTGCTCAGAGACTTGATAACTAAATTTGTCGTTGGGAACGACGAGTTTAATTATTTCATACTCACTGTTGAGAACGGCGAGTGTAGTTCCCTTTTTTTTCCAAAAAAACTTGTCATTCCTAACGGCACGAGTTAGTTCAAAATTTTCAAATAAGACTCGTTGTTTCCAATGACGAGGTTCTTTATACTAAACTCGATCGTTTTTGGAAATGATTAGTTTACTGATTTTAAATTTTCCAAAGAGATTCACAATATGTTGGACTTGGTGAATTTCGTAAAAAACTCTATAGAAGAGCTCGTTGTTCCCAACAACGGGGTATTTACATGGAACTCGCCGTTCCAAACAACGAATTTAGTATATTTCCCCTCGCTGTTGGGATCAACGAGCTTTTCTCTGGAGTTATTTTTCGAAAATTCAACAAGTCCAACAGAGTTTCACTCTGTGATATTTTAAAATATATAGACTCGTCGTTCCTAACAGCGAGTCTAATACATTTCTCCTTGCCGTTGGGAACGACGAGTATTGTTTGAAAATTTTGAACTAAACTCGTCATTGAGAACGGCGAGTTTTTCACACAAAAAAAAAAAAAATAGAACTACACCCGCCGTTCTCAACTGCGAGCATAAAATAAGTAAACTCGTCGTTAGAAACAACGAGTTTAATTGTTGAGTCCACGAGCGCAATTAGTTTGGGAACTGTTATCTTTTTATGCAAAGAGTTTTGAAAAAAAAGGCATTAAAAAAAAAATCTAGGTCCATCCATATTCCTAATTAGCCCATAACAATATCAACTTAATGTGAGTTTGGCTTATATTGATGAAAGTCACCGTACCCAAATACAGTGTTGTGATGGATAAAAAGGTACGAGACTGACCACGATCGTAACCTTTTATTAAAAAAACCCAAACAAATATTCACACGAGGGAAATAATTTGCACCAAACCTAGGATTGTCTTTATTATTATTATTATTATTATTATTATTATTATTATTATTATTTATTGATGAAATAGAATGCAGCACAAAGTTCCGGCCTATTATACTAGTTTTTTTCACGTGCATTGCACGTTTTTATAAAAAAAATATATTTTAAACAATTTCTAACGCTGTCTAGCATCGAACCTAAGAAATCTTTTATATTAATTATGCATGCACATTGCACATGTATATTTGTTTGGTTACAAATAGAATTTGTTTGGTGACAAACTATTCCATTAAAATAGTAGAGATATATTTTTTAAAAAAATTCTGACGCTGTCATCAAACATAAGAACTTTATATATTAGATACATGTGTATTGCACGTATTTGTTTGGTGACAAACTCTCCCTTTCAAATAGTAGAGATAGAGATAGAGATGTATAAATAGATAATATCTAGAGATTACAAAGCAGAATTAATAAAATACAACTCCAGTACAAAAGAGAGACAAGGAGGGCAACAAGAACTCCGAAACTAGAACTAGATGCGAGAAAGAACTTGAGCTACAAATAGTATAAAACTACGTACAGCAGGAAGAAGCATACGAGTGGGAGAGGCATGCATCTATAAAAACAGGCCTTGCACACAACAAAACACTTCCAGTAAACAAAACTAGGATTGTCTTTCAAACCTGATAATATTAGAAACGTTACTCTGAACCTTCTACAAATCTAGTAAACCACCAGCTTTACATTTTGACATGAAAAAAATATAAATTAAATGAAAATGAACTAAAGATTAATCAACCTAGAAATTTTTGAAAGGTTTATAGTGACTAACATCATGAATTAGGCCTTGAAGGGATCCACAAGCCGCAGCAAGAGACACGATTAAGCAGACTGAGCTCAACAGCTTCAACCAAATCCAGGTAGCAGAGAACCTCTGAATCTTAGCCTGTGCTATATACATTTCCACAGGGAAATAGACTGTCAGTGGCCAAAAGGAGAGCCCCCCCACGAACCCGAGGAAGCTGTTAAAGAACGGGAAGATCATGGCCACAGCTGCAGTTACGATTACGTACATTGCTCTCCATATAAATCTCACGAAATTGAATGAGTAAGAACCTAAACAGGGAAATTTGACAATGCGATCGGATGTGATGAAGCTTGGCTTTGATGTGCATTTTTGGCTCCAGTTTTCAGCAAATTGGAATATGGGTTGGCAGAATACCTGCAATTTATTTTTGATAACTATTTGATATTTCAATGTACATATAGGAAATTTGATCAATTATGGTTTGGATCGGATTCAAAACAAGTATGAAGTATGAAGTATCTTGTAGTATAAGGGTGGGATTTAGCTCTATGAGATTTATTTTCCGTGTTTGTCGTTATAAAACATGATGAAACTCGGGTTTTGACCAGATTTTTTTTTTTTTTTTGGGAGATAAGGTTTTTATTGAAATTAAACTTGATTTTGAGTTAGGATTAATTATGGGTTCATAATCCAAACCCAAAATTAAGCCCAAGTTCTAGAGAGTCTCTAGAAACATCATAAAACATTATCACCTCCTCTAGATGTTCTAGAGAATTCTATAAAATAATTATCTAAAGATTGTGTAGAAAATTCTAGGAATTGTAAGACATAAAATCTAGATATTATGGTAGAGAGTTCTAGAAAGATATTTTGTACTCTTGGAGCCTATAAATAGCTCCTTCCTCTCCCATTTGTAAACAAGTTGAACAAAAATAAAAAGCAAGTTAAAGAAAGAGTGTTCTTCATAAGTTCTCTAATTCTCTCTTTTCTAAGTATTCTTCCATATCATTCTTCATACTTAGAGGATTTCTTCTCTTGGTTTCACTCGGGTTTCTCGGGTATTACGGTCTTGGGCTAGTGCTAAGCACTATCGGAAGTCTCTCTACATGGTATCAGAGCCATTCTAATCTTGTGCTCATCAAGATCGGGGTTTAAGAGAGCTCGGTTTATTCTAAGTATGGAATCAATGGGTCGTGTCGTTGGATTGGGAATGGAGATCTTAAACCAATCTAACTACCGGTTATGGAAGTCATGTATGGAGTCATACTTGGTTAGTGAGGACTTATGGGATGTCGTCGGCGGTAGTAGCACAACACCACCAAGGGGAGATGCTGCAACAGCGGAAGCGACAAAGGAGTGGACACGGAAGAATGCCAAGGCGGAGTTTGCTTTGAAGAGGTCAATATCCTCGGGAGTATTTGAGCATGTCTCAAGGTGCACATCCGCAAGTTCCATATGGAAGGCGCTAGATCAATTGTTCAACAAGAAGAATGAGGCTCGGTTACAACTATTAGAGAATGAGCTGGCGAATGCGAAGCAGGGGGAGTCTTCAATCTCAGAGTTCTTTATCAAGGTAAAAAATCTTTGCTCAGAAATTAATACTCTTAATCCAGATGAGTCGATTTCAGAAGCTCGGATGAAGCGGTCTATTATTCGTGGTTTACGACCCGAATATACACCGTTTGTTACTTCAGTTCAAGGATGGGCTACACAACCTTCCTTGGAGGAGTTCGAAAATCTACTAGCTTCGCAAGAATCACTAGCCATGCAAATGGCGGGAGTTAAAGTCAATGATGACTCGGGGAGCGCGTTTGTAGCTCGGAGGCAACAAAGTTTTAGAGCCAAGTTCAAGGATAGTGATACAAAAAATAATGATGAACGAGAAAGATCTTCTATGGGAGACAAGAAGCGATTCAAGTGCTACCGGTGTGGGAAACTTGGGCACTTCAAAAAGGATTGCCGAGTGAAGTTGAAAGAAACAAATATGGCGGAATCAAAGGGTCACACTGAAGACGAAGCATGGGGAAAATGTTTCGCGGTGGAGGCTGCATCTTCAGGTACCACTACAACCAAAAATCTAGAAAATGATTGGATTGTAGATTCTGGTTGTAGCCATCATATTACCGGAGACGAGAAGTTATTTTCCAGTCTTCAGCGCCATGACGGAAAAGAAGCCATCATTACCGCAGATAACTCAATCCACCATGTTGAGAAAGAAGGGACTGTTGTCATCAAAGGAGATGATGGAAGCCCAATCACTCTCAAGAACGTATACCATGTCCCTGGAGTACGGAAGAATCTTCTCTCCGTGGTGCATGCGGTGGACCAAGGTAACTACGTTTTATTTGGCCCAAGAGACGTTAAGTTTTTGAAGAATATCAAGGAGTTAAAAGCGGACGTTGTTCACACCGGAGCACGAGTTAAAGATCTATATGTATTATCGGCCTCCAACTCATATGTTGAGAAGATGAGCACCAATGATAATGTCTTTATATGGCATGCTAGACTTGGTCATATAAATATGACTAAGCTCAAAGTTATGGTAAATAAGGATTTGGTTAATGGGCTCCCAAGGTTGAAGATTCAAGATGAAGGAAAACTTTGTGAAGGTTGTCAATATGGAAAATCACATAGGCTTCCATTTGACAACTCCACTTCACGATGCAGCGCTCCGTTGGAGAGGATCCATAGCGATTTGATGGGTCCAACAAGAACACCCTCCTATTCCGGGTTTCGTTACATGTTGTTGTTCGTTGATGATTTCTCACGGTACACCTGGGTATACTTTGTGAAGGAAAAATCAGAAGTATTTTCAAGATTTCAAGAATTCAAGGTCACCGTGGAAGGAGAGTTGGGTCAGAAGATCAAGACCCTAAGGACTGATAATGGAGGGGAGTTTATGTCAAAGGAGTTTCTCTCTTTTTGCAAAAAGCATGGTATCAAGAGAGAATTTTCATGTCCATATACACCTCAACAAAATGGAGTAGCGGAAAGGAAGATCAGACATCTAAGCGAGACGTGTAGAAGTTGGTTACATGGCAAGAATTTGCCTAAGGCCTTATGGGCGGAAGGCATGAGATGTGCAGCCTATGTTATCAACCGGATGCCACTTAGTCCAAACAATATGAAGTGTCCGTATGAGATGGTTCATGGGAAGAAGCCAACGGTGAAACATCTCAGGATATTTGGATCAATCTGCTACGTCCATGTGTTCGACTCTCAGAGAACAAAGTTGGAGGCAAAGGCGAAGAAATGCATATTTGTCGGTTATGATGAACAAAGAAAAGGGTGGAGGTGCATGGATCCTGAGACACATAGGTACGTCGTGTCTCGTGATGTTGTCTTTGACGAAGTTTCCTCATATTATGGACAACCTCAAGTCTTGGTCGAACAAGAAAGTGGAGATTCCTTCAAGGTTGATGAACCAGTTCCTCAAATGCCAAGTGAGAGCGGAAGTCTTGAAAAAGAGACGCAAGGTGAAAGGGGGAGCACTAATCAAGAGGAAGATGATGATGAAGATCATGGTTCCATGGCTAATCAAAGGCCTAAAAGGAACATTGTTAAGCCTGCTCGGTTCAGAGATGAAAGGTTTGTCACTACTTACTCATGTTATTTTGCCACTCCATTAGATGAAGAAGAGCCATCATCTTATGATGAAGCTAAAGGTGTTCAAGAGTGGGAGACCGCAATGGAAGAGGAGATGAATGCCCTTACAAAGAATGAAACTTGGGATTTGGTTCCGAAAACCAAGGATGTTCAACCCGTTTCATGTAAATGGGTGTATCGAATTAAGCGGAAAGCGGATGGAAGCATTGATAGATTTAAAGCAAGGTTGGTTGCTCGGAGGTTCTCTCAGAAGTATGGAGATAATCAAAGTGCTATCAAGTTGGCTAATAATCCGGTGTTTCATGCAAGGACGAAACATATCGAGTTAGAGCATCACTTCATAAGGGAGAAGGTGCTTGATGAAACAATTGAAGCTTTGGAAGTTCGAAGCGATGACAACGTTGCAGATATCTTCACCAAGTCATTACCAAAAAGTAAATTCGAGTTACTTCGCTCGAAGCTCGGTATGGTTGACAAAATCAAGTTTAAGGGGGAGTATTGAAATTAAACTTGATTTTGAGTTAGGATTAATTATGGGTTCATAATCCAAACCCAAAATTAAGCCCAAGTTCTAGAGAGTCTCTAGAAACATCATAAAACATTATCACCTCCTCTAGATGTTCTAGAGAATTCTATAAAATAATTATCTAAAGATTGTGTAGAAAATTCTAGGAATTGTAAGACATAAAATCTAGATATTATGGTAGAGAGTTCTAGAAAGATATTTTGTACTCTTGGAGCCTATAAATAGCTCCTTCCTCTCCCATTTGTAAACAAGTTGAACAAAAATAAAAAACAAGTTAAAGAAAGAGTGTTCTTCATAAGTTCTCTAATTCTCTCTTTTCTAAGTATTCTTCCATATCATTCTTCATACTTAGAGGATTTCTTCTCTTGGTTTCACTCGGGTTTCTCGGGTATTACGGTCTTGGGCTAGTGCTAAGCACTATCGGAAGTTTCTCTACAGTTTTGACCATATTTTAAAAGTAGTTGGTATCATATGTTACATATATAATGGTTTCAAGCGATAAACTATACTCTATTTTTCTTTCCCTTCTCATGAAGCTTCAGTGTTGTGCTTTACCTGATAAGCAGCAACAAGATGAATGACGATGCAAATGTTGCCAATGCCAATGAGCCAGAATGGATCATAGAAACCAAACCCGGTTAGGAAGTTTCCCGGTGCTGCATTGCCAAAAGCAGCATACCCGATGACACCACACGAAATGTAGAACACGGCCGTGGTGCTTACACCTATCGTGGTAGCCTTCTTCATCACTTGATTCTCTGGCGGATTTGGTTTAAGGGTATCCTACAATTCAAACATGGAAAACCACTTAGCCAACAATTTATTAAATCAATGAATCACTAACAACACTCAGATTCAGAAAAATATCAAAGGAACATAGAATCCTTGTGTGTTGTTGACTTGAGGGTAATAGGAGCGCTTGGATCATTAAACCTTAAAAATGATCTTGGAAACTATTGTGACACCTGAAGAAACAAATACATGATGAATCAGTGAAGAATCTATATCTCTTACCTGAATTTCTATCAACACTAAAGCAAAAGAAAAGGCAGATGCCACATTTCCGAGAGCTTGTAACATCTGCCACACCTTCTGGCTCGTAGAGACGACATCCACTCCGACTGTTAATCCTGTTAGACTTGTCTTCACATTATCATTACCTTCTGCAGTACAAAACACCCACCCTTAAATTAGAATAAAAAATGCATCTGGTAGAAAAGAAAGTTTCAGTTAGATCCGTTTGTACAGTAAGTACTGCACTTAGCATCTCCGTCAGTTTGATCTAGGCGGCCTTGTTTCATTGCGCTCTCCTTAATGGAAATGTTTCTTCGAAATAAATAAATAAAATTAAATAAAAGTTTAAAATGTCCGTCCGTTTACCTGCTGCAACCTTTGCAATGGAGAGGCCAAGGCCAATCAAAGAGTAAGAGAATGACATTAATGCTGCGACAATGGAAAGCCACCAGATCTTGTGGAAATTAGGGATTTGAGAAAGGACTATCTCAATACTAGCAAAGATTATCATATAGATGGTAAGTTTTTCATCGCAGTTTGCATTGTGACCATTCTTATGGAAGCAGTAGGATCTTCTGACAGCCCTGATTGAATATAATACAAACATATTAATCCCAATTTACATATATACATGTATAAATGCCGGCCAAATGAATTTGTGAGAGGGAGATATTTACGCCATGCTAATAGCCGCTGTGATTGCATAACTAATTGCTACTCCGACGAGATTTGCATACTGGACTATTCCACATAACTTAACGTGCACTCCGCCTTTATGAGAAAGACAGAAAGAAAAAGGATTAGCCAACGGATATATGTATATATATGCATAGAAACAATTTTTAAAATTCAGAACCTTACCTAGATTTGATCGCACAGCTTCCATGTAAGTGTAGTTTCTTTTCCCACTAGAAGGGTCAGGTGACCGGTAACAATCAGCTTGAAGAGAGGAGCAGTACCAAGTGATGAATGAGAAAGATACAAGAACAGCTACCCCTATCACCCAGCCCAACTGTGCCATTGCCCAAGCCAAAGAGAGAACACCAGATCCTATCACTGTTGTTATTATGTGGGCGCTAGCAGTCAGCAAAGTCCCTACCATTTTCAACAGAAATATAAAAAAAAGATCAATCACAAATGTGAAGCAACATATATATAGATGAAGAGAGGAGAAATTAATCGATAGGAGATTGTGAGACCTGTTCTTTTCTCACGCCCATCATCGTCAAGGTCATTATAGGCAAGCCCTCGTTCATCAGCAAACTCGAGAGCTCCTTTTGTGTTTGCCATTTTTTCAGAGTTTTCCAGAGTGAGTTGTGGGAAAGATCGGAAAGACGCGCGATTGATTTTTCACAAAGGATTCTACAGTCAAATTCGTAGGATTAGCCGTACGTGTATGCAACAAAGACAACCTCCAGATATAGTATGTACTACGTACACAGCAGGAAATGGACTATGGACACATGCATCGGATCGGATTAGCTTTGGTTGTATATATAAAATGGAAAATTCCTCCACATATAGATTGCAGAGAGTGGATTATGGACACATGCATCGAGCAGTAACGGAAGGAGATGACAACTAGGTAAAACTTCTGCAGTTGCATTGTGTTCAGAGTCTTACATAATGGTATTTTAGTCTTAGATAATGGTTCTTAATTCAACTATTAAGCAAAACAAGGTATACAACACATATAGGCTAAAATACATTTCCGTTTAACAAGTTAGCAGGGCCGGCCCCACCCTTGAGGCGGTGAGGCGGCCACCTCAGATTTGTAATTCCCTTATCAATATAGACGCGTAAAAGAAAAATACTGTTATTAGGAGCCCAAAAATAATTATTTGAACCTTTAAAAAAAATTAAAATTATTTGGGTTTAGGCTTGAAGATTTGAATTGAATTTGAGATTTTAAATTTGCGTAATTTAAAACAATTTTATATATTTTGCATATTTTTTTCTTCAACTGTTCAACAATGTGCAATTTTTTTTTTGTATATTTGTTGTTTTCTTTTTTTAAGTGTATAGGGGCTCCCAATTTCGGGAGTTCGCCTCGTGCCCCGGAAACTCAGGGCCGGCTTGCAAACTTGATCAATATCTTATCTGATAAATATGAAATAAAATGGAACAATTAAACTCATTTTCCTTACAAATCATCATTCTAGTAATGTCCAACTAATAATACCCTTATTCTTCGATCCGTAAAGATATTCCATTATATGCAGTATATCAAGTACGGAGGAGAAACTGCATGAATCAAAAGAATTTAAGGTGATGATTTACTGAGAAATTAAGCTTTGAAGTTGCCTATTAGGCATCAGCTCTTCGACTCTTGGCCTCTCCAACCCGCAATTGCAACATATTCACTGGATCTATTCTTTAGGGTGGGTTTGTTTTGTTTCTTTAATTAGTAATTATTATACAATTGAGGCAAAGACTCATATCCACTGCATCAAAAACATACAATGTGTGTGTGTGTGTGTGTGAGAGAGAGAGAGAGAGAGAGAGAGAGAGAGAGAGAGAGAGAAATCATCAATTACCTTGCAGGAAGTTCTTTTGGATTGAAACCTTAGGGTAGAGTACAGAAGGTGAGAGGTTAATAGGTCGTTGTAACCCATCAGGTGTTTGATCCTCGGCCTCTCTTGGCCTGAAAAGAGAAAGCCAACTAGAAATAGGAATTGTTTAGCTGGTAAGATATGTGACTTGTCAAATAGATCCACTTTATATTCAAAAGAAAGACGTGGAACCAGTCAATCTTTTTATAGAGAAAAAATATAAATATATATATATTCTACTAAAATATTTAAATATTGGCTATAAATTAGGTAACTTTGTGGTAGAAAAGTATTTGGTTTAATGTGCATGATACAAAGTATCTCACCTGAAAAGATTTTCAGAGAGAAATAAGGAGAGTAGTTCTAGATTGCTCATTTTATAAGGAGGGAATCGAGAACAAGAAAAACAATCTATTTTGAATCAGCCTAGAAACTAACATGTAGACTCCATCCAGAATCATTATTGATAAGAACAATCGAAGTTCCACCGCCCCTTTTATACCACCAATTCACTTATGCAAATACGTACATGAAGACACTCTAATTGCGAGATATAAAGATACCAGAACTAATTTAACCTAGACAACCAAAGTTTAGAAAACCAAAATAGTTGTTAATGCATGCCTTTTGATCTAGCAAGTTTACTTTCAGTTCACTGCAACAGAAGCTACTATCAATACAAACCAGTAACAAACTTGTCACACTATTTAATTCTCTACGACTTCTGGGAGTTTGGAACCAGGTAACTAACATCCCTTCGATCTCTCAGTAACTCAAAAACTCTTCTCATAGATGGACGGTTCATTGGAAAGGCTGAGGTGCACCAAAGGCCCACATGCAACACCCTGACCATCTCCTCGTATTCGTAGGGAGAGATGGGATCCAGTCTGGGGTCTATTAGGGAGTGCAAGTCGACTTCCTCATCCTCGTCGTCGTCGTCTTCTTTTTTAGCAGATTTTGAAGCAATGGAATCCATCAACCACTTGACAATGTCTTTGTTGTCTCCAAATGAAGGGTCGACCGCCTTTCTCCCTGTGACTAGTTCGAGCAGAACTACTCCGAAGCTGTAGACATCGCTCTTCTCATTCACCCTTAGAGTGTACGCATACTCTGCACTAATTTAAATGCATCAATCAGATCAGAAACCAAAATCTTTCACAGGTGGTTTACTTCAAATTAAACTGTGAACATTCAATTTCAATAGCATTTTCCTTCCTTGAGCTATAAACTTCAGTTTTAAGATTTTGATAATGGGACATATCGTTATGATTGCTATAATTAGCTGCGTAGCCTCCTCAAATACTCTTTCACATTTTCCATTTGATATAAAACTGACAACAACCACATATGCATGCGCTGAGATAGTTTATTGAGGTTCAAAAAATAAACAGTGAAATAAATGTGCTAATCATCATAAAGCAAAGAAGTCTCACCTGGTGCAATGTAGCCGGTGGATCCAGCCATATTAGACATCTCTCCCTTTCCATCCCCAACATTGATATTCTTCTCTATTACCCGTGCTAACCCAAAATCCCCTATGTGTGCACGAAACTCCGCATCCAACAGTATATTACTTGGCTTCACATCTCTGTGTACAATACAAGGTACACAATCATAGTGCAAATACGCCAGCCCCTTTGCAGCCCCTAAAGCAATCTTAATCCTCTGCTCCCAATCTAACAGTCCCTTCCCACCGTGTAGTGCCTCTTCCAAGCTTCCGTTCTCCATGTACTCGTAAACGAGCACCCTAAAATCCTCGGAAGAGCAGCAGAACAGCAGCTTCACAATGTTCTTATGTCGAACCCGGCCCAATGTCTCAATTTCAGCTCGGAAATCCTTCTCCGAACCTGAACCTGGCCCTGGCCCCCCACGCAGACCTGTCCACAAACGCTTGACCGCAACTGTCTGACCTGACTTGAGGCTCACCCGATACACCTGACCAGATCCTCCCATTCCAATAAGGTTGTCCTCACTAAGACAAGCACATATTTCGGATTCGTTGAAACCAATCTCATGGAAAGATGTAAGGCTCCATAACCTGCTGGTGGCTTTGTCTGAATCAGTTTTGACGGGTCGAGTTTTGCGGAGGTAACAAAGTAGGACTAAGAAAAGAATGACAGCCAGGGAAAGGAGAATGGCAATCAATATGTAAGTGATTCGGGTGGTTTGGTTTCCAGGTTTACGTGCACGGGTGCAGTGAGGAACGGAATTAACATTAGGTGCATAGGTGCACAGCTTAGGATTACCAAGAAAACTAGAAATATAAAATGGGGAATCAAATCCGGCAGGAATTTTCCCGTAGAAATTATTACAAGATAGATTCAAAATATGAAGCTTCAAATTTGTTAAATCCGATGGAATCTCACCGGAAAGCTGATTCAAAGAAAGATCGAGGTAAGTCAGCACCGGCAACTTCCCCATATTGTTTGGAAACTCGCCTGAAAACTTGTTGTGAGAGAGATTGAGATCAGTTAGATCAGACCAGTAACCTAACGGAATTTCGCCTGTAAACAAGTTTTCTTGAAGCTTAAGTTGTTCCAGCTTGGATAGATAAGAGATGCACTTGGGTAATTCGCCTGAAAACTGATTTCTGCTGGCATCAATGATAGTAAGTTGTGGCAAATGACAAATTGCAGGTGGAATCTCACCGGAGAAATGGTTGTTGGAGATCCACAACTTGGTCAAATTACGCATTCCTGATATTGTAGCAGGTACCGAACCATTGAATTTGTTGTTCCGAATTTCAAGGAAGTAGATGTTGGGTAAGCTCCAGAATCGATCCGGTATTTTACCGGTAATCTCATTGTTCTGTATTCTCACATAATTCAGACTCTCGCAATCACCAAGTGTTTCCGGTAAATCACCAGTCAGCCTGTTGTCGAATGCGACCAGCCTCTCTAGCATCCCTCTCGCGCACAAATTCACTGGCAATTTACCTACAAAACTGTTTGTGGAAATGTCCACATCTTGCAGATCAGAATACCTCCCAAGCTGGGACGGAAACTCTCCAGAAAAGCTATTGTTGAAGAGCTTCAAAGTGTTGAGGTTCGGATTCAATGCAACAAGTGCAGGAACTTCTCCGCTTAGAAAGTTGTCGTTGAGACCGAGAGAGATCAGATGTAACCCAGCCAACTTCTCGGGCAATCTTCCGGTCAAACTGTTCTGAGACGCATCAAGAAAGCGAAGAGAGCTCAAATTGCCAAGACTTTCAGGCAGTTCGCCGCTCAGTTGGTTCTGGTACAGTTCGATCATGTAAATACTCTTCAATCCACAGAAGCTATCAGGGATGGCACCAGTCAGTGCATTTAGTGATAGATCGAGATTTATCAATCTATCCAAGTTGCCGATGGAGGTAGGAATTTCTCCGACGAGGTTGGTAGAGGTTAACCAAAGAACTTCCAGCTTGGTCAAGTTGCCGAGTTCTGGTGGAATTGGGCCTGTTTGGAACGTATACATCCAGGCGACATTGAGCTCAGTCAGTTGGCTCAGATTACCCAAGAAGCCAGGCACGAAACCGGTGAGAAGGTTGTCTTCAAGGCTCAAAACCTGAAGCTTTGGAAACCGGCCGAAACTGGCTGGAATGGAACCACTGAAGTTGTTTATCGAGAGGTCTAGATGAGTCAGGCTGGAAAAGCCGCCTCCTGAAGAAGAAGTATTAAACTCTGGTAAATCACCTACAAAGCAGTTGCCGCTGATGTCGAGGTTCTGAAGGCGAAAGCAGAGGGCAATTGCAGACGAAGAAATGGAGCCACTGAGGAAGTTGGAGGGCATGGAAAGTGATGTAAGCGTGGGAATTCGGCAGAATTCAGAAGGGAAGTCACCTAAGAGGTCCAACTCAGGGAGGTGGATGGAGTATACAGTGTTTGTAGTCGGACTGCATGCAATGCCGGTCCAGTTACAGACAGATCTAGAATTTGAGCTGGTCCAGTCACGGAGATGGCCTGAGGGGTCGGTCAGGTGAACCGCCTTCGCCTGTAACAAGATTTCAGCAGCATCACTTTCTGCGAAGCTGCTGACAGCTGGCATAATTAGCAGCAGGAAGAAGAAGAAGAAGAGAATGACAGAGCCCATTGTTTTTGTTTTTGTTTGAGGAAGAAGAAGAAGAAGCAGAATCGGACGGAAGGAATTACAAGGTTTGTTGAAGAGATGGAGGAGAATGAGAATAAGAAGTGGTGCAGGCAGTTCAGAGAGCACAAGTAAATAATAGAGTGGCGATGTAGAAGAAGAAGAGAAAGATAAGTCACATGGGAAGTGCTGCTGCTGCTGCAAAATGCAATTACTTATATGATGAAGATTGACAGGATGGACGGATAAAAGAGACAATCTGCCAAACTTTTTTTGCGACACGTATCAGTTTTGAAACGATACAGATGCAGGGCATAATAACTTTTTAACCGTTTGTTGAAAATAGAAACCAGGATTGAGTCCCCAGTTTTTTAAAATCGGATTACAATCCAGATACGGAGTTGTGTTCAAAAGAGATTTGATCTAAAATAAGCAAAGTGGGGTTTGCTACAGAGTCTACATCACATTAATCTCAAGGTTCTCTTTCAGTTATGAATTTGAAAGTCGGCTACTAGGAACATGGCTTTCCTTTTTTTGTTTTTGTTTTATACTGCGGGGATTACAAGGAAAATTTATACTAGAAACTAGTAGAAGAGAGAGAAGGGGTTGGAAAGTGTGATTACTGAATAAAAACAGGGAATGAATACTAAATAGAAAGCGTGAAATTGAAGCTAGTCTTGGGAATTAGGGAGGGTTCACATGAATCACGCGCCTAACTAGCCATAAAAGAAGAAGAAGATAAAGTTTTTGGCAGTGACTGAGTGCATGGTTGTCGGTTCCATATTAAGTAGATGAGAGTTAAAGAATTCAATTTAGTCAAGTAGCGTCCGATGCCGTAGCAGCTGGGGTGGGGAGGAGGTTGGATGGGCTCGAGAGACTCTCTCGGGGAGATGCACTAGATTAAGATTAGGCAAACAGCGGGAGGGCTGATGGGTGACTGAGGCAGAGGAGGGAACACACAGGACATGTGGGTGGGTTTCCAGAAACAAGATTAATAATGGCGGGAGCAAGAGAAGATGTACTGTTGCTTACCAAATCTGTTCACTTTGAATTTTGAAAGGATAACTAATTATAAGATTACTTAGAGCATCCACAATGGCAATTGCTATATTTTGGCAAAATGAAAAGAATAGAAATAGAACAGATTGCATCGTCTGCAATGGTAATTTTTCAAAATTTTCTTATTTTTGTGTGGGACGATACAAGATGTATCGTCCCTTAAAAAAAATCGGTAAGACGAAACACCTTGTATCGTCGAACGTCGGTTCATTTTGTTTTTAAGCGGGCCGAGACAAGGTGTCTCGTCCGTAAAGAATTAAAAAAAAAAAAATATATATATATATATATATATATATAGAACGGGACATGATGTCCCGTCCACATTGGTTGGCTTCTTTTGGGGGATTAAAGTGGGTTAATGCCATATTTTTTAAGGCCATCATGTCCACATCAAAGTGGATTAAAGTGGGTTAAAGTGGGTTAATGTGGATTATTTTGGGGATTAAAGTGGATTAAAGTGGGTTAATGTCCACATCAAACGGGACATCATGTCCCGTTGGAGGTTAATGCCATATTTTTTAAAAAAATGGGGAAGGACGATACATCTTGTATCGTCCGACCCATTTAAAAAAAAAAAAAAAAAAAAAATTACGGGACGAGACAACTTGTCCCGTCCGCTTATAATAAAAAATTATTTTATCTTTGGAACGACACATCATGTTTCGTCCTCTATTTTTCTATATTCGCTTCTCCACTTCTCATATATGAGAAGTCACTGTTCACCTTTTGCCATTTTTTGAGAATATAGCAAACGATTGCAGGGGGGCAATTCTCAAATTTTTCTCAAATTATGAGAAAATAGAAATTATAGCAAACGACTGTGGATGCTCTTAGATGTAAAACCATGGGCAGTGCGCATACAAATTACAAGATGAGGTGTGTTGCACTTGCACATATAAACTTGCATTGAGAGGATAATTAATGCTTTTAATTACTACTCCCTCCGTTTCACTTAAAGTGATATTTAGGGATTTTTTTTCTTGTTTCACTTTATGTGTTATTATCCAATTTTTTTCCATTTTATTCTCCAAGAAAACCCTTATTTATGTTGAAATTTTGTCTTAATTACTCATCTTAATCCTATCAAATATTCTTAGAAAATTGTAGTTTCAACTTTCTAGATTTTATTTTCTCCAAAAATTTAATGCCAACTGTATTGGAAGAAGAATTAGTAATTCTATTTTATCTTGAAAACAGAATTTGTATTGAGAAAACAATAATTACAATTTCTTGAAATCAGAATCTGTATTGGAAAAAAAATTAGTAATTAAATCATGAAGACTTATTAATAAGGGTGTGAATGGAAACAAATGTTTATCTCACCCTTCCATAATCTATGTGCAAAACTCTTCAATATCACTTAAAGTGAAACAGAGGGAGTACAGTTTAGCAACACAGTCAGAAAGTCGATACAAAGGATAAGCAAGAATTTATATAGCCAAAATTTAAAAGAAAAGGCATTACAAGGCATGTGCAAATTGAGTATATTTATAATCCTCTCGTCGTAATTAGGGTCGTAAATCAGACTGGACGGGACCGAACATCCAATATATATTCAAGCACGGACCAAAATTCTACCCGGATGGGCTAATATCCGGCTCGGTCCAGGTCGGACTCGATTTTTATAGTTCGGACTCGATTCGGTAAAGCATCAAACTGCAATAAAACTCAGACGGACTTATGTCCAGCTCAAGTTCGGTAAAACGTCGGATCTAATAATTTATTCAAGTTCAGCTTGTATAACAGTTCAGACGGTCCACAGTTGGACCATTTCACGAGTCGGACTTGGACGGACGACAGATCGTCCTGTTCATTTTACTAGGGTTGGCATTCGGGTTGAACGGGCCGGGCCAGGCCGAACCCGCCCGAGTTGGACCTTGGCTTGGGCGGGCTCGGACCGGTTTGGCGACTTAACCGGGCTGAGCCGGGCCTAAAGTTGTTTTAGGCGACCCGCCCAACCCGTGAACCCTTTAGGGTCCAACCCGGGTCAGGTTGGGTCGACCCGCGGGTTGGCCCGTTTAGATAGATAGGTTTTTTTAAAGAAATATTTTTAACTTAAAATTATAATACTAATAATACTAATAATACTAATAAACATTAAAAATTGTAATAATAATAATAAAATTGAAAGAGTGAAATTGGCAAAAAAATATTGACATATTATTCATATGAATTAAAGTTATACAATTTTCACAATTTCTAATGAAATGAAGAATTCAATTCACAAATATATTTTATACACTAACATATTTCTTCTGTACAATTTTAATTGACTCCAATTTTACTAATTTAACATAACAAGCATAGATATAATACAATTTCTAACATGTCGGTCGAGTTGCGATTACAAGCAAAACTATTGTTGTTGTTATTGTTGTTGTTGTTGTTGTTCTTCCGACGAGTTGCTCCCACTTGTGGACGTTGATAGTGCTTTTCCTTGTGTCCTATCTGCAGCCTTCAGCCAGTCTTCTATGCAAACGAGTATCCCTAACGTGTCGGGCTTCAAGCGATTTCTGTAATCAGTTAGAACTCTGCCACTTGAAGAAATGCACTTTCAGAAGCAACTGTAGAGACAAGAGGAGTTAGTAAATCTTTAGCCATAATTGACATAATACTAAAAGTGTGTTCATGGTCTTTCCACCATTGTAAAATATCTAGTGGAGAAGAAGAAGGCTCAGAATCTTGTTGGTTATACCAATTTAATTTATTTGGTTGATTAGTCCTAGGTTTTTTTGATTGAATTTGTGCAAATAAATTAAATGTTCTATCATCAAATATACTCTTACCCTTACCTTTAGAAGTACAAGAAGAAGAACTAACTACAGAAGTTATACTACTAGAAGCAAAACATTTATCATAATAATCATACAAGTTATTTAATCTAGATTCAAACTGAACTAAAAAAGTAGTGCAATCAATTACTATTTCTACATTTTTCACAAGTAATGCAAAAAATATTTTAATCAAACTCTTCGTACCTTCTAATTTGATACGAGAATTCATAACGGTAGCAATACAAATCAACATAGGAGGAGAAAAAAAATACTTCAAAAAAATTTTGTATGCAGGTTTTACAATCTCACCAACATGGGGATCATTTAACATTTCGTTAAATATTTGCATCATGCTAACTAATGAAATAAAAATGCTACTAGAAGTGGATTCATATATTTTTGAAAATTTTAAAGTTGCGGTTTTAAACGGTTCTAAACTTTTCAACAAAGCTTCGGCATAATACCAATCAGTGGAAGTCATTTCAAAATTTGGCATATGAAATGCGATACAAAAATCATTTACAACTGCTTTATATTCGGTAACAACATGTAGTAAATCAAAAGTAGAATTCCATCGGTGTCTAACATCCTTTGGAAATCTTCTAAAAGGTACATTTTTAAGCCTACACCCAGTTTTCCATTCTTGTAATACGCTTGGACTTAATGCAATGAAATGTACAAAATTTCTAATTTTAACTATATATGGATCGGCTATTTTTAATGCATCTTGAACACATAAATTTTAAATATGACATGCACATCTAACATGAAAAATATTATCATATGGAGGGTTTAATACGGATTTTAAAGTAGTAATTGCTACATTATTGTTAGATGCATTATCAAAACTAATACACATAATTTTATCGCGAATATGAAAAACATCACAAATTTCTAAAATACGGTTTGCTATTTCAGCGCCACTATGGGGATACGGCTACGCCGCAAGTGATATGATTCTTTTTTGAAGAATCCAATTATTGTCGATCCAATAACAGGTTATTCCCATCATTGAAATATTGTTGACACCCGTCCAACAATCCGAAGTTAAATTAACTCTACAAGTTAAACTCCATAAAATTGCAATCAAAGCGTCCTTCATTTCGATGTACATTTTTTTTATGATATTTCGATGTACATTTTAAAACAATCCGATTTGCAAGTATTTCTCGGAATTCTTCTAAAATGAGGGTTTAAGGCTGTTTGGTTGAAATTTTCCAAGTCCCTACTCTCAGGATAGGAAAATGGTAACTCTTCCTTTATGACTAATCGGGTCATTTCCCGACGAACAAGATCGGGATCATAAGGGTGGCTATCAACTAGACCGGTTATAGGGTTGATTTTTTGTTGGCCTTGTAGGTTAGCAAGAAGGTCTTTATGGTTATGTTGGATGTGTACTAATTATACCGGTGTCGTCACCCCTCTTAAATTTGTATGTTTTAGAACATGTTTTATAAACTTTCAAACCTATACCCGGAGTTTGTTCGTCCGGGATATAATCGTAAAACTTATGCCAATCACTACTTTCTCCTCTACTTTTCCTACTACTACGGGGTTGTGTGGTTTTGGTTGGTTGTTGTTGTTGTTGTTCTTCTTCTAATTATATGTCACCTACAAACTCGTCGTGTGCACCCCATTGTTGGGAAGGAGGATCATGGTACTCTTGGGCGGGCTCACTATTTGGGACAATTGGTGGTGGCCTACGGAAAGAGGATGAGGAATCTTGACCGCTACAGATGCTGCCGCATGATCTAGACATAATGTACTAATATACTAATGTACTAATGTATGTAAAAAAAACTATACAATGTAGGAACGGTGAATTATAGAAAAATCTAAAAAACAAGAGGGTTGAGATAGAGAAGATTAAAAAACCAACAATAATTATAACTACAACACAAAAATAAAATAACGAGAGAGGTATGAAATTTTGATACCGTTCACCGTGGATACGCGTATATAAAATAAACCGTGAAAATAAGAATAGAAGTAGAACTAGAAATAAGCGATTCCGAAATTGAAGAGTTGAGGAGAGCTTGAAGGAGAATTGACGACTTGATCACTTGGAGTTGGAAGAGATTTGAAGAGTTGAAGACGTTGTTGAATTTTGATTTTGATACGATCGAAAATTGATCGTGTATATGCCTTGAAGACTTGCTTGTTGAATACTTGAATTTTTGAAAAATTCCTTAGAAATGAGTTATAATAGTAGAGAGAGTAAGAGAGTAAGGTGTGATTTTTTTGATAGGATTTTGGGGGGTATTTATAGGCTCAAAATAAACAAAAAAACCAAAAAAAAAACAAAAAAATCCAAGCAAAACGGCTATAATAGCCATTTTGCTCTCTGTGCTACAGTGCCCCCCCCCCCCCCCCCCCCCGCGCCCAACTGCTTGTTTGACCCACGGGTCAAAGGTCGACCCGTGACGGGTCGAACGTTCGACCCGAACGGGTCGTGACCCATGGGTTGGCATACGGGTTGGGTGAACAGTAACGGGTTTGTGGGCCAGGTTGTACGGGTTCGAATCGCTATTTACACGATTCGGATCGACCCGTTACTATTCACGGGTTCGACCCTAACCCGCCAAATGCTTTCACGGGCCAGGTTCAATGGGCGGGTCGCTGTTTGACCCGACCCACTTGCCATCCGTACATTTTACATCCCTAGTGATAATTGAGAGACATATATAGAAAAGAAGTCACAATTGAACTTCTTACTAAAAATTTTGTGCAACATTTCTGTAAAACAAGCGAGGCGAGACTTAAATCAACTTTTGCTTTTATTAAGGATAAAATATATGTAAGTTATTGAAAGGAAATAAAGGACCAGTGGACCACCCACACCCCCCACGAATTGTTTACTAAAATGACCCACTTTTTGAAAGTATTTACCAAACTGATCCACTTTCAAAAGTATTTACCATAATGATCTACTCGCTATCTCAAATAGTGAGTTTGGTGAAAATACCGTCACCTTTTGAGATAACTGGAGAAAAAACTTGAAGAAAAAATATCAACCCGTTGTCTCAAACAACGAGGATAACGAATGTAGATTTAGGTGTTTCTCCACAACTTGGAAAAAAAACTTGAATAAAAAAATATCAAAGTAAGACTCGTTGTCTCAAACATCGAAGATATTTTCACCAAACTCGCAAGTGTAGGCTTAGGTGTTTCTCCACAACTTGGAGAAAAAACTTGAAGAAAAAATATCAAAGTAAGACTCGTTGTCTCAAACAGTGAAAATATTTTCACCAAACTCACTATCTCAAACAACGAGTTCGGTGAAAATACCATCGTTATTTGAGATAGTGAGTGTAGGCTTAAGTGTTTATCCATAACTTGGAGAAAAAATTTGAAGAAAAAATATTAAAGTAACTCGCTGTCTCAAACAGCGAGCGTAGTTGTATCAAAACAACAGCTTAGGTTATAAACCTAAGCCATTGTTCCGAATATAACCTAAGTCATTGTTCGGAACAACGGCTTCAGTGGTTTGCAATAGAGCATTGCTTATATATATATATATATATATATATATATATATATATATATATATAGGGCTATTCAGGTGCGAACTAATTCGCTCATGATCATGGGCGAACTCCTCCGCCATCCGTTGGATCTGCAATTTGATCATAATCGTGATCTAGTGGCTCACAATCGTTCCGCTCATCTCCCTTACAATGATGGCTATTTTGGTAATTTTTCCTACCCCTCTCCTCATCTTCAGCTCTTTCTTTCCCCTTCTCTCTCTCAGTGTACCCTCCAAATCCAGATCTATCTCTATCATCGAAGCCCCAAATCTGGAAACCCTAGCTCCAAATCTTCCCAAAACCTGAAATCGAAATCGAGACCCCGCTATACGCTCGACTGTCTGGAAACCCTACCTCCAAATCGATGCACCGACACTCTCCTAGACGCTGCGCTCGATCCACCCAATCTGAATACGACTTTTGAAACCCTAAATGATCTCCTTTCGACATCTCTAACTTGGACGGAGGTAAAATTCCAATGTTAAGTTTTTTTTAATTGTTTATATACATCCAAAATCAGTATTGTTTTAAATCTTTTTAGAATCTTGATTAGAAATATATGTTCTTTACGCCTAATTTATATAACTGTATGGTGTTTGTAGATATGGAAGGCCAAGATGGAAGTGCTAATGCCATGGATAATCCTATAATCGATAATATGAATTGAGGGAAGTATGTGGTTTTGTCTAAATTTTTTGAGTTTTCCCCTTCGAATGAGGTGGGGGTTCATTATGCTTTTATGTCTATATCCGGGCTGAAGATGAACTGCTTCTTTTAATGCTCATGCTTTGAATTCAATATTTTGGTTATGGTTGTGATGATTTTCACACTATTATGCTTTGAACTGAATATTATGATATTCACACAATTGTGGATGTGATGATATTCAGACTCATTCTGCACCAAAGATGAACTCATTCAAATTTTAGTGATTAAATAATTTCTGAAACTGGGCAATGAAGAGTTTAATTTGGGTATATATATATATATGATATTCACACCATTATGGCTCTGATGATATTCACACTAAATCTGGACTAAAGATGAACTCAAATTGCGAGGTTTTAGTGATTGAAGAATTTCTGAATCTAAGCAATAACGAACTTGTCTCTTTTAGTTTCGGAGTTGGTTTTGACATCTACAATTATACTTCTGCTGCTTCTCAATATGGCATTGGTTTTGACATTGCTTCTCTGAATATGAGATTGGTTTTGACTTGAGTATATTACGCTATTGGTGATGCATTCATTATGCTTCCTCAGAGAATTTTCTTAAGTTCATGAAATATGATATTCAAAAATTTCTGAGCCTAGTGAAGAAATTACAGTTTTATTCAGATTTGTGTTTCTTGCAAAATATCCTAAATAGCCATCATTGTAAGTGAGATGAGCGGAACGATTGTGAGCCATTGGATCACGATTATGATCAAATTGCAGATCCAACGGATGGCAGAGGAGTTCGCTGATGATCATGAGCGAACTAGTTCGCACCTGATCATGTGACTATAAAAAACAATGATTTTCAGCCATACAATTTTGTCACACTTCAATGGATGGGCAATGAATTTCAAATGATTTGTTTTTGCACATTTAGACTAATTTAGATGTGTTGATCAATGTGAACGGTTCATATCGTTGATACGAAGGCGGGAAGGCCGAGTGCACACGCCGTGTGCGCCATAGGTGGTGCACAACGGGTATATATATATATATATATATATATATATATATATATATATATATGGGAAATGCTCAGTTGAAAACACAAATGTTGTGAAAACCCGTGAAAACAACCTAGGCCGTTGTTGAAAACGGCCTAGGTGGTTTTCCATGTTTTCATCGACATTTACATTTTCAACTGAGCATTTCCTTATATATATATATATATATATATATATATATATATATATATATATATATATATATATATATATATATATATTGCATTTTACCTTACTATTTAACTTTTTTTGCACCTTACCCAAAACTAACTAACGCTATTAACTTTGATGTGAAATGTATAAAATACTATATTCCAGTAAAATTTTCTCACTCCCAAATGCAAATCTTTGAGCTCTAGCTGGACCCTGACCAACCACCATCACCACCGACTCCTCCTCCTATATGAATCCCTCACCTCCCCCCACCTCCCACCAACCACCAACTCCTCCCTTGAATCCCTCACCCCCCACCTCGACCAACCACTACCACCACCTCTATTTAACTTTTTTTGCACCTTACCCAAAACTAACTAACGCTATTAACTTTGATGTGAAATGTATAAAATACTATATTCCAGTAAAATTTTCTCACTCCCAAATGCAAATCTTTGAGCTCTAGCTGGACCCTGACCAACCACCATCACCACCGACTCCTCCTCCTATATGAATCCCTCACCTCCCCCCACCTCCCACCAACCACCAACTCCTCCCTTGAATCCCTCACCCCCCACCTCGACCAACCACTACCACCACCTCCGACCAACCACTCCTCCTCCACCACCGACCTCCTCTCCAACCTTGACTCCTCCATCAAATCATAAGCTCGACCAGCCTAACCTGGTTAAAGTTAACTTAGTCATTAAAAAATAGATACATCGGCACGTGCTAGCAAAAAGTCCTCAAGATAGACGGAGTATGCCAAAACACTAAACAGACTTAACAACGGTCGGGTAAAATTAGGGATGGCAAATGGGCCGGGTCAACTGGCGACCCACCCGCGACCAACCCGGCCCGTGAAACAGTTTGGCGAGTTCGGGTCGAACTCGGTAAACAGTAACGGGTTGACCCGGGTCGTCAAAAATGCGAATCCAACCCGTTAAACCCGGCCCACAAACCCATTTAAAATAGCCCAACCCGCCGCCAACCAGCGGGTCGACCCGCAGGTTACGAACCGTTGGACCCGTACGGGTCGACCGTTGACCTGCGGGTCAGCGGCCCGTTGGGGGGGCGCACTGTTCAACAGAGAGCCGTTTGGCTCTCTCTTGACCGTTTTTTTTTTGTTTTTTTTGGTTTTTTTTGGGTTTTTGTTGTATTTTTAGCCTATAAATACTCCTCAAAATTCCATTAAAAATTCATACCTTACTTTCTTACTCTTTCGACTATTATAAATCATTTCTAAGGAATTTTTCAACAATTGAAGTATTCAACAAGCAAATCTTCAACAAGGCATATACACGATCAATTTTCAATCGCATCGAAATCAAAATTCAACTTCTTCAACTTTTCAACTCTCGTCCAACTCCAAGTGATCAAGTCGTCAATTCTCCTTCAAGCTCTCCTCAACTCTTCAATTTCCGGAATCGCTTATTTCTAGTTCTACTTCTATTCTTATTTTCACGGTTTTCTTAATATACGCGTATCCATGGTGAACGGTATCAAAATTTCATACCTCTCTCGTAATTTTATTTTTGTGTTGTAGTTATACTTATTGTTGGTTTTTTGATCTTCTCTATCTTAATCCTCTTGTTTTTAAGATTTTTTTTTTATAATTCATCGTTCCTACATTGTATAGTTTTTTTTTTACATACATTATTATATTATGTTTAGATCACGCGATAGCGGTCGTAGCGGGCAAGATTCCACCTCATCTTCCCGTAGGCCACCAATTGTTCCGATTAGTGAGCCCGCCCAAGAGTACCATGATCCTCCTACCCAATAATGGGGTGCACCCGACGAGTTTGTAGGTGACATACAATTAGAAGAAGAAGAAGAAGAAGAAGAACAACAACAACAACAACCAACAGGAACCACACAACTCCGTAGTAGTAGGAAAAGTAGAGGAGAAACTAGTGATTGGTATAAGTTTTACGATTATATCCCAGACGAACATACTCCGGGTATAGGTTTGAAAGTTTGTAAAACATGTGGTAAAATATATAAATTCAAGAGGGGTGACGACACCAGTACAATTAGTTGACATATCCAACATAACCATAAAGACCTTCTTGCTGACCTACAAGGCCAACAAAAAATCAACCCTAGGACCGGTCTAGTTGATAGTCACCCTTATGATCCCGATCTTGTTCGTCGGGAAATGGCCCGATTAGTCATAAACGAAGAGTTACCATTTTCCTATCCCGAGAGTGGAGACTTGGAAAATTTTAACCAAATGGCCTTAAACCCTCATTTTAGAAGAATTCCGAGAAATACTTGCAAATCGGATTGTTTTAAAATGTACATCGAAATGAAGGATGCTTTGATTGCAATTTTATGGAGTTTACCTTGTAGAGTTAGTTTAACTTCGGATTGTTGGACGGGTGTCAACAATATTCCAATGATGGGAATAACCTGTCATTGGATCGACAATGATTGGATTCTTCAAAAAAGAATCATATCACTTGCGGCGTTGCCGTATCCCCATAGTGGCGCTGAAATAGCAAATCATATTATAGAAATTTGTGATGTTTTTCATATTCGCGATAAAATTATGTGTATTAGTTTTGATAATGCATCTAACAATAATGTAGCAAAAACTACTTTAAAATCCGTATTAAACCATCCATCCGACAATATTTTTCATGTTAGATGTGCATGTCATATTATAAATTTATGTGTTCAAGATGCATTAAAAATAGCCGATCCATATATAATTAAAATTAGAAATTGTGTACATTTCATTACATTAAGTCCAAGCGTATTACAAGAATGGAAAGCTTGGTGTAGGCTTAAAAATGTACCTTTTAGAAGATTTCCAAAGGATGTTAGACACCGATAGAATTCTACTTTTGATTTACTACATGTTGTTACCGAATATAAAGCAGTTGTAAATGATTTTTGTATCGCAAAAAATATGCACAATTTTGAAATGACTCCCACTGATTGGTTTTATGCCGAATCTTTGTTGAAATTTTTGGAACCTTTTAAAACCGCAACTTTAAAATTTTCAAAAACATATGAATCTACTTCTAGTAGCATTTTTATTTCATTAGTTAGCATGATGCAAACATTTAACGAAATGTTAAATGATACCAATGTTGGTGAGATTGTAAAACCTGCATACAAAATTTTTTTGAAGTCTTATTTTCCTCCTCCTATGTTGATTTGTGTTGCTACCGTTATGGATCCTCGTATCAAATTAGAAGGTACGAAGAGTTTGATTGAAATGTTTTTTGCATTACTTGAGGAAAATGTAGAATTAGTAACTGATTGCGCTATTTTTTTAGTTCAGTTTGAATCTACATTAAATAACTTGTATAATTATTATGATAGACGTTTTGCTTCTAGTAGTACAACTTCTGTAGTTAGTTCTTTTTTTGGTACTTCTAAAGGTAAGGGTAAAAGTAAATTTGATGATAGAATATTTAACAAATTCTATCAAAAAAATCTAGGACTAATCAACCAAATGAATTAAATTGGTATAACCAACAAGATTCTGAGCCTTCCTACTTCTCCACTAGATAATTTACAATGGTGGAAAGACCATGAACACACTTTTAGTATTCTGTCAATTATGACTAAAGATTTACTAACTCCTCCTGTCTCTACAGTTGCTTCTGAGAGTGCATTTTCTTTAAGTCGCAGAGTTCTAACTGATTACAGGAATCGCTTGAAGCTCGACACGTTAGATATGCTCGTTTGCACAGAAGACTGGTTGAAGGCTGAAGATAGGACACAAGGGAAAGCACTATCAACGTCCACAAGTGGGAGCAACTCGCCGGAAGAACAACAACAACAACAATAACTTTGCTTGTAATAGCAACTCGACCGACACGTTGGAAATTGTATTATATCTTTGCTTGTTATGTTAAATTAAAAAAATTGGTGTCAATTAAAATTGTATATAAGAAATATGTTAGTGTATAAAACATATTTGTGAATTGAATTCTTCATTTCATTAGAAATTGTGAAAATTGTATAATTTAAATTCATATGAATAATATTTCAAAATTTTTTGCCAATTTCACTCTTTCAATCTTATTATTATTATTACGATTTTTAATGTTTATTAGTATAATTAGTTACTTAGTATTATTATTATTATTATTTTAAGCTAAAAATATTTATAAAAAAAACCTATCTATCTAAACGGGCCAACCCGCGGGTCGACCCGACCCGACCCGGGTTGGACCCTAAAGGGTTCACGGGTTGGGCGGGTCGCCTAAATCAACTTTGGACCGGCCCGGTTAAGTCGCCAAACCGGCCCGAGCCTGCCCAAGTCACGGGCCAACCCGGACGGGTTCGGCCCGGCCCGTTCGACCCAATTGCCATCCCTAGGTAAAATGCCTGAGAAAAAAAAGTACAGTAGGATTTGGTGCAAATAGGAAAAACCTCAGCAGTCAGCAGGGTTAAGTGAAATTTATCGTTATAAAAACTCTGCAACTATTATGTAATGTGATAATGAATTTAATGTCGTAGCAGTGGTTGGCAAACAACTAAATGGTGTTTTCCTCAGTAAGGAACTCTGAATTTCTCAGAATAAAAGGCTCAAGAGCCAGGAGCTGGAATTAGTGCTATAACATACATGACTACAGGACCTTCAATTAATTGTTGTAAGTGATGTGATACAAAAAGATGATAAAAACCCTGGAAATATATTGAAGGAAGGACACAAATTAACATTCGCTGGAGAGAGTAATTGACAGATTGAGAAACATTGATTCATCTAGTCTTGCTCATTTCTATGTTGGTTTCATGTAATTACAATGACAGACAGCAACCTCAAACCACATGCAGCTACAGTGTACATCACGGTCACTCGGACTTGACACTTCCCTAAGAAAAAAGTAGCAGAAAAACAAGTTCAGCAAATTAACCTGCCTAATTTTTTGTTGATCCACACTTGATTTTCATGTCAGTTTCCATAGTACACTTTATTTTCATGGTTTGTTAAGAACTTGCATAGTTAGTTAATGTAAGATATAATAGCAAATTAGAAAAGGGTTTTTAGTGTGTATACCCCTAACAAATATACTAATATCATATATGTCCTTCAAAAATGTGTATTTTCATATATACCCCTAACAATATGAGCTTATTTCTTATTTATCCCTAAAAGTTGTCTCAAACTACATGTATTTGAAACTTATAAGATTAGTAGCAAATTTGGCTAGAAAACATGATGAAAAAGATGAAATAATAAAGATGTACTGTAAATTGTCAATTTATTAAGAAAATTGAAGAAAAATTGAGAAAGATTGATGTATTTCAATTGATTTTATAGACGATTAAGTTTATAAAAAGTAAGAAGAATAAGCTTAACTAGTAGAGGAAGGGTATTTCAGTTATTTTACATAAAATCTATTAAACATAGTTGTATATTTCATAAATTTTAATGTTTTTAAAGTAGTTTTAACTTTAGGGATAACTAAGAGCTTGGATACACATTGTTAGGGGTAAATGTGAAAATACACATTTGTGAGGGGTATATGTGATATTCACATATTTGTTAGGGACATATATGTTAAAAACCCATTAGAAAAACAACAATCGACGTAGATAAACTGTTATCCTTCACTAAGACACTAAAATTAACAGGTGAGCATAAAAATAAGATGAGTAATGCTAGAGCCACTACCAATTTCACTACATTTCTCTTCACTACCTTAGGTGGCATACTCCAATAGGGAGGGAATGATAGAGTAGGTGGGAGAACTCTCCAATAGGAGCATGCCACCTAAGGTAGTAAAGAAAATGGTAGTGAAATTGGTAGTGGCTAAAGCATTACTCAAATAAGATTAGCTGAAGACATACAAATTAAAATTCTATTAATACAATCAAGTTTATAAGAAAAACAAAAATGTGCCACAGCCTTTGAATATAGTATCTTTATCAAGTCATAATGAGCTATTAATCTGTTTAATATATTCAAAAAAATATAATCAGCACCAATTGGATGAACATATTCTATATTTGCTAAGAAGAATTGGTCTACATTCTGTAAACAAGAGACAGAACGCAGGGAATGACATTAGCTGTCCATAATGGAATCCAATACCAATCTACAATTGCCTCTATTCCTTACGTGATAACATCAAACAGAGGAAGAAGAAAATTGGAATTTTGAACGTTTAGACAACAATAAGTAAAGAAATAATAAATTGACATAAAACATAAACAATTATTTGTATTGCAATTTGCAACAAAAAAAAATATGAATTTAGGTGGCTTTTAGTACGAAGTAAAATTTCCCAGATGAGACGTGTAAAGGATTCTACCTAACTCTATGCATAGAAAAGAAGGAGACCCATCTCAATTTTCAACAAAGGGTTAGGCCAGCCAATGCGTACCAAAATGCAGGAAAGAGAAAACAAAACTAGAACTAATGCAGAGCATCTGATAATTTGCTGCCAACAAATTAGGAGAATAATTTGAAGAGTACCTTCAATGCCAACTCCATAAGAAAAGCATAGTTCAATGTTTAGTGCTGTTAAAAAAAAGAATATGATAGGACAAAAGATTTAACAACTAAGCATGCAGTACAAGTCATGATTTATGCATATCAAGTATTGCAGTATGTAGATTCGTTAAACTAAACCGTTTTTAAAGATTACTTTAATTAATGCAACATTAGAAATAAATGAACCGAGAATACACCGAATACCACAAATAAAACCAAATTTCTACCTTATGTTAATCAAGTTCTGCATTTACTCGCCATTCCTCTAGTGAACACAACAAAGGCTGTAACTCTGCTATGAAGAAAAAGTATTACTGGATCTCTCACAAGGAAAGTATATCTCTGATGATGCATACTTGGTTGTATGAGTAATCATAAATGATCAATATGCATAAAATAAATAAATGTATCATCAAAGGGAGGAAGAATCTAGAACTTCACATTGCAGAAAAGACAATATTCTATAACTTGATATAAAACCTCAGAGAAGCCAGTGCAAAGTGAAAATCTCTAATGTGTTTAGTAGCAATAGAGAACATCACTCTGTAGTATACCATAATTTACACCAGAAATAAAGCTTTGATCTTAGGTCAAGATGCTTGCTTTATAATTAAAAAGGTCATAAATATCTTGATTTGTAGGAATATTACTACAATTATAATAAATTAACATAGAAGATAAACTCTAAAATGTTCCGAATAGTTAGATTATTATTAGAGGAGAATCAGAATGTTAGTTAAAAAGCATATACAAGTGTCAAAATGCTCCTGAGCATGCTTAAGGAACATTACTTTACTTCCATTCAAAAAATTAAAAGATATATCTGACCCTTTTTAAAAGTGCATTTAATGATTTTTTTTCGTTAACGCCTTAATAATAATGGGCACATATAATGGAAAAACAAGTGGTTACGAATCACGTCATTCATATTAAAAGAACTAGAAGGAAATGACAATCACCCAGCACAGAGCTTGTAAGGAATGTAAATATTCAGTAATAGTTGTGATGTTCAATCGTAATACAGAGTCTTCATGAGAGATAAAAAAGCATGATCAAACTCTAATGCTTGTTCATTAAACAATAAATATTATAGTAAAATGGATGACACTGTCTTAACTGTTTTTTTATTATTTAAAAACAAGTATTTTCTATAAGCCACTAAACGTAGCCAAAGGACTATACAATGATAAACATTATGCAAAAGCAACTGAATGTCCCAAGGCAAAGTCAAAAGAACACATCAAGAGAAAATGCTAAACTTCCACGGTTTATTGATACCATTGAAAAAATTATTTATAATCTGAATAGCCTATAGCAATATAGCATCACAAAATTATGCCCAACCATTCTTATACTGCAATTTACTAACGCAAATTTCCCCCACAGGCTCTAATCAAAATGCCCCAAATCAACCGTCCTTATCCTAGAAGTATCCCAAGTTGGTCCAAAATATTCATGGAAAAAGACAACAAAAATTAGCCACAAGTTTTTTTTTTTGGGCGAGGTTATAGGATAGAGTATAAAGCCCCAGCCTGTTCAATGGAGTTTGATGCTACTACTGGCTGTGTTCTTATTTGTTGTTCTAGTTTTCCATGTATCCTGTAATTGAGACTCATGATGAGTCTCCGTTGCTTGTGTCAGTTCAATGCTGTTAAAATACAAGTGCAATTTTCCTCAACCATTCTACAACTTAGTGCAATTTTTCTCAACCCTTCTACACATGATATCAGAGCAACCCATCGCACCAGCTACGTAATTTAAATGCGGATTTAAAAAAATATACCGTTGCGTATAGTTCAGGTCTCGGCCCACAATTTGTTGGGCATTTGCCGTATAGGTCTGACGCAGGGAGATCCATTGTCACCGTTGATCTTTACTATCATTGCCGATGGACTGGCAGAAATGACTAGGAGAGGGTGTGATGCAGGAATAATAAAAGAGGTGAAGGTGAAAGGCTGTCCAGTACCGTTGTCGGTTCTCCAATATGCAGACGATACTCTTATGCTTGGGGTTGCAAAGATTGATGAAGCCTTGGCTATTAGGGTAATGTTAAGATGTTTTCAGTTACTGGACTAAAAGTTAACCTACACAAAAGCCATGTTCTGGCATTAAGCAACGAACAAGCCAACACATTTATGATGATCCCAGCGGTGCTAGAATGCGACATAGGGAATTTCCCACTTCAATACTTGGGTACTCCGATAAGACTAGGAAAACTACTTAAGGAGGATTGGGCACCATTGGTAGATAAGATAGAGAAGAAACTAGACGGGTGGAAGGAAAAACTATTATCTCTAGGAGGGCGAATCACACTCATCAATTCGGTTTTCAGCAGTTTACCTACGTACTTAATGTCTATTTATGAGATCCCAAATTGGGTTATTGATAGAATCGACGAGTGTAGGAAACGCTTTCTGTGGAAAGGTAGTCAGGAGGAAAATAAGGGACTGAACCTGGTTCGGTGGGGGAGGGTCTGTAAGAAAGAGTTTGGGGGGTTTGGAATTGTCAACCTACGAGATATGAACAAAGCTCTTCTAGCTAAGTGGTGGTGGAAAATTCACAAACAACGTAAGGCCTGGTGGGGAAACTCGTTCTTGATGTATCGTAGACAGAAAAGGATTAGATTTGGGGGAAGAAGCAAACATGGAAAAGCTTCCTACATATGGAAAGGGATTGCGAAGGTGGGGGAGGCTTTCCACGCTAATACCAAGTGCAGGCTGGGTAATGGAAAAAAAACAGATTCTGGAAGGACAAATGGGCCGGAAAGAACACTCTACAAGCACTTTTCCCACAAGTGGCAAGAGATTCAACAGAGGAAAATGCAATGGTGGCAGAAGTTTGGAAAAACGGTACAGTCAATCTCCAAGTAGTTGGAGTCTTATGCTAGGAAAGCCAGCGACAACTCCAACAACTAACGACATTTTTAGAACATGGGGTGAGACTGACTACGTGAGTAGATGACGAAAGAATCTGGAAATTAGAGGATAATGGCAGTTTCTCGATTTCCTCCATGTATAACTTCTACAATGACAGGGAAATTAGAAATTCAGAGGCAAATATTATTTGAAAATCAGAGGTTCCGAATAAAGTGAAGGCTTTCCTTTGGCTTGTCTTGAATAATGCGATCTTATCAAAAGTAAACCTTATGAAACGTAAAGTCCCGGTCGATGCGCAATGCCCAAGATGTAACGAGGGGGAGGACACGCTGCATATCTTCGTTACATGTCCTAAAGCGAGACTGATATGGGAAATTATGGGTTTGGGGTTTGGTATTATGTCAATTCCTACCACTATTGTAGACCTGTGGGGGGAATGGAGACTGAGGCATGTTAGAAAAGAGTATAGGATGATTTGGGACATTACTGTAGCTGCTAGTCTCTGGAGCATGTGGCTAGATAGGAATGATGCATGCTTTCGTAGCAATAATTGTAGAGCTAAAGTGCTATTGAATAAAACGATGACTCTTATTATTGTATGGGCAGGTCAAACAGGGACCAGAAAGAAGCTTCGATTGGAGGGAGCAGAGTAGATCGGAGGGTTGGACTTCATCCCTACGATCCGGTGCCAGGGTGAGGACAGAAAAACAGGGAGGAGATAACGTGTCACTGATGGGATTTTCCAGGAGTATGGACTCTTGGTTTTTTTGATTTTATTTTGTGTTGTATGATGTTTGGATTGTGTACCTGGAAGTATTTTGGTTCAAGATGTACTAGTTTATTTTGTTCGGTTTGATCTATGTAATATTTGGTTTCTTTAAAACCTCATTAATGAAACGGGTGACTAGATAGGTCACTTTTATCTCAAAAAAAAAATGTTGGGCATTTATCTCGTTTCTTTGGCTCATAAAAAATGGACTTTCGATCTGAGGGAGCGTGTTAAAATACAAGTGCAATTCTCCTCAACTCTTGAACCAAAAAATTTTCCAATTGGCCTTCAATTACCTCATATAGAAAAAGTAATGAAAATAGTCAAAAGTTCGTTCTTACATTAACCAAACATCCATCCAGAACTTTCTGAATCAACCAAGAGAAATTGGAAGGTACAAAAAAGAAATAATTACTGTCATCGCTATAATCTTGTAGATTATGAAAACTACAAACCCTTAAAAGATACCTCTAAAAAAACACCAAGGATAATATTTGTGTTGATAAATGGTAAAAGATATTACATAATATGACTATAGTACCCTCGCTTACTGTAAGTATAGGGCCCATGTAGGTGTCCCTAAGCATCAGTGTATCTCTCTGGGTCTTGCCCTAACCACCTACCCAAAACATTACATTTTCAATTCACATGTTTCGTGTTTTGTAAGTACTCACAAAATGATTCGTGATAGTATATGGTAGAGTGGATTATCAAATGCATAAACTAATGAATGTAAGCAATTGCACAATATATAATTAGCAGAAACATCTCTCTTGCATCATGAAACATTATCATAGGTCTAACCCTTCCCCTAATGTCAAAGAAGGAAAAAGTGGAACCATTCAACTAAGAAAATGGAATGTTAGATGCAGAACTGATATTTGATTTAGTATAGGAATAAGAAAAACAAGAATATCAACAACAATTACAATAATAATAACAAATATGATAAACAAAATAAGCTCAGTATCCTTTGTTTAAGAAAAGGAATTAAGACTATGGCATACTCTATTCTTTCAACCACCCTACCCTCACAAAGAACAATAAATAAAATAGCATGTCAATAATCAATCAATCCTACCAGCACTGATGAAGAAAAGAAAGAAGAAGAAAAAAAATCAAAGACACTAGATTAATTTGGAAGACAATGGCTGCAGTGCCTTTTCCATCAATAGACTTTATTATCTCAAAAACAAAATGAAATAAATACACCTGAAGTGTCAAGGTTCCTCCTTATATCTTAACATCAATTTTGTTATGCCACTTCCTTAATTCAGCCATAAACTTTTTGCTATAATGATGAGATTAATCCATGGCACAATTCAAACTTTGCCTTGAGCCAATTAATGCATTGGATATGGGCTGTTGTTATTGAATTCACATATACAACCACAGATATACTGGATAAAGGGTTGATGCTACATAACAGAGCTAGAAGAAAATAATTTCCTCTCAGAATCAAGTAACTAAAGAAGCTATAACTCCAGGTAATAAAGATAGGATAACAAGCAGACAGATGCATCCATACATACACCTTCTCCCCACTTGAATTACTGTACCTTGTTAACATTAATATGATTAGAAGATTCAAATATATCAATATTAAACTAGATCATGTGCCCATGCCAAGTCAACAATAATCAGTAACACTAAAAGTAGCAATGAAGCACATCTGGCTTCCATAATGAGCTTTAGCCTCATAAACCATCTAAGTTATTAACTACTATATTGGTTGGTACTCTCTTATTGATGGTGATAAATATTTGTAAGATTCTCAAGACTTTCAGAAGTCTTATCTGAGTTGATTATCCTAATAAAGTGGATTAACTTTTCTCCCATAAAAGAGACACAAACCTAGCTACAATGTAGATTGATGTTGATTTTTCTTTTAGAACTAACAGCAATTTTGGACACCAAATTGAATGAAAGTATTTTCCATTTTACTACAGAGTTGGTACCTACCTACTTAGCCATTAGCCATGTTACACACACCCCTATTAATATTTAATATGCATACATGGAAAAAGCACCAACAAACATCAACAATGAGTTTCTGGCAATGACTTAATGTTTCCATGCTCAAACTATGAAAATTAAATATGAAAAGCAAAATCCATAAGTAGGAGCCTAGATAAGTACATATATAAACCATTATAAAATCTATGCATATAGACAAAACCAATTTACAGGACATATATTCCACAAAAGAGGGGCAACGATCAGATAATGCAAAAAGAATATATCCTTAGCATATAAAATACAAACTGACCGAAAAATTGCACAATAAAGCTTTTAGTCACAACAACAACCCTTTTCAGCATAATCATTCAGCATAATCAAGGATTAATGTTTCCCAAACCCCCCCAAATCTAAAATGCCAACAAACATCTCAGCCTAAAATAGAACATTAACCAAATAACAATAACCTAGAAATAACCCATTGAAGCATTTCAAAAACCCACAAATTTAAACTCAATAAAAAAGATAAATTGATTGATAATCAGTGATTACACTTCCATAGTAAGAAAGAGAAACAGAGACAGAGAAATAGAAGGCATTTACATTGTGAATAAACCCCTCCCCCACCGTATACCCCCGACCGTATATTTAATATATACGTACTTGTTGTCTCTCTTCTGTTGTTTGATTTCCATTCCACCTCCATTGCCTGGCTCCATCCTGTTTGCCTCCTAAGCTACAGCACCATGTACAGTGCCCTATATTAACCAAAATGCCATCGGCCTCGAAGGAGGCGGATGTGAAGGGTCAAGGGCATTCTGGTCATTTGAGATTGGGGTTGAGGAGGAGGAGGAGAAGGAGGTCGATGGCTTGCCCATTGTGGAAGAAAGCAGAAGAGAGGAAGGACTGACTGTGTGAGAAATTAGTTTGTTGTTGTCTCTCTAAAAAGAGAGGGGACTTTTATAGGAGATAAATAAAAAAAAGGAAGGCTTTGGCGTTGTTTGTTGTAGGGTTGTTTTGCACGCTTGTAAGGTAAAACGCCGCTTTCATATCATATCATTTCAGACAATCACAATCGCGATGAACTGTGGATTTTGTAATATACACACGGAGAGTCTGAACTACCTTTTCATTCATTACCAAAGAAGTAAGACAACTATGGTAGAAGTTTTACGGGCTCTAGGGACAGGTAACTACCCCAATTTGCCTCGGTCCGCCTCGAAATGAAGGATGCTTGATACATAGCCATTGCAGAAACCACTTGGGTGTTATGGCTAGATAGAAATAATTTTATATTTTCGTGCTTCATGTAATAGTATTTCTGGTAATATTACTCATATCATGCATCTTATTTTCTTTTGGGCGACAGCTGCTGCTACAGGAGCAAGAGGGAGGATTGCTCGAGTGTTCCAGGTGGAGGAATTCGATGATGAAGAGGTGGAGTTTGGACCGACGCTGGACTGAGGGATACCCCCCCCCCCCCCCCCCCCCCCCCCCCCCCCCCCGATCCTCACAGGGCATAGGACACATTTGGGAAGCTCATCGTCTGCAACCAGTTATATTTTGTATTTTGTTTAGATTTATTGCACTTTAGGTTGTACTGTTGTACTTTTGGTTGGACCCACCCCCAGGAAATTGTTGGGGGATTATGTTCTACTTTCTGCACTGTTACTTTTATAATTTTTCCCGGTACGCCGGGGTTATTTTATTAACTTCTTATTAATGAAACAGGGTGGCGTTATTCCACCTTTTCCCTCAAAAAATCATATCATATCAATTTGCTTCATATATTTTTATTTTTTTCTTGATTTTGTTTGGTACATTTTATTTTATTTTATTTTATTTTTGTGGACATAAACAATATGAGTTTCAAATCAACTTTTGGAGCACAAGAATCCCTTAAAAATTATGCTTGGGCATAATTTTTAAATTCTGCTTTTGTAATTGCAACCATAGATATGCTAGCATGATACATAAGATTTTTGGTTTCATTTATACTTGGGCAGTGATATGGCTAAAAATGGGGTTAAATCGGAACCATCCAAATCGGGCACGAATCTTAAAGTCTAGGGGTAAAATGGTAATTTCACTTATAAACGGGTCTGAAATGGGTATTGAATCTTCTCCCCAAAGATCCAATAACCCACGAACTGGTCCACCTCGACTGGGTGCGGGTTTCAACCCGCAGCAAACCCGGTCCAGCAGGATAGAATTAGGGTTTCTGATTAGTCCTAATCAACGGCCCTGATTCACATCTATCCTTCCACTGGGAATTAGGGATTACATTCCTTATCTGATCACAGGTATTACATTCCTAATCTGATGACAGGGATTACATTCCTAATCTGATCCTAACAGCGACTATAAATACCCCCCATCCACCACTATTAAGAGGTAATCAATCTTTGCCAATTTACGCTCTCATAATCATTCCTGATTACTGACTTGAGCATCGGAGGGTGCGTCGCTGGGATCAACCCTGGTGTCTCGCACTTTTTGCAGGTGAACGGCGAGGAGTCAACGGTCAAACTCCGGCGGAACAGGTTCAGGTTTGCTATTCAAGTTTTCCTAAGAATCCACAAATACTATCTGTTTGCCCCCACACCAAATTTAGCGGTAACAGATTGACACCGTCTGTGGGAACCAAACGAGTAGCAACCCATCCTCTTCCCGTTGGTCAGATCTTCTCTAGCCATGCCTCCTAGGAAAATAAGAACCAGAGGGTCTAACCATGGACCCAATCCCGTCGAACAGCAACAGGAAGCCCCCCTCCAACCCGTTCAGCAGCAGGAGCAATTTCCTCCTCAAGCCGGGGACCCTCTCCAGCAGAACCAACTTCCCCCCGGGCCTCAGAATGCCGGTGCGGGGACCTCGCGTCCCAATCCTCAGAAGCAACCTCTCCATCAGGACCGCATCTCCACACACAACCCCTCTTCCGATTCTATGGCCTCCCACAATCCCCGAGCTTCCGACCTTCACAATACCATCCTCAATCGGCAGAAGGATGAGGATCTTCGTCGTCGTTTGGATGAAAAGCGGGCCCGATAGGGAGCCTCCCGCCAACAACGTCCGAATGAGTGATCCTCATCGCCGAGACTACAGGAGGTCCCCTGCCCGAAGAGGGCGAAGAGAGTCCCCTGAGTACCATAGGGGAAGACCCCATTCCCCTGTCAGTCGGCAACCTTGGAGGAACGATGAGGCACCCTTCACTCATGCCGAGTTCCAGCAATTCCAAGCAACTGTTTTGCAAGCCCTCAACCTTCGACCCAACAACAATAATACTCAAAGGGTTCCCACTCCTCCATGGGTCCAAAGTTCTCGTCAGCGGTTCCTCACTCCTCCCCCGGCTCCTAGCAACCAACAGCGCAACCCTAGTCCTCACCGCTCCCAGAGCTACCGTCGTCGTAGTCCCCGCTCCCCTTCTTATGAGGACGAGTCCAGAGGCTCATTTGACTACCGCCGGAGGGACGATGCTCTCTACTGCCATCTCCACGAGATGGAGAGGCGCATTGGCCGAACAGACAAGGACGAAGAGTTAAGAGGAAGGATCATCCGCCCGAGCAGACCTCCCTTCTCCCGAACCATCATGGAGGCACCTATCCCAAGAGGTTTCAAACCCCCGCAGTTCGAAACTTTCTCGGGGGAGTCGGACCCCGTGGACCACATCGAAAGCATTAAGACCCTCATGCTAATCCACCAAGCTTCCGATGCATTGCTGTGCAAAACCTTCCCCGCCACTCTTAAGGGTTCGGCTCGGGAATGGTACTCTCGCCTCGCCCCATCTTCCATATTCTCCTTCGAATAGTTTGAAATCCTTTTCATCACCCATTTTGTGAGTAGCAGACGCACGGAGAAGACCAGCATCTCGCTACTCCAGCTCCGGCAGGAAAAGGAAGAGAAGCTAAGAGACTATGTGAAGAGGTTCACTGCAGAGGTTAGATCCATCGCCTCCCTCAACCAGTCAGTTGCAGCGGCCGCCTTCCAATCAAATGTCCTCAACTCTAACCTTCGCTCCTCCCTTGCCAAGAAGCCCCCGCATAATTTCGCCGACCTCCTTCTTCGGAGCGAGAAGTACATTCGGGCCGAAGAAGCTGAGAATTTCCCGGGCTTCGGAGGGTCTGCCTCCGGAACAAAAAGAAAGGCAGCTGAAGAAGAAGGGGCCAAGAAGCTTCAGAAGGACAATCGCGGCCAGCGCCGCCCTCCTCCCAGGTTCGAGAAATTTACTCCTCTCAACGCTAATATTTCCACCATTCTCGTGGAAGTTGAGAAGGAAGGGGTCATACCTCCTGCTCCGAGGATGAACACCCCTCCCAAGAAGAGGAACAAAGATAAGTTGTGTCGTTACCACCGAGATCATGGCCATGACACTAATGATTGTCGGGCATTGAAGAACGAGATAGAGGCCCTCATCCAGAGGGGACAGCTGGCCAAATTTGTGAGAGCAAAAGACCAAACCGATCTCTCCTCTCCTTCGCCTCGGGGGGCTAACAAGCGTCCCGAACAATGCGATGAAACTCCCGAATTCGAGGAAGAGTGTATCCTACATCTTATTCATGGAGGCCCCATGGGAGGCTCCTCCAACTCCTCTCGAAAGGCTTTCATCCGAGAGGTCAATTCGGTTCACGGCGCCCCTCCCCCTAAAGGCCTCGGAGTTCCAGTCACATTCTCAGATGAAGATCTCGAAGGGGTCAGGACCCCCCATTGTGACGCACTTGTGATCAACCTTCATATGGAGAACTTCAAAATGGAGAGGATCCTAGTGGACAATGGAAGCTCTATAAACATCCTCTTCCTCTCAGCTTTCCGAGGGCTCAAGCTATCCCGAGACAGACTCAAACCGGCCGGCTACACACTCCATGGGTTCACGGGAGTGCCAGTAACTATTGAAGGGGTAATCACCCTCGACGTAACTGCTGGCAAAACTCCTACCACCTGGACGGAGCCGATGGACTTTATGGTCGTTGATGTCCCAGCTGCCTATAATGTGATCCTAAGACGACCCGGCCTAGCTGCCCTAGAAGTCGTTCATTCGGCTTACCACCTCAAGATGAAGTTCCCCACCCGGGCAGGGGTAGGGGAAGTTAAGGGCAGTCAAGAAATAGCTCGCAAATGCTACATGACTTCTACTGGAGGTCCAGTCCTATCGCTCAAAACTCTAGAAATCCCCCAAGAGAGTGTTCGACCAACATCAGAGCCGGTGGATGAATTGGAGGAAGTGCTCTTCTCTGAGCAAGATCCGAGCTGAAAATTCTTTATTAGTAAGACCCTCCCGTCTGCCCTATGCTCCGACATAGTCCAGTGCATTCGAAGGAACCGCGATCTCTTCGCATGGTTGGCAGCAGACATGCCGGGAATCTCCGAAGAGCTTTTAGTCCACCACCTCAGCGTTGCACCGGGGTCCAAACCAGTCCAACAGAAGAGGCGCAAGTTTGCTCCCGAGCGCCAACAACCTATAAAAGAAGAGGTGGACAAGCTTTTTAAGGCTAAGTTCATACAAGATGTCAATTACCCTGAATGGCTCTCCAATGTGGTTATGGTAAAGAAGTCCAACGGAAGTTGGAGAATCTGTATCGATTTTACCTACCTGAACAAAGCATGCCCCAAAGATCCATTCCCTCTTCCGAGCATCGACACCCTAATCGATGCCACATCGGGCCATGAGCTCCTCAGCTTCATGGACGCTTTCTCCGGATACAATCAAATCCGTATGTTTCCCCCGGATATCCCGAAGACTTCCTTTGTTACCGACGAGGGCCTCTACTGCTACAGGGTGATGCCGTTCGGATTGAAGAATGCAGGTGCCACTTACCAACACCTCGTCAACAAAGTCTTTCAAAGTCATATTGGCCGCAATATGGAGGTTTATGTTGATGACATGCTTGTAAAGAGCATCCGTAGGGCCGATCATGTTGCCGATCTGCAAGAGGCGTTCGATGCACCGAGGAAGCACAATATGAGGCTTAATCCGAACAAGTGAGCGTTCGGAGTCTCATCGAGGAAATTCCTAGGCTTCATGGTCAGCCAAAGAGGAATCGAAGCTAACCCCGAGAAGATCAAGGCCATATTGGACATGGCTCCTCCAAAGAACGTCAAAGAGGTTCAGAAGCTAACAGGGTGCCTCGCCTCCATTGAGCGTTTCCTCTCAAAGTCAGGAGAAAAGTGCCTCCCCTTCTTCAAGGCTCTCAGGGGGGCTAAGGGTTTCGAATGGGGTCAACAGCAACAGGAGTCGTTCGACCAGCTAAAGGCCTACCTAGTCAACCCTCCTCTCCTCTGCAAGCCTATTTCCGGTGAAACCCTCTACCTCTACTTAGCTGCTTTCGAACAGACCCTTAGTGTCGTCTTAGTAAGGGAAGAAGACATGACTCAAAAGCCTATATACTACGTAAGCAGTGTACTTCGGGATGCTGAGCTTCATTATCCGAGGCTAGAGAAGATGGCATACACCTTGATCATGGCAGCAAGAAAGCTTTGCCCATATTTTCAATCCCATTCGGTGGTCGTTCTTACCGACCAACCGCTGAAGCAAGTCCTTCACAAACCAGAGACCTCCGGTTGTCTCATGAAGTGGTCCATCGAGCTGAGCCAGCATGACATCTCACATCAGCCTCGGACCGCAATCAAGGCTTAGGCCTTGGCAGAGTTCATTGTTGAGAGCACCATCCCAGAGGTCAGCTGAGCAACGAAAGGACCTCCTGTCTAGTAGGTTTACGTAGATGGATCCTCTTTCAACGAGGGAAGCGGAGCCGGGGTCATTCTGGCAGACCTAGATGATTTCGTCCTACAATACTCCCTCCGCATCAACTTCAAGGCCTCCAACAATGAAGCGGAGTACGAAGCACTCATAGCCGGCCTCGGAATGGCTCACAAGGTAGGGGCACAGTGCCTCCGAATCTTTAGTTATTCTCAGCTAGTAGTAAATCAAGTCTTGGGCGAATATGAAGCACGAGATGATCGGATGGCAAAGTATCTGGCCAAGGTCCGAAATCTCATGGCCATATTTGAAGAAGCTCTTATTCAGCAAATTCCCATGGAGGAAAATTTCCAAGCGGATGCCCTCTCCAAGCTAGCCTCCTCCTCTCTTCAAGGTCTTGAGCAGACCGTTCTGATTGAAGTGCTACTGAGGCCGAGCATAGAAGAAGAAGCCCCCGACTCCATGGAGTCGTGCCTGTCCAACTTCAGAACAATTGGATGAAACTGCTGATAGAATTCCTAAGGGATGGGCTCCTCCCCGACGACCCTAAGGAAGCTCGTCGAGTAAGAACCAGAGCAGAGCGGTACACCCTAGCCGAGGGGGTCTTGTACAAATGCTCTTTCACACAAGTGGACGGCATGCCGTACTTGAGATGCCTCTCCCCCGAACAAGCCACTTACGCCTTGCAAGAGCTCCACGAAGGCATAGGCAGAGCACATTCGGGGTCCAGATCCCTAGCCCGGAAGATGTTGAATTATGGATATTTCTGGCCTACTCTCCTACAAGACGCCGAGCGACACGTTCGGCAATATGACTTTTGCCAAAAGTATTCCAACGTTCGTCGCCTCCCACAAGCTCAACTCACCTCTCTATCAAGTCCTGTCCCTTTCGCGATGTAACACCCCGCAAAATTGGAATTACACTTTTGCCCCTGGGTGTTACACCCTCCATTCCTCATTCTTTTCACACCATAAACAAAAGAAAAATAAGAGAAAGAGAGAAAAGAAAAGAGAAGCAAGAAGGAAAGAAAAGAGAAGAATAAAAGAAAAGAGAGTAAGAGAAGTAGTGTCCTTATGCTTTGGAGTAATCTTGCTAGGAGGAGAAGAGCTAGGAATCCTTGAAGCTAAAAGTGGTGATCATTCTTTCAATCGTTCAAGCTTCAATCAAGGTGGGTGGTCTCTATATTTTCTAATTCATTGGTTAATCATGCTAGAATATGATAATATTAAAATAGACCGATTTGTTGTGATGTGGGTGTTCTCTACTTTCTAATTATAGAGAATGTGCATGCTAATGAGTAGTGTAGAATTTGATAAAATAGAACAAACCTGTGCATTGTTTGTAATGAAAGCTGCTATGATTAGTAAACTAATCAACATTATGTGAGTTGATAATAAGAAAAGAATAGTTGATTAGTTTGTCATAAACTAGTATACATGAATGTAGAGATTTTTGATTATGTGAATAATTATTGAGTTTTCCTTTTGATAAGCAAATACATTTTTGGTATAGTAAATTTGATACTCATGAACTCATTTGTTTGTTTATAAAAGATACAAAGTGCTATATTTGATTAAATGGAAATAATGCAAATTCATGTTTATTAATAAGAAGAAATAATTTTGAAAGTTAGTTTTATTTTTTTCTAAAATGTGGATTAAAAATCTATGAGTTAATGTTCGAGAGTAAACTTAGTTTGTATGAACAAATTACAGTCAAATGAATAATCGAGTTTTGTGAAAATAATTTAATAACAAAAATCTCGAACAAAAGCATATCAGTGTGATTCGATATCAATAATCACACTTGGATTTATTTGGCTAGCGGGTGCGCCATAAGTCATTACTGTAGCATGCGGAGTTCTGGGTTCGAAACTTGACACTATCTTTTATTTCTGTTTGATTTTTATTAAAGTAAACAACAGTCCAACATGGTATGTAGTGTTTGGGTTCACTATTGTGACATAAAGTCCACATGGACTATTTGGCTTGTGGTTTGAACTTTGGGTGCCTACTGTGTGGTTTGATTGGTCATGGGTTCCGAAACCCTATGACCACTTTTTGATATTTTTGACTTTAATATTTTTTAAAGTGAGTTTTCTTACAATAAAATTTGGGAAAAAAAACCTAATATTCCTATAACATGATAAGGAATTTATAAAAAATGGTTTTAGAGATTTTCATGTTTATTTGAGAAATTAAAAAGGAAAAATTGAGATAGAAAGTGAATTTTTGACTTAAGATTTAATCATTAAAGAGTAAGAAATTTATATTTTTAAGAAGAGAAAAATGTGTTTGTGTGAAGTGAATTCTTTTGAACATATTTTTACTCTTACTTGGTTTAAAAATTGTTTTAATGTGGTTGAGATACATTGTATGAGCTTGAAATTGTTGATAAAATTTCATGTGGTGAAATTGCGTACTTGAAAGGAATTATTTTGCTTATAAAGATTTTGAATGAATAAGTTGATTATGAATATGTGCTTAAATTTGCAAATGAAATTGCTATCGTTGATTCAGGAATGAACTATAAGAGAATTATGATTGATGCCAAATAAGACATAGATCAAATTGTGGATAAGCTAGAGACATGAAAATATCTAAGGCAAGACATGATTATTAAAGGGTATGTGTACCCATGTTTCTTGTACATGAAAGGTTTATGATTTAGAATTAGTAAGACCTCTGTTACCGGTAATTTTGAAAGAAAGATTTTGAGACTTGATTTCGAGATAATGCCGTCGGGCGATCTCGTATTTTTGTGAACAAATCCGGTATGAGGTAAAACTGCTTCTAGGGTGATAACATATTCATGTCTTGAACTAAAAATAATTAGGCACTTAGGTGAAGATGTAATAGACTTGTGCAAACGTAAATGGTGCTTCTATATAGTCGGCGGTGGATCTCCGTGGCTATAGACCCAGTTGGTGGACTGTGGTTGCTCCGTAGGAGATGGACTGTATTTTATCCGGGACTTGGGTTAGTCGACGGATGTTTACCATACTCCAAAGAATATGTATATACCGGGGCTAGAGGGGCATTTACGGGATTATTCTCACGATATAATAGCCAGGGAGGCTGGGATCTGCTATTATAGCCAGGGAGGCTAGCCAGGAAGGCTGAGATCCGTATCTGTGAAATAACTCTAAAACTTGTTTAATTACCGGGTAGTCTCATGGCGAGGGATCGAACCCTTCAATATGGAGTACGTAGGCGCTTGCCCTCGGACCTATGTAGTATGGGATGCATAGAATCCAAACAAGTGTGCATTAGTGTCATCCTAGTGTAGAATGGTATGCATTAGGCATTAAGACATGACATACACTTATGTTTAGAATAATCACTTTTGACACTTTACTTGTTCATTCAATCTTTTTTTGTGATTTGTTAAAGTATGAGATCGTTATACTATTTCCGGCATAGAAAGGATGGCCGTGTATAACATTTCGTCAGTTCTAAGTAACTGACGTGCCCACAGATTAACATGCAGGTAAAGGACCATTCCTAGAGCTATAAAGTGGATATGCTATTGCTATATGAAAGTTAAAGAAGTTGCAAATGATGAAATATTGTACAAGTTATAGTTTTGTTTTCAACTGTTGTAAATTTTTCCGCTGTGTAAATACCAAGTGTAAAAGAACTCTGATGTAATATTGAAAAGTTTTAAATTCCTTGTAAAATTGTACGAAGTGAAGTAAAGATCCTGTGAAATCTCGAATTTATCCTTATTTGAAATTCGGGGTGTTACACGCGATGTGAGGGATGGACTTACTAGGGCCATTCCCACCAGCTCCCAGCCAACTCAAGTTTTTAGTCGTGGAAATCGACTACTTCTCGAAGTGGATAGAGGCCGAGCCCTTGGCTACAATCACCGAGAACAAAGTACTTCAGTTCTTCTGGAAGAACGTTATCTGCCGATTCGGTGTCCCTCGAGTCCTCATAACCGACAAAGGAACTCAATTTACCGGAGCTGCTTTCCGAGCTCTGTGTGAAGACCTCGCCATCCAACAACGCTTCTCCTCCGTCTCCCATCCACAGTCAAAGGGTCAAGTGGAGAATACTAACCGACAGATCCTCTCCGGTATTAAGAAGAGGCTGGATAAGTGCACTAAAGGCTTATGGGTTGATCAGCTCCCTAACGTGCTGTGGAATTATCGCACTACGAAACGGACCCCCATAGGAGAGTCGCCATTCAACCTCACCTATGAGTCCGAGGCTGTGATCCCTTTGGAAGTCGGTATACCCTCTCCTCGCCTTGCTGCTTATGAAGAAGAACAGAATGCCAGAGAACTTCGGGCAAACTTAGACTTGATTGACGAGCTACGGGAAAGAGCGTCAATTCACCAACAAAGCTATCGGAGGAGAATCGAGTTGGCGTACAATAAGAAGGTCCGTCCCACCGACCTCAAAGAAGGGGACTTGGTCCTCAGAAAGTTAGCTATCTCCTTCCCTAGTCAGAAGAGTAAGCTAGCTCCAAATTAGGAGGGACCCTATAGGATCGTCAAAGCAGTTCGGCCCGGAACATATCGTCTAGAAGACCTTGAAGGCAGAGAGATCCCCAGGACTTGGAATGCGGACCATCTCTTGAAGTACCAAGAGAGCGCTTGAAGGCCTCTCTAAGTACCTTCGGATGTCGAACCGTTCCTCTCCTTTTGACTTGTATTTTTCTCTTTATTTTTTCAATGTAATAACGGCTCGCAACTTAGAAGCAGCCGACCATTAGTTTCAAATAAAGAACATTTCTTCATATTTTGCTTATGAATTACTTGTGTCTCTCTGTTTTTATCTTCTAAACTATAACAACGAGTTCGGAGTCCAACATTTGGCTCGACTCTGCTTTGCAAGTTCGCTCTTAAGCGAGCTAGAAGTGGTTTGCCATTCGGAATTGCTCCCACAACCGTTGAACAAACTCTAACGACGAGTTCGGAGTCTAACACTTGGCTCGACTCTGCTTTGCAAGTTCGCTCTTAAGCAAGCTAGAAGTGGTTCGCCATTCGGAATTGCTCCCACAACCGTTGAACAAACCCTAACGACGAGTTCGGAGTCCAACACTTGGCTCGAATCTGCTTCGCAAGTTCGCTCTTAAGTGAGCTAAAAGTGGTTCGCCATTCGGAATTGCTCCCACTACTGTTGAACAAATAACGACGAGTTCGGAGTCCAACACTTGGCTCGACTCCGCTTCGCAAGCTCGCTCTTAAGCAAGCTAGAAGTGGTTCGCCATTCAAAATTGCTCCCACAACCGTTGAACAAACTCTAAACGACGGGTTCGGAGTCCAACACTCGGCCCGACTCCGCTTCGCAAGCTCCCTCTTAAGCGAGCTAGAGGTGGTTTGCCATTCGGAATTGCTCCGACATTCCGACCCCCTTCCTCGTCGAGCTCTGATCCCTCCTCTACGCCAAGCTACCGAGTTATTATGGGCAGAGGGGGAACTACCGAGTCACCGAGCCGAGTGGACGAGGTACCGACCTCCACATATGGTGAAAATGCCGCCGAGCCAGTTTCACCGTCAGATCGTCTCAAAATTCGTGCTAGAACATGAAGAACGGTTCAGATCGCGCCACGTCTCCACAAAACGACAAGATAACATATTCTCGAAATTTGAGCCTCTTGCCTCGTGATTCATGCCATGATCGTGATCAACTGTCCAGATTGAGCCACGTAGCTTGGGTCTAAAATCCGAGCTACCGAACTACTGAAAAGCAAAGTAACCTCGGCATACCCCGAGCAAGAGCGAAAATTCTACAGCTAGAACGCTCAAAGGAGATAACTTTTGGTTCTTATAGTTCGTTTCAAAAGTAAAGTAACTACGGCACAACAACAAGCATACGAACTCCAATTTTATTAAAACAACCTTAATAATTTTACAAAGCCAAGTTGCTACAAAAAGGCGCTACAAAAACTCGAAAACGATACAACTTTGTCAACGCCTCTTCGGAATGGGGACGTTCTGGTTCAGAGACACGCGAGGTCGGCGTCGCATAGCCTGCGAGCTCGTCTCTAGGCCGACGAACTGAGACGCCTCTTCGCTACTGACTCTAACTGTGGCTCCAACCGAGGCACCGCTTGATGAAACAGCTACAGCACTTTGAGCATCAGCCACGCTCCGCCTAGTGACAGGTGGACGAGTCGCGAGCTTGTAAAAAGAAATCCCCCGCCCACTCTCCTCGCGGGTACACGAAGTGCTGCGGACATTAATCCTCACTGGCTGAGGTTTAAGACGAGCGACTTCCTCCTCGAGTTCGACGATCCTGTCCTTCAAGGTATCATCCTTCACCGATATCTTGAACCAAGGAAGTATTGCCGAGCCGGGATCGCCAGCACTGTCAGCTATGATGCGGCGAAGGTTGGTCACTTCGATGCTTCTGTCGACTGTAACCCGCCTCAGCTGCTCGACCTTCGAGGCAAGTTCGTCGCGCTCGGCCAACGCCGAGGATAGCTCGTCCTCCTTCACCGAGAGTTCTTCCTCGGCTATCTGCAAGTGGTGTACCTCGGCCAGTAACTCGCTACTCTTCTTCTCCACGTTGAACATCACCCTCCTGATCAACTCAATCTCGCCCTCTAGACGATCTTCGCAAGATCGCTTGAATAACTCCGCGCGCCGTCGAGCTGCTGCGGTGTTCGAACCGAGGTCGACGATCTAAAAGACCAGAGCATTACATTGGAGAAAGCTTGGACAAATTACGAGCCAAACACTTAGAAAAAAAAAAACAACAACAACTCGGCCAAAAAATTCGAGAGTTTTTCATTCATAACAAAAGAACGGTGGCCAGTCCGCTAAAAGGCATTACATTGTAAAAAAGAAAAGAATTTTTTTTTTAACAAATGACGAGGAGATCAAGGTTCCACCTGGGGCGGCAGCTCGGTCATAGGTGCCTCGCCAGATGGTCCCTCGCCCCCGATCGGCTCGGCTTGGGGGGCGACCTCCACCGTCTCGGGGTCAGCAGGCGCTTCCTTGTCCCTCTGCTCGCCCTCCTCTTCCCCTTCCTTCTCTTCTCCTTCTTCCTCTTCGCCTTCATCTTTGGCACCAGGCCACAGCCAGTACCCACCCTCTCGAAGCAAGGGACCCGGGCCTCCACATGGTCTAGCGCCCTCGCATAGGACAGCTCCATGTTCCAAGCCATGTGCTCCGTCACCTCGGCTTCAACCTCCTTCCTTGCCACTTCCGCTGCGGCGTCCCTCTCCGCCTTCACCACCTCCAGGGCCTTCGCTGATGCGGCCAGCTCCTCGGCAGCCTTAGCAGCCTTGGCAACCTCCGCGGCGAGCTGCTCCTTCGCTCGCTCCAAGGCCGTCTCAAGGTCGGCAACCCGAACCGCCAAGCCCTCCGAGTGACGTTGCTCTGCCTCGAGGTTCTTAATCGCCCTCGCCTTTTTCGCCCTATCCTTGTCACAAATGGTCTTCAACTCCCTCTCCTGTTCGGTGAATTCCTGGACGAGGTGGACAAAGTGACAAGTGGCCTGCAAAAAATATGAGTTAGGTCGAAACAAAAACCGAACAACAGACTTAAGAAATTTTTAAAGAAAGGATTCAATACTTATCGACATAAGCAGCCGAGCGACCTCGTAGGTGTCGTCGCAGGTCGTACCCACCTTCAGTGCAGCTCGGTCCTTTGGGGTCGAGAGATGCTTGACAGCCTGCATACACATCTGCGAATCCCCAAGAAAACCGTCGTGGTTTTTCACCTGCCAGTCGGGGATGAAGAGCTTTTTGTGGGCCTCGGTCAGGATCTCCTCGGCCTGAGCGGTCAAAGGCGGGGCCTGAAGCACCAGCGCCGCCGAGACGGTGAAGGTCTCACTGGCCGGGGAGGACGCAGCAGGAGCAGATGGGTCGGCGAGGACAGCCACCACCGACGATGGAGCCTGGGTAGCAAGGGTAGGTTCAGCGACTACCGAGGGGGCCTTGGTGGGCCGGCCAGACGAAGGACCCGTGCTCGGCCTTTTTCTCTTCCTACCGTCGGCGACCTTGCCTCGCTCGTTCAGCATTCCCATAAAGTCCATCTTTGGCGCCTCTGTTCAAAACAACAAGAGAAGAAGTTAGAAGAATAGACAAAAAGTTGGAAAAGATTTCTTAAGATGTCAGGAGCATACTCGGGTCGATCGGACTAAGGCCCGATCCGTATAGCACCTCCTCGGTCATCTCCCTCCAATTCAGAGTAGGAAGAGAAATCACCTTCTCCTCTACCTCCTCCTCCGCAGCAGTCAACACCGGGTCGACCCTCGCGAACTTCGGCACTTCGGTCTTCCATCGAGTCGGGAAGCCCAACGTCGAAGGCCTCCTTAGCAGGAAAAACTTCTCCTTCCAATGCTTTATCGAATCCGGATTCTCTATCAACTTAACGCCTCGCTGAGGTGACAAGTAGTAGCGAGACTCCATCTTAGTAATCCGGTTGATTCGGTAGAGACTGCGGAGGATGACGACGTCTGGCTCGACTTCGGCTGTACGGCATTGGAGCAAGAAGGCGAGCACGTGGCGCCAGGTTTTCGGCATGAATTGTACTGGGGCCAGACAATACCAGTGGAGGACCTTCAGCACAAAGGGATGGAGAGGGAAACGCAGGCCGACGTTCAGAGAGTCGTAGTCAAAGACGCAAGTGTCCGGCGACAACTCCGTGTTTGCTCGCACCTCAGGACCAGGGAGGATCAGCCTGTACTCAGGAGGGATGGCGAACCCCTTCCTGATCTGAACGAGATCCCGATCGGTTAATATCATGGCAAGATCATCCACCTCGGAGACCTCCCTCGGGGCATTCTCCTCGTAAGTTGCTAAGCGGCCGACTATTGCCTTCTTCAGCACTTCGCCCTCGTACTGCCTAATACCGGCCTGACCAGACAGCGGACCTGGCATCCGACCCGATTCGGGAGCCCGCCTCTCGGTCTCCACAACCTCCTCGACTATAGAGGACCGTACCACTGCCTTCTTCTCCTCGATCGCGGACGACCCAACTACCTCCTTCCCCTTCCTACGGCTCGCCACCTCCCTCCTCTCCTCGACGTTTCTATCCCCCGAGGACGAGGCCTCACTTCCCGAGTCTACTCTTGACATCTCTAATAAATATCAAAGGCAGGAACACTGACCTTGAGGTGACGTTCATGGTCGGAATTAGTTCGCTGAAAATCGCCTGGCCCACGCGACAGCTAACACAACCGCCTTGGAGCTGAAATCGCCGCTAGCAGAGCGAAACGGAGAGTAAAAGTAAAAACTTGGAGTAAAAGTGAGAAATGAGCCAGGGGGTGAGGGGAGTTGGTTGGGCTTTCTGAGCATTTAAAGGCCCACTAAAAGAAGACAAAACGGCAAAAAGGAGAGTTACGACGGTTCAAGACAAAAACTCGTCGACTCGCTTAACTCCATCACTCGGCGATTCGTTCCTCGACGAGCCACCACACCTCCGAGCCGAGTGGACGAGGTACCGACCTCCACATATGGAGAAAAATTCTCCCGAGCCAACTTCACCGTCGGATCGCCTCAAAGTTCGTATCAAAACACGATGGGCGGCTCAGATCACGCCACGCCCACAAAACGATAAGATAACGTTTTCTCGTGATCTGGGCCCCCAACTTCGTGATACGCGCCGTGATGAGCGGCTCAGATCTCACCAAGTGGTCCGAGCGCTCAATCCGAGCTTCCGAGCGTTCATCCGAGCCACCATCTGTAATACCCCGATTTTCATTTATGAAAATTATTAATTTTGCACGTAGTGTGCACGTGCAAATTTTGTGGTATAAATCTTATAATTATTTTCATTATGGATGATGTGTATATATATATATATATATATATATATATATATATATATATATATATATATATATATATATATGTATATGTGTTCCCTAATTGTTTTTTTAATAAAGGCCCACTTTCTTCAAATAAACATAAGCTTTATTTTTAGCCCAAATCTAATTTATTTATTTTTTATAAAACTATTATTTTGGCCCATTAATTAAAGCCCATGAGTTATTTCTATTTTAATTACAACTTGTAATGTAGAACATCTTTTAAAGATTATTTTTATAGAAAATATAATGTACAACTTTTTTTAAATGGAGACCAAGTGCATGCACGTGCATTGCACGTAAGTGCAAAAGCACCATGTAGGGCCGGTTTTGACATGGAGGGAAATGGAAAAAATGAGTGGAGTCATGGGTGGAGGTTGCTTGATCATGGTTGGTTACTACAACTCCCCCTTGAATTCTAGCCTTTTATTTCTAACTCCTAGTTTGATCCTAGCCTTTCATTTACTCCAATTTTTAGTATAAATACCCCCCCCCCCTAGCCTAGTTATTTTTGTACTCTTCATTTCTTCAAAGCCTATAGTAGAAAATACATTGTTAGTAGTATAGTGAGTGAGATAAATGATTGAGAGTTGTGTGTGAGGAAGTTGTGCTTGTACCAAGAAGGGAGGTCAGCATCAAGGAAGCTTTCGGATTGCATCTTTCGGAGGCTGGTGTGCACATCGAAGAGGAGGAGGAACGCTCTTTTGGCAAGGACTCTTTTTAGGAGGTGTTGCAATTGTATTTCTTTCCAAATTAAGGTGGGTTATTTTCCATATTTCTAATTAGATAGCATGCTAAAATTGAATTGAAATGTTAATGCATGAAAAAGATTAATAAGAGTACATTTAATTGGGAAAATGGCTTATTAGTTGATTGGAATATTGCTAAATAGATTGTATGTGATTCCATCATCAAACTTAAGTTGTGTGTGAATTATTTATAGCTATGGATTGCTTGAAGTAAAATTCGTCGTTAGCATCAAAAACTAAATGCAAATGTTAGTAGATAAAAATGTTGTTTTATATGCTTGAATGAACCTTTTGTGATGATGTTTGTAACGAATAACTTAAAAATATAATTTATGGGTTTGTGAAATGAATATAAACATGGAATTGATATAGGGAAAATTGACGTTAAGTTGGATAAGAAATTTCGAAAAGAGATGTGGTAGTAGTAGCATACAAAGTTAAGCTAATTGTATGAAAAATATGTGTTTAATTATTGAAAAAAATATTTTTAAATTACTGGAGTATCAATTATTATTGGAATAATTATTCTCAGTGAATTTAGTAAAAGTGAAACTCAAATGAGAGCTTTTGAAACATCGAAATGTTCTATTAAACAGAGAGTTGATTTAATTATAATGCAAGTTGTATTCAAGACAACTTGAGCCTATAGCTCAAGCGGTCGGGAGGTTTATAAATGCTACAGTGTTGTGCGGTGGGTTCTCATAGGTCGAGGGTTCGATCCTTGATAACACCATATTTTTTGTTGTGCATTAAAAAATTAATCAAGCTTCAGCCAAGAGCATTTAAGACTCTTAATCCCCCTTATCACAAACGACACGAGTGGCCTAGTGGTCAGAGCGTGCGGCTTATTTCCCTGTGGTTGCTGGTTCGAATCCTGGTCACGGCCAGTATTAACTTTGTTGGAAAAAATATTTTTTTGATGGAATTTTGGTGTTTAAAAATTATGAAAAAAATACTATTATTATTCTAAAATTATGTGTGACTTATGAAAAATAAATTGGAAGTTATTGAAATGAAATAGAGTATATTTTGAGAACAAAAGTATAGTTAGAACTATGGTGCTATACTTATATTTTTGTAAAAGATGAGTTTTGCAAAAGAACTTGAAATAAAGTGCTAGAAAAGGGAATATAACAAAGAAAGAAAATATATGAAGTGAAGTGGTGTGAATTATTCTTATTGAAGATTAATGCGACAATTATGAGTTGTGAATATTCATTTTGACTACATAATTAGTGATATGATTTTTAATAAATATTTGATGAAATACATGATGAATAATTGAATTCCATGTATGGTTATGGACTCATGAATAATTTAGAAATCATGTGATTGGGAAATAGAATGTTATTGAGTATGAAAACTCAAGCATGTGAATTATGAAATGAAATTGAAAATTAGGGTGTAGCCAAAACTCACACCAGCAAATGAAAGTGATAAATTATGATTATTGACATTGAAAAGACCAGTTTTGGTCATTGTGAAATGAAAGAAATAAGACCGGTAGTAGTGAGAGGGCTAACTCTAAGAGATTGATTTTGTTCATAATTTCATTAAATTAAGATTTAGTACATAGTGAAGAGGTGATGAAAGTGAGAGAAAAACACAAGTATGAGGGCCTCGAGTCTACGATGTAAGAGTGATCCACAGAATGCATGCTTGATGCGTCAAGATATGGCATGGGCACTACTCCAAAATTATCGGGATCTTGGCGACGCTTGTGGGATGTTTGGTGACTGCAAGAGGATCGTGTGCCATGAAGGAGGCTGAATTGCCACAGAATGCATGCTTGATGCGTCAAGACATGGCGTGGGATTCCCCTCCAGGTTTTCTGTACACGTGCTTGTACTCATAGATCATCTAGGATACTTACCGTAGTTACAGTAGTAGATTAATTTATGACGAGGGATTGAAACCTACAAGATGAAGAACGATTAAGAGGCTTGCCCTTAGACCTATGTAGTATGGGATGCATAGAATCCGAACAAGTGTGCATTAGTGTCATGTAATATATAATAAGTGCATTAAGGACTAAGTGCACAATCACAACACGACATCAATAGGGTATTCCCTTTAGTTTTGATATGTGACAAGTTTGTGTTTGTTAAATATGGAAAATCAGTTATACTGTTTTCGGCATAGAGAGGATGGCCGTGTATAATATTCGTCGGTTGAATAAACTGACGTACCCACAGTTTTGTATGCAGGGTAAATGACATGATAAAGATTAAAGAGGAACAGATGCTTAGAGATTATTCAATGTTATTGTACTTTTATATAAATGTTGTAAATTTGCTTCCGCTGTACAATGTAAAGTGTAAAGTTTTCATGTAACTCTGATGTAAAGTGAAAAGTTTTAATTTCCTTGTAAAATTGTACGAAAGAAGTGTAAAGATCCTGTGGAATATTGAATTCAGTTGTATTTTGGAATTCGGGGCGTTACACCATCCCTCCGAGCCGAGTGGACGAGGTACCGACCTCCACATATGGAAAAAATTCTCCCGAGCCAACTTCGCCGTCGGATCGCCTCAAAGTTCGCATCAAAACACGATGGGCGGCTCAGATCACGCCACACCCACAAAACGACAAGATAACGTTTTCTCGTGATCTGGGCCCCCAACTTCGTGATACGCACCATGATGAGCGGCTCAGATCTCACCAAGTGGTCCGAGCGCTCAATCCGAGCTTCCGAGCGTTCATCCGAGCCACCATCCCTCCGAGCCGAGTGGACGAGGTACCGACCTCCACATATGGAGAAAAATTCTCCCGAGCCAACTTCACCGTCGGATCGCCTCAAAGTTCACGTCAAAACACGATGGGCGGCTCAGATCACGCCACGCCTACAAAACGACAAGATAGCATTTTTTGGGGATTTGCGCTGCAATGGATGCTCAGGATCATGCCACGTAGCTCGCCACCCTGCTATGCGCCGTTCCGATCTGCCGAGCCACCGGAGTGCCTAGCTGAGCTACCGAACAGCTTGGTCAAGGCACCGAGCTACTAACAGCAGAGGACGAGGCACCGAGCTACCGAATAGCTTGGTCGAGGCACCAAGCTGCTAAAAGCAGAGGGTGAGCCGCAAAACCGCCAAAGTGCCTAGCCGATTCACCGAGCCGAGTGACGAGGTACCGACCTCCATATATGGGGGAAAATGAGGCCGATCCACCCCGACCATTGGATCTTGTCAAAAAGCGTGCTCGAACATGATGGATGGCTCAGATCTTGCCACGCCCACAAAACGACAAGATAACGTTTTTTTGGGATTTGCGTCGTAATGGATGCTCGGAATCGTGCCACGTAGCTTGGCAGATCCTTGCTCCCCGAGCCGAGGAGCCGAGCCGAGGCACCGAGGTACCGACCCTCTCATACGAAGAAATTACCTGTCGAGCTCCCTGGTTCGTCTGATCTCCCAGAAAAGCGTGCTCAGCACTGATGAACGGTCCAAATTGCGCCACGTCATAATTTGGTATTAAAAATTAGTTTTTATTTATTTTAATCATTTTATTTATTTAAAAATTGCGAAAAAATTATTAAAATTTTGGGAAAATTAATTAGAAATTCTAGGAAATAATTATAAATTCGGGGGTGTATTTTCAAGCCCCTGAATAAACAATTGTTGCCTAGAACGATTTATTAAGACCCCCGAACGACGAATTAACATTTCGCAAAATTAAATAAATATTCCGAAAAAATAGATACAAATTTATGAAAAATTACCAAAATGTCCAGAAGAGCTCAAAAGCAATTTAGGGCGCAACCAACTTGGAAAATCACCATACTGCCTCCTACGAAGATTCGAAACCTTCCATTTGGACTCCGATACAACTCCGCCAGCCATTAAAACAGTAAAACTACTCCTCAAAGGCTGATCAAACTCAGTCTTGGGAGTGGGGGGCTCGTGATATGGCTAAAAATGGGATTAAATCGGAACCATCCAAATCGGGCAAGAATCTTAAAGTCTACGGGTAAAATGGTAATTTCACTTATAAACGGGTCTGAAATGGGTATTGGATCTTCTCCCCAAAGATCCAATAACCCACGAACGGGTCCACCTCGACTGGGTGCGGGTTTCAACCCGCAGCAAACCCGGTCCAGCAGGATAGAATTAGGGTTTCTGATTAGTCCTAATCAACGGCCCTGATTAACATCTATCCTTCCACTGGGAATTAGGGATTACATTCCTTATCTGATCACAGGAATTACATTCCTAATCTGATCACAGTGATTACATTCCTAATCTGATCCTAATGGCGACTATAAATACCCCTCATCCACCACTATTAAGAGGTAATCAATCTTTGCCAATTTGCGCTCTCATAATCATTCCTGGTTACTGACTTGAGCGTCGGAGGGTGCGTCGCCGAGATCAACCCCGGTGTCTCGCATTTTTTGCAGGTGAACGGTGGGAATCAACGGTCAAACTCCGGCGGAACAGGTTCAGGTTTGCTATTCAAGTTTTCCTAAGAATCCACAAATACTATCTGTTTGCCCCCATACCAGATTTAGCGGTAACAGGCAGGTCAGGCGGGCAACAGAAAGAAGCTACGCATGGATGGAGAGTAGGTGACTAGGGAATGGTGCGGAGCGGCCATGGAAAATTTCTATGTTTAGTTATATCTGTAATCTTATCTTGCTACTTGATGCATCAGACTGTTAGATGTTAATTATTCTGTAATATGGTACTACTGTGTTTCGTTAACTCATCATTAATGAAACGATGACGATAGTCATCTTTATTTACAAACTAAAAAAAAAATCCCTTAAAAATTAAAAGACAAATGAGTTGGATCATTATCTATATTTTACATTTTACATTTTAATTTATTTTTTAAAAGAAAACGACATTTTAGGGTTAATATCTAGTTATGGTGAGAAGCTCTGGAGTTAATAGCTTTAGATTTGTAATAATGTGGTATAGTTTGATACACTATTTGTTAACAATAAAGGATTGCAAAGTAAATAACAATTACCAACACTGCTACTATAAACACTCAAGCGAGGTTATTAGTAGGGCCGGCCCCATCTTGAGGCCGGTGACTCAGACCCCCAAATTTTAAACAATTTTTAAACAATTTAAGGATTTTCTAAATTTGTATTTTACTTGTAAATATAGATATGTATTCTGTGCGTAAACAAATTATATTATAATTAGGGGCCCTTAGAATTAATTATTTGGCTTTTTGCCTTATGTCCCTGGAAACTCAGGGCCGGCCCCGATTATTAGCAAGCAGAGAATTTGGCGAGGAAGTCCTGGTTTGTGTTTTCCATTTTCCAGTGTTCCAGCATATATGTCTCACTACTGTTTACAAGAAGCAACGAATTCCTAGTAAGCATCAAAATGACAATCTTAGGCTATTAGAGTATCCACAGTCGTTTGTTATAGTTGCCAATTTGTCATTTTTTGAGAAATGGCATGATGCAGTCGTTTGCTATTTTGCTATTTTTTGGCCAAATGGCTACAGTTGTTTCTCATCCTGAGAAACGAAATTGTCATTCTCAAATTATAAGAGACGGTATAACATATACCGTCCCAATTATTTTATTTTAATTTAATCCCGTCGGACGATATAACATATACCGTCCCAATTATTTTATTTTTTTTAATAGCGTCGGACGGTACAACATATACCGTTCCATAATTTTTTTTAATTAAAATGAACGGCGGAGATTCGCCGGATTGAAAAAAAATTTTAATTAAATTTTCAGACGGTACAACATGTACCGTCCCATTTTTTTTTTTAATTGAAATGAACGGCCGTGATTCGCTAGATTGAAAAAAATTATAATAAATAAATAAAATTCTCGGACGGTACATGTTGTACCGTCCTTGAATTAGGGGATATAATTAGTGGGTAGGTTAGTTTAATTAATTAGGTTTAGTTAGTTTTTAATTAGGTTTAGGTATTATTGTATTATTTATTTTATTTAGTTAATATATTTTAATAGTTAATCAGTAATTAAATTATTTTATAATTTTTTTTAAACGAGAGACGGTACAACATGTACCATCCCTCCCATTTTATAAAAAAAATGCGCGACTGTAAATATTATACCGTCCCACGCAATTTTTTTTAAAAAATAGAAAAAATATAGCAAACAACGACTGCAGAACAATTCGCTATTTGCTACTACTGTAGTAGCCATTTTTTACAAAATGAGAAACACCATTGTGGATGCTTTTAGAGCATCCACAGTCGTTTGCTTATTTGCCATTTTTTGCATTTCTTTTACTGTAGTGCACACAGTCGTGAGCTATTTTGTCATTTTTTAGCAATTCTGCTACAGTAGAAAGGGAAAAATAGCATTCGATATAGCAAAATACATATCATGTTTCGTCTGGATTATTTAATTATTATTTTAATTGATCGGACGACGTCCGAAGTAAAAAAATATTAAAAACCAAATAAAATAACCGGTTAAATGAATTTAAGCGCGGGAATGAACATGATGTTTCGTCTCGTCCCAATCCTTTTTAAAAAAAATTAATTTAAAAAATTGATTTTGTAAATTTTTAAATTTTTTGCAAATATTTAAATTGATTTTTGCAAATTTTTTAATTGTTTTTGCAAATATTTTCTACAAAATATTTTTTTAAATTGTTTATACAAATTTTTTTTTGCAGAAAAAAACTTTCTTAAAATCCGGACGGTTATTTTGTTTTTTTTGCATATTTTGTAAAATTTCAAATTGTTTTTTGCAAATTTTAAATTGTTTTTGCAAATATTTTTTATAAAATATTTTTTAAAATTGCTTTTGCAAATTTTTTTTGCAAAAAAAACTTTATTAAAACCCGGACGAAATATCATGTTTTGTTATTTTGAATTTTTTTTCTTCTTTGGGACGAAACATCATGTTTCGTCCAGTATTTTTTATTAATATTTTCTAAGTTTTGGCCTGTATAAATTATTTTTTTAATGACAGACGAAACATCATGTTTCGTCTATTTCTTTTTTAACGAACTTATGCATTTTTTGTCATTCGACGACTGCAGCGTTTCGTCGAAATGGATGGGCAAAATATGCATTTTGTCATTTTTTACATTGAACGACCGTGGATGCTCTTACTAGTATCGACCACCAAAACTAATGCGGCTACGTTAGTGGGCCACTACATGTTGCTGGAGAGTTGCAACATCAACATTGTTCTTAAGGGAAAAAGAAAGGCAACAACATCTTCCTAGAGAGATATAGGAGCACCATCATCCTCAAATAGGCAATTTTTTCCAAACGGACCCAATTTTTTTAAGGTATTTATCAAACTGAGCCGCTTTCTAAACTTTTACCAAATTGATATACTCGTTGTTTCAAACAGTAAGTGTAGTTCCACGGCTTTCTCCAACACTTAGATAAATTTTAAATATACAATTTCTATCTGAAATTTATACAAGTACACTCGCTATCTAAAATAGCGATTTTATTTGAACTAGACTCGCTAGCGAGTGTAGTTATACTTAATTTTTTAGAGAAATTTTGAACATGAAATGCATACAACTACACTCGCTATCTCAGATAACGAGTATAGTTCAAATGAACTCGCTATCTCAGATAATAAGTGTAGTTGTACTCATTTTTTCAAAGATATTTTGAATATGAAATGTATATAACTACACTCGCTATCTCAGATAGCGAGTCTAGTTCAAATGAACTCGCTATCTCATATAGCAATTGTAATTGTACTCTTTTTTTCATAGATATTTTGAACATGCAATTATCTACTTGAAATGTATATAACTACATTCGTTATCTTAGATAGCGAGTCTAGTTCAACTAAACTTGCTATCTTAGATAGCGGGTATAGCTGTAGTCATTTTTTCAGATAAATTTTGAACATATAATTTTTACCTGAAATATATAGACATACACACCCTATTCAGGATAGCAAGGTCAGTCGAACTAGACTAGCTATCTCAGATAGCGAGTAGGTCAATTTGGTAAATAGTTTCAAAAGTTGGTCGGTTTGGTAAATACTTTCAAAATTTGGGTCATTTAGGAAAAGAATTCCAAATGGCCAGCGTTTTCTAGAAACCTGCAACATTAGCATATTTAAAGGTGCAATGGGAGCATCTTCTTTCCTCAGTAGGTGCAACAACAACATCTTCTTTGAGAGGTTACGGAATATGGGTCATCATCGCCCTAGAGAAGGTACAACCACTTAGGGAGACGTATATTCCTTTTGAGAACTTTGATATACAGATTGGAGAATTCCATATAACAGACAAATTCCCAAAAATGTGAAAGTAAGAGCATCTGTGTTCGTCTTGAGTCAGATTTTGGATATTTGACAAATACAAATGAAAAAAATGGATTTGCGTTGTAGTCGTCAAAAGTCAAAAATTGGGTCAGACCAAAGATTATCTTTCGTCTCAGAAATTTAAATAAATATATATATATATATATATATATATATATATATATATATATATATATATATATGAGTCTTCTTCCGTTGCAAACGGACCGGAAGCGGGTCTGTTCGCACAGACCCGTACGAACTTCGATCTGGACCGTTGGATCAGAGATCCAACGGTCCAGATTTTTTTAAATAAAATCTTGCCTTAACCCGTCGTTGGAAAGGACGGGTTAAGGCAAAATTTTATTTAAAAAAATAGCCTTAACCCGTCCTTCCTAAGAACGGGTTAAGGCTATCTATATTCATTTTTATTTCCATTCAGTTCGTCTTCTTCGGCGATTCCTCTTCGCTCCTTCTTCTTTCTTCGACGAACCCAACCGAAAAAAAAAACCCTAGGTCCGCCTTACGACGGCATCGACATCGCCGTCTGCACCCCCTTCTCTCTCCCAACTCCATAGTTCGAAACCCTACTCTCTCATCCCCTCTTCGATACGAAATCGAAACCCTAGTTCTCTTCCAAATTGATTCGTTTGCTTCATTTGGAACCATTTTGTAAGGTATAGACTATTTCTTTACCTCAACAATCTATATTTGAGTTTATTTTTAAATTTGTGTATACTAAAATATTTAGATAGTGGGAAAATTTTTATTTGCCTTAGTAGATTTTAGTTGTAGAATTGGGTTGACTTTAATTATATTCAATTGCCGAATTTATTTGCTTGCGTTAGTAATATGTCGAACTAGAATTGTATATACGAAATTAGTTAGAACTTTTCAGTGCGGTTATGGTTGAAAACCCTGCAAACGACCTTAAAAAAATACGAAACTTTGCGAGTAGGTTCATCTCACGTAGTACAAGCCACACCAAGTTGTAGAAGTGAGTTTGGACTCACGGTTCGAGAGATACGGCCGTGTATCGATTTTGGTTGGAAAAAACCAAGTAAAGCGGTACACGGCCGTATCTCCCGAACCGTGACTCGAATCTCGCTTCTACAAGTTCGGGTGGCTTGCCCTACGTGAATTCGACCAAGTATTCAAATTTTATAATTTTCGGATACCGTTTGTGCGGTTTTCTTAAATTCCTCGCATGCGAAGTTTTTCACTTAGAATTTTGTAAGTGCGGTTAGAGTTGAAAACCCTTGAAATGATAGCCAAAAAATTTGAAACTTTGCGAGTTGGTTGGTGTCCATTAAGAGAAGCCAACCCAAGTTGTAGAAGTGAGTTTCGACTCACGGTTCGACAGATACGGCCACGTATCGCTTTCGGTTGAAAAAAACCAAGTAAAGCGGTACACGACCGTATCTCTCCAACCGTGACTCGAAACTCTTTTCTACAAGTTCGGGTGGCTTGCCCTACGTGAATTCGACCTAGTCGGAAAGTTTTATAATTTTCGGATGCCGTTGGTGCGGTTTTGCTTCAATTCCTCAAATGAGAAGTTTTTGACTTAGAATTTTTTAAGTGCGGTTAGATTAGAAAACACTTCAAACGACCTCCCAAAAATACAAAACTTTGCGGGTTGGTTGTTGTTCCCTATGAGAAGTGACCCCAAGTTGTAGAAGTGAGTTTCGACCTACGGTTCGAGAGATACGACCGCGTATCGGTTTTGGTTGGAAAAAAAAACTAAAGCCGGTACACGGCCGTATCTCGCAAACCGTGATTCGAAACTCGCTTCTACAAGTTCAGGTGACTTGCCCTACGTGAATCCGACCAAGTCGGAAAGTTTTATAATTTTCGGATGCCGTTTGTGCGGTTTTCTCAACTTCCCTGCATGTGAATTTTTTGACTTAGAATTATCTAAGTGCGGTTAGAGTTGAAAATACTTCAAACCACCTCCAAAAAATACGAAACTTTGCGAGTTGGTTGGTGTCCCCTATGAGAAGCCAACCCAAGTTGTAGAAGCGAGTTTTGACTCACGGTTCGACAGATACAGCCGCGTATCGCTTTCGGTTGAAAAAAACCAAGTAAAGCGGTACACGGCCGTATCTCCCGAACCGTGAGTCGAAACTCGTTTCTACAAGTTCGGGTGGCTTGCCCTACGTGAATTCGACCAATCGAGAAAGTTTTATAAATTTCGGATGCCGTTTGCGCGGTTTTGCTTCAATTCCTCAAATGAGAAGTTTTTGACTTAGAATTTTTTAAGTGCGGTTAGATTAGAAAACAATTCAAACGACCTCCAAAAAATACAAAACTTTGCGAGTTGGTTGGTGTTCCCTATGAGAAGTGACCCCAAGTTGTAGAAGTGAGTTTCGACTCACAGTCCGAGAGATACGGCCGTGTATCGCTTTTGGTTGGAAAAAACTGAAATAAAGTGATACACGACTGTATATCTGGAACCGTTAGTAGAAACTGACTTGTACAAGTTGTGGTGGCTTGCGCACTTATCAAAACACAAAATACAAAGATTTAGTACCCCTAACTATTCTCCTTTTCACAGTTTCTTAGGTATGGACAGTTTCGAAGGAAGTTCTGTTGCCGGAGAGAAATTTGTTCGTGCACAACAAATTGGCGAGTATTTTCCTCATGTTGACGAGCACCTAAAACCGAAGATTGGTATGAAATTTTTCACTCTTGAGGAAGCAGAAAAATTTTATTCATCATATTGCAAATGTGTGGGATTCTCTATGCATAAAGGTGAAAATAAATATAAAGGAAACGATGTAGTGGATAAATCATATGTTTGTAATAAAACAGGGGAGTCACCGAATAGTCATAATGAAACTAGACGAGGTACAACTTCTAGAACGGGTTGCAAAGCTTTCATCCGTGTCAAACTAAACCCACAAAGTAATTCACAAAGTAATCCGTGGATTCTTTATTCGTTAAATAAAGCACACAATCACGAATTTACTTCACCCGGTAGACATCACTTGCTACCTCGAAACCGTGAATTGACTAAGACAGATAAAAAAGTAATTGGTCAACTTACTGAAGCTAGTTATGTCCCTGTATGCAAACAAATGCTATTCTTTGAAGGTGCAAGTGGAGGTAATGAGAAAATTGGATTCACCGAAACCGATGTCAGAAATCTCAGGAGAGACGAGATAGAGGGTTTAAAAGGACACATCGGACAAATGCTACTTGAGTTTTTTGAATCCAAAAAGGAGACCGATCCTTTATTCTATTTTGATTACCAATGTGATCCTGAAGGGCGATTGTCACATTGTATCTGGGTGGATGGTATCGCTAGAAAGAATTACGAAGTATTTGGGGATGTTCTCTGCTTTGACGCTACCTACAACACAAACCGATACGGGATATTTTTCGTACCATTTGTTGGATTCAACCATCATTGGCAATCAATATTCCTAGGTTGTGGGTTCATCTCCAATGAGAAGACATCCTCATTTGAGTGGTACTTTGAAAAGTGGCGAGCTGCAATGAGCTGTGATCCGATCAACATCGTGACAGATGAGGATCGTGGGATAACTTCTGCAATTTCTAAAGTTTTTCCAATCACGTCACATAGATATTGCATTTGGCATATTTTGGATAAGCTACCGCATGAAGTTCGAATGCCGAATAACGTTAATGAGTTCAGGGATGCTTTGAAGACTATCATTTATACGGCGGAATTTAAAACAGAATTCGAACAGAAGTGAAAAAATTTGATCTCCCAGTACAAACTGGAGAATAACAAATGGTTGAAGGAAAAATTTGAGATCCGCGAAAAATGGGCTCCTGTGTACGCAAGAGACTCATTTTGGGGGGCATGTTGAGTACCCAACGTAGCGAATCGCTACATTCATCCTTGAAGCACCATACTCATAAAAAGTACTCACTACATGAATTTGCCGTCATCTTTGACCGACTCTTAGTAAAACAAAGACACGATGAACTTAAAGAAACACATCGTAATCGCGAGGAGCGGCTAAAATTGAAGACCGAATGGGCATTGGAGTCACAAATGGCAGGGACATACACTTTGAAGATTTTCTACAAATTTCAACAAGAAGTTGTCAAAAGCTTATTACTTAATGTGAGTTTAATTGCGAGTATGGATACACTGGATAGTGCAGCTTATTCTGTAACAGTTTGTGGAAATTCAGAACCGAGGAGGGTGATTTCTTATTGTAAAATCACTGAAATTGCTAAATGCCCTTGTTCCATGTACGACTTCGTAGGCATTCCCTGCAAACATCTAATGGCAGTTATTCGGTTCACAGATCACACCGCACTATTCGAGCAATATATTTGTAGGTGATGGACCAGGGATCAACTGAGGAGAAGCAGTATACCGGTTCCCAATAGTATGGGCGATAATTTTGCCTCTCGTTATTGTGAACTGACTATGCACTCAAGACATTTGGTCGATCTTGGTTGTTCTTCAGAGCGAGGATACAAGTACATGCTCGACCACATGCTGAAGGGAATTGAAGGCTTTGCTAAGATTAAGTCAGTGAACAGCACACCACACGAAGGTAGCGCACAACCTGAGAGTGGTGGACATGCACATGCACATGCACATGTAGGTGACCCTGTACAGTGCACCACAAAGGGGAGGCCTAAAGGGAAACGGTTGAAGTCTGTAAGAGAAGGTCAGAAAACGAAGAGGCTAAGACTTTGCAGGATATGCCTTCGTGTCGTAGGTCACGATTCACGGAATTGCCCAAAAAATGTAGCAAGGTATTATATCAGAGATTTTGTATTTGTTAATTGGACTCAATGAATGTTAATTTGGTCGGTACTAACTCATTCTTCTTCCTTATTTAATGGATCGGTGGGGAATGAAGAAGCTCCAAACGCTGTAAAGAGTGATGATGACGAAGGCGAAGGTTCGTGCTAGGGGATTTTAAGTACTTAAATATGTATGTCATATCAAACTTTCAAAATAATCACCGAATAATTGCTGAATTTTATATTTTTTCGTGCAGATAATTATTAATTTCGACTCGATTATTATTATTATTATTCTTGTATAGGTCCGGAATGAAACAAAAAAAAAGCTCCCAATGAAAAGAAGCAATGCGTTGAAAAATTCGTTGCTTTTGGATTGTATATATATGTGGTTAATTGAATATATCTGTTTGGTACAAGTAAATTAATGATATATTTAATCAGAATGTAATCTCTGTATGTCAGTTTATTTTGTGTATTTGTGAACTCCATATGTTGCTATGGATTTTGATCTTGTATTTGGGTATCGAATGTTTATTTATATCGAAAATTGTGAAATTGGTAGATGTGTGCAATTTGGGAATAGCTGTCTGTTTGTGAATTTTGTGTTAATGAAAATTGTCTGGATGCCGATGTGAACAGATTTATTATTTGTGTTGGAGATTGTGTATTTTGTGGATGATATATCTATATTGTGGAAAATTGTGAAAATGTATGCAGTATTGAAAAAAAAGATGCTGCCAGATACTCTATACCTTAACCGTTATTGGGGATAACGGGTTAAGATAACTTAACACGTCATCCTCAATAACGGGTTAAGGAGATAGATATTGGCAGTCCTTAACCAATACTTCACATGTAGGGGTTTTAGTACGGCCAATATCTCTCCACTTAACCCGTTATTGGCATTAACGGTTTTATATCCCCTAACCCGTTATTACCAATGACGGGTTAAGGAGATAGATTTGTTAACCAACACTTCACATGTAAGGGATGAGGCTCGGTCAATATCTCTCCAATTAACCCGTTATTGGCGTTGACGATTTTATATCTCCTAACCCGTTATTACTAATTACGGGCTAGGTTAAGATTTTTTTACATGTCAAATTTCAACTTTGTACACTGAATCTTCTTTTGTTGATACATATACAAATCTGTTCATTCACAACGAGCCATTTGCAACACCAAATTTATTCATATAAAGGAACAATACAAACTGGCAAGAACATATTGTTTGAAGAAACATAGAAAATTGTACATAACTCAAGCTAGTTGACATTACAAAGTCATCCTTTGATACTCTACTCCTAAATTGAAATTAATTTAGTATACAAGTACATGCTTTCTTCTCGAAGTGGAAGGAAGGACTGCTGACTCTGCCTTTTTTTTAATGCATAAGTAGCCAGTTGTCCCCCCTGCATACAATTTAGTTTACTACTATTACACAGAGGTAAAAATTCTCCGCTTCGTCGGATAGAGTAGTAATGGGTGTAACCACGTATTCAAAGTACTTAACAACTTCTTGGCATGCACTCCTCATATTCGTACTATTTGTTGCACGATTGTGAGGTGTGCATGCCAAGAAGCTGAAAAGTACCATGAATACACTGTGACACCCACCACTACTCCGTCCTACGAAAGCAGAGAATTTTTACACTCTGTGTAACAATAAAGAACGAATGTGTATGAAAGGAGGACAATTGCTACTTATTCAAACACATCTAAAAGCTAGAAAAAAGAATACTCAAGGAAATGAAGGGAGAAAAAAAGGCAGAGTCGGAGGCCCTCCCTATCCCTTGAGAGAAACCAAGCATGCACTTGTACACTGAAATGTGGATGCACAAGTCTCTCTACTCCTGCATCTTCATACGCAAGAACCGTTGTAGGCGACCATCTTTGAACTCAAATTTCGTTGAGGAATTCAAACTTCTTCCTCTCTATTAGGAAGAAAAGATTATCTTGAAGAGAAGAGGGGAACATTGATTTCTCATATTTTTCATCTACTCGGTATTGAAAATTGAAGTCTCTCATTTGAGTGATCTTGAAGAGAAGAAGAGAAGACTCATTTGAGTTATGAGTTGAAGTCTCTCAGTTATAGGGAAAGATTAGAAGGAGGGGAGCATGATATGATAGCACACTTGTACAGAACACTGCTCATCAATAGGAAATGGATCAACACAAGAAGAAGGAAAAGACAAGGAGGGATCAAACAAGAAGAAGAAGAAGACAAGAAGGATAAACCTGTTAGTCAACCAAGGTATGATACAAGTCTCGAAAAAAGAGCAGCAAGGACAGCAATTATCTCCACCAAATTGATACACATGTCAAAATGTACAGTCCATGTTTGTAAATTACACCTGGTTAACCCGTTGTTGGTGACAACGGGTTAATTACACTTAACCCGTTGGTACCAAGAACGGGTTAAGCGTACTTGATCATGTTCCAAAACTTGGTCTGTACATGATGAACCATTGCCAATCTTTGTCAACTTAATCCGTCATTAAGGTTAACGGGTTACGTTAATAAAGATCGTTATCACCAACGACTGGTTAAGCACACTTATATTTGCAGAAGTTTATGGTTACTTGCATAAGTATATGGCGAAGTTCTGCCAATATACGTTAACTTAATCCGTTATTTACGATAATAGGTTAAATACACGTAACCCGTTATCGTCAATAACGGGTTAAGTGTACCTATATCGGCAGTACTGATGATTATTAAATCGCATGTAAAAAAATGTGTAAACAAGTTTGTAAATATAACTTATAGTTCACTTAATAAAAACAATTTATGATAAATTATTCGAACACCACTATGACCCTACTAAAACCCGCTGCAAAAAATCTGTTCATAAAATTTTATATAATCAGCTATTCAGAGATGTTCGTTACACGGTTAGCGAGGGTTAGCGAGGGTTAGGGATTTGGTTAGGGTTATTCTAGGGTTAAGGTTATTGCAAGGAAGACATTTGCGGTAAGAACTTGTTACATTAATATTTGTAGTTGGGAGGTGATAGGTAATAAGTTTCCAGTAAAGAGTTTATAGATATTTAAGTTCTATCATTAATCACATATGTCTCTCCACTCTTTACGTACATTGTCTTCTGAACTCTACAAAATAGACATTCATATGTATGTTCTCTACTTTTTTATATTTTTTTTACTTCCATTCCTAGCCACGTAACTAACCAATATAAAATTGATATCATCAAACGAATATTAAAATTAACACAAATTAATTTGTATTTTGTTTCATAAAAAACAATAAAAAAAAATTTGTAGGTTAGGGTTAGGGTTAGTCTAGGGTTAGTAGGTTAGGGTTAGGGGTTAGGGTTAGGGTTAATGACGAGTTAGACTCTCCACTCTTTTTCTCTTCGTAGTAGAACAAGTTCAATATGGGAAAAACCTAAAGTACATAGCCAAATGTAGATCTCCATATGTAGCCTATATATTGGCAAAACCACATGTAGATCCCCAAATGTAGAGTCTTCACTCTTTTTCCCATATTGAAGTGTCTGCTTTGAGATTGAGTTCTGCTTGTTTAGCTTGTTTAGCTTGTATATCCTATATGGGGAAAAATCCACATGTAGATCCCCACATGTAGCCGTTATGGGGGAAAACCACATGTAGATCCCACATGTACCCTATATGGGGAAAATCCACATGTAGATCCCCACATGTAGCCGTTATGGGGGGAAAATCCACATGTAGATCCCACATGTACCCTATATGGAGAAAAATCACATGTAGATCCCCACCTGCATGTACAAAAAGACCAATACAGATTTGGATCAACTGTGATGATGATGGTATCCCTAATGGAAAAGCACGAACGCGTTATTAGAGCGTCACTTCACCAGATCTAACTACTTGGCCAACAAGAACCGGATCTGATCACATGTAGCAATAAATGGTTTTATAGGCTGCCATTGACGACATGATGAAGATAATGGGCGAGCTGAGTTTGAGTATAGGAATAAATGGTTTATTGGAAGCCATTGGGGAAAGATATATTTTATTGGAAACCACATGTGAATACCACATGTGGGAATAAGTGCTTTTTTGGAAGCCATGACATGAAGAAGATAGATAAACCTGTTAGTGTTCCATATATCTTACAATTCCCTTCAGCGAGAAAGATGCTGCTTGCCAAAGCTGACGGAATTGTGTATCTAGCTTGGGCAGTTTTATATTTGGTTAGACCTGATCTACATCTTCAAATTGATTGACTGATGGACGGATGGATTAATTAATCTGGGAATTTAGAACGGCCCGTTAATGTACAACAAGTTAACGACTTGTAGTACAAGTTAAGATTATTGTCATGTTGTACATGTGGTTCCACATGTTGCAAAGTAAAATCTAAATGTGGGGATCTACAAATTTAGGAGTTAATTAATCAAAACAAAAAACAAATACTCACTACTAACCCTAACCCTACACTAACCCTATCTTAACCTAACCCTAACCCTAACCCTTGGTTTGAAATGTCATAATTTAATTTTTAAACTTTTACACCATCAATAACAAGTTCAAATTTGTAGTGGTTAGTTACGTGGCAGTAAATGGAAAATAATAAAAAATATAAACAATTACGGGCATATTAATGTCACTTTGCACAATTCCGGAGACAATTCTCGCAAAGAGTGAAGAGAAATTTGTAGAAAACCCAAAATTTCAAACTCCCTAACTCGTTATTCATAAGAACGGGTTAAGTGACCTTAACCCGTTATTCATAAGAACGGGTTAAGTAAGTAGATTTTGGCAGTATATTTTGAAAACTTGGATAAGGTCCTCCCAATAACTCTCTACCTAACCCGTTCTTGTGAACGACGGGTTAAGTGAACTTAACCTGTTATTCACAAGAACGGATTAAAGAGAGCGATATTGGCAGTACTTTGGTCTGCAGGAGTTAAAGGACTGCCAATATCGCTCTACCTAACACGTTGTCGTGAAGAACGGGTTAAGATCACATTACACGTTGTTCACAATGACGGGTTAAGAAGAGCCATATTAACAGAACTTTATTAAGACATGGTCTGTAGGCTTCCAAAGGACTGTCAATATCTCTCTACCTAACCCGTCCTTAGTGGTAACGGGTTAAGCTCAAATAACCCGTTATCGTCAATAACGGGTTAAGTATAGATATTTGTGCAGCACTTTTGTTTGTGTTTGGCTGTGTACATTTTTTCTGATACAGAAACGACTTCATCAAATGTTGTTCACAAATTTACCTACAACATCACATCAAAGTAAATAATACAACAGATACCTTCACAAGAAATTTGAAGGCATACAAATGTACAATGTCAACCAAACCACATAATTAATTGAAATGAATTCAATTTTTAAAAATTTACACAAAATTATACATATCAAGTTGCACATGTCCAAAATACAAAAATTACAAATGAAGGCGTTCTCCACTTTGGCTTACACACTATGCCCGGTATTCACCTACAACAATTTATCAACATAGAAACAAACTATACATTAGTTACTGCAATAACAAAATCACCAACCAAAAGATACGCTATTACAGAGTATTATAGACTACCGTCTACGACCACACGGCTTGCGACTGCTTGGTGTGAATTGATCGGGAGGGTTCCGCTTCCTTTGAGGATTTTGCCGTCTGCCTTGTGTCTGGGGAGAATCAGGATCATCCGACGACTGTTCCTCATCAACATCTTCGGGATTTGGCTCTTCTTGTAGTTGTTGTGGCTCGGCGATGAGAATTCCCCTACTCACAGTTTGTTTTCGCCTATGACCTGTTGATGGCAAGTTGGCTCTCAACTTGTGGACCTTCACCCGCGTCCTCCAGAGTACGACGACACGGGGCTAGCATCTCCTGGATTACCTCCTTGAAGCTCTCGGGTATCCTAGTCTTCAAGACACGAGCAGCTGTTCGAACAACCTCCCATGCATTTTCAATCTACAGTTGGTGAAAAATTCCAATTTAAACATCATTCATAATTAGCGGCATCAATTAAATACAGTACATGCGTACAAACTATATGAAATTTGACTGACCGTTTTTCGATATGTCTCAGCCCTTGGTTGGTACATCAGCTGGGAGGAGGAATATGCTGGAGCTGGTTCTGCCTGGGTAAGGGAAATTGGAAGTTGCACACCAGCTGGTACAGCGGCCTTTGGAGAAACATACAACCGTGTTATTCGCTTGTACCACATCATATATGCCTGCTGGAGGGAGCCATCATACGGTATCGCGACGTACATCAAGTTCGGTGTCATTTGCCGCCGCATACTGTTCCAGTTGGCTACATGGTAACGATGGTAATCAGCCCAATCGAAGTTGGGCACTCATCCCGTTCTCCTGACCACGTGCAACTTTTTATCATAGGACCTCACATCGGGAATCTTTTGTTGATATCTAAATTGCCGCAAGACTCTATCAGGATACTGAAACTCAACAACTCCAAAATTCACAAGAGGTGCAGCCGTCAACCAAAGTGATCTGTCTACGCAGACTGGAGGAACCCGTTGCAACCGGTCGGCAGAGTACGGTTCCCAATTGACGAACTCGTCCCGAAAGTTGTCTAACTCATCTCTGTAGTATGTTAAGGATTGGCGTGGGTTATCGACCCACGTGTGCCGGCCCGCCCAATATGCTCCTAGAGGAGGAAACAACTCCGCTGCCCCCGGGGCGGCCAACCAATCCGGCGTTGGTTGAATAATATGGGGACATCCGATGTGGATGCGTTTCCAACTCCAGATCTGCAGTAGGACCATTGGGTCACCCATCTGTACACTACCTAAAGAACATGTGCACAAATTCCTATATAGTAGCGCCAGTACCGCACTCCCCCAACTAAAATGACCCGCATACCGGAAATGCTCCAACAACCGTAGGTACATTAGCGGCACAGTTGATCCGGATGAGTTCGGAAAGATCAGTCCCCCTATCAAACTAAAAATGTATGCACGTGCATAGTACGTTAAGGTTTCCTCGTCCGAATTGGCGGCCAAATATTCCTCCTCGAACTGAAATTTTAACCAGCTGATGTACAGTGATTTACCATCGAAAGCTTCAGCCATCACTTCTTCCTCCGCTTTATCTTTCGCAGCTTCTATTTGTTCATACAATAAATCTTCATCAAAACTTGCGGGCACATTTTCGCGGATTTCTTTTTCAGCGGCCTCTTTTCTTTGGAGAACTGTCATCTGCAGGTCGATACCGAGTAAGTCACGAACAACTTCAACTCGATCGAAGTCCATGTTTCCCGTCACGGCAACCTCATCTATTAGTAGTCCAGCTATTATTGCCACATCTTGTAGGATCACAGTCATCTCACCCACTGGTAGGTGGAATGTGAGGGTCTCCGGCCTCCATCGCTCGACTAGAGCTATAAGGAGTGGCCGATCTAGCTTCACTGAGTGAATGAATCTTGCTCCGTAGAAACCGGCCTCCACCACATACGGCGTGATACGGGGGTCGAAAGGAAGAACTGTGTGCTTTCGGAAATTACATTTTTTATCAGACCCATTCCACACGGCTTCGGATCGATGTTTGGGTTGCAAGGTGAGTACGCTTGTGTCCACGGTCCGGGTGATGTAACAGGAACCGAGGACGACGGACCTGCCTCAGCAGGTGTGGATTGACGGCCACCAACCTACACGAATAAATATAACAAATGTTATTATTGAGATAATGTTACAAATTCGTATTTAAAACCAATAATAGTAATCAATCTTACCTCAGTAGTTGGTGCGCCACTAGTGTTATCGGATGGACTTCTCGGTTGCCTTGGTCTAGCCATTTAGCTATCTGACAAAAAATTTAAATGTGGTTGGTAAAAATGACAACAAAACAAATACCGCACTTAGATAATTCTAAGTCAAAAACTTCTCATGCAGGGAAGTTGAGAAAACCTCACAAACGGCATCCGAAAATTATAAAGCTTTCCGACTTGGTCGGATTCACGTAGGGCAAGCCACCCGAACTTGTAGAAGCGAGTTTCGAGTCACGGTTTGCGAGATACGGCCGTGTACCGGCTTTAGTTGTTTTTTTCCAACCAAAACCGATACGCGGCCGTTTCTCTCGAACCGTGAGTCGAAACTCACTTCTACAATATCGGGTCACTTCTCATAGGGAACACCAACCAACTCGCAAAGTTTTGTATTTTTTGAAGGTCGTTTGAAGTATTTTCTAATCGGCCCGTTTTTAAAAAATTCTAAGTCAAAAACTTCTCATTTGAGGAATTGAAGCAAAACTGCGCAAACGGCATTCGAAAATTATAAAACTTTCCGACGAGGTCGAATTCACATAGGGCAAGCCACCCGAACTTGTAGAAGCGAGTTTAGAGTCACGGTTTGCGAGATACGACCGTATACCACTTTATAATGATTTTTTTCAACCAAAAGCGATATGCGGCCGTATCTCTCGAACCGTGAGTCGAAACTCACCTCTACAAGTTGGGTTGGCTTCTCCTAGGGGACACCAACCAACTCGCAAAGTTTCGTAATTTTTGAAGGTGGTTTGAAGTGTTTTAAACTCTAAACGCACTTACAAAATTCTAAGTCAAAAAATTCACATTCGAGGAAGTAGAGAAAACCGCCCAAACAGCATCCAAAAATTATAAAACTTTCCGACTAGGCCCAATTTACGTAGGGCAAGCCACCCAAACTTGTAGAAGCAAGTTTTGAGTCACGGTTTGCGAGATACGGCCGTGTACCGGCTTTAGTTATTTTTTTCCAACCAAAAGCGATACGCGGCCGTATCTCTCGAACCATGAGTCGAAACTCACTTCTACAACTTGGGGTGGCTTCTCGTAGGGGACACCAACCAACTCGCAAAGTTTCGTATTTTTTGGAGGTCGTTTGAAGGGTTTTCTAATCTACTCGCACTTAGAAAATTCTAAGTCTAAAACTTCTCATGCGAGGAAGTTGATGAAACCGCACAAACGGCATCCGAAAATTATAAAACTTTCCGACTTGGTCGGATTCATGTAGGGCAAGCCACCCGAACTTGTAGAAGCGAGTTTCGAGTCACGGTTTGCGAGATACGACCGTGTACCGGCTTTAGATGTTTTTTTCCAACCAAAACCGATACGCGGTCGTATCTCTCGAACCGTGCGTCGAAACTCACTTCTACAACTTGGGGTCACTTCTCATAGGGAACAACAACCAACCCGCAAAGTTTCATATTTTTGGGAGGTCATTTGAAGTGTTTTCTAATCTAACCGTTTTTAAAAAATTCTAAGTCAAAAACTTCTCATTTGAGAAATTGAAGCAAAACCACACAAACGGCATCCGAAAATTATAAAACTTTCCGACTAGGTCGAATTCACGTAGGGCAAGCCACCCAAACTTGTAGAAGCGAGTTTCGAGTCACGGTTCGAGAGATACGGCCGTGTACCGCTTTACTTGGTTTTTTTCAACCGAAAGCGATACACGGCCGTATCTCTCGAACCGTGAGTCGAAACTCGCTTCTACAAATTGGGGTGGCTTGTACTAAGTGAGACGAACCTACTCGCAAAGTTTCGTATTTTTTTACAGTCGTTTGCAGGATTTTCAACCATAACCGCACTGAAAAGTTTCTAACTAATTTCGTATATACAATTGTAATTCTACAAATTACTAACGCAAGCAACAGAATTCGGCAATTCAATATACATGAAGTCAACGTGATTCTACATCTAAAATCTACTAATGCATATAAATTTTTTCCCAATTTGTAAATAATTTACTACACACAAATTGAAAAAAATACACAAATATAGATTATTGAGGTAAAAAAATAGTCTATACCTTACAAAATAGGTCCAAATCAAGCCAAACGACCGATTCGGAGGAGTAGGGTTTTGATCAAAGTTTGACTTCGGAGCTAGGGTTTCGATCTTTGGAGTTCGACTTCCACAAAGAGTAGGGTTTCGATCTTCGGAGTTGGGAGAGAAGAGGGGGAGCGGACGGAGATGTCGATCACGTCTTCTTCGGAGCTAGGGTTTTTTTTCCCGTTGGGTTCGTCGAAGAAAGAAGGAGCGAAGAGGAATCGCCGAAGAAGACGAACTGTATGGAAATAAAAATAAATATAGATAGCCTTAACCCGTTCTTGGAAAGGACGGGTTAAGGCAAGATTTTATTAAAAAAAAACTGGACCGTTGGATCTCTGATCCAACGGTCCAGATCGAAGTTCGCACGGGTCTGTGCGAACAGACCCGCTTCCGGCCCGTTTGCAACGGAAGAAGACTCTCTCTCTCTCTCTCTCTCTCTCTCTCTCTCTCTCTCTCTATATATATATATATATATATATATAGGGAAAGCTTTGGTTGATCACTACTCTAGTGCTCACCGCGTGAACACTAGGCCTTCGGGCGTTCATATCGAAAATCCGAACCGTTCACATTGATCTACACATCTAAATTAGTCTAAATATGTAAAATCAAATCATTTGAAATTCATTTGCCCATCCATCATGTGACTATAAAAACAATGATTTTCAGTCATACAATTTTCAGCCATACAATGTGAACGGTTCGGATTTTCGATATGAACGCCCGAAGGCCTAGTGTTCACGCGGTGAGCACTAGAATAGTGCTCAACCGATCCTTTCCCTATATATATATATATATATATATATATATATATATATATATATATATATATATATATGCATTGAAGTGAGGGACAATGGACAAAAAAAATTATAAAAAAAAGCAGTGAAGTCACTTCACAAAAGGACAAACAAAAAATTTAAAATCAAATTAAAAAACCCAAAATTGCCTGGGACAAGGGATGAAGTCCCGTCCTTGGCTTTTGTCTTTAGTGTGAATTTGTGTTGGACGGTAGATTGTCTACCGTCTTTCCAAAAAAAAATTAAAAATTTAATTCATCGGACGGGGAATAATCCCTCGTCCGATGAGTGTGCGTGAAAAAAACCTCTCCGACGAAAAATCATCTTCCATTAGCTATATTTTGGCAATTGCCATTTCGGCTGCCAAATATAACTGGGTACTGTAGCGTTGTAACCCAAATTTTGGGTATTTGGCCAACGACTACAATACCTTCTTTGCCAAAATTTGCAAAATTTGGCTAATTGGCCAAATACTACACATGCTCTCAGAATTATGCTTCTCAGAAATATTACAATATTGTGTTTGATACAAGACATTTCATTCTAGGGAATGTTTTATTAATATGTTTTATATAGACTAATTCACTCTTACCAATCCTTCTTTATAGTAAACATTATCGAAAATACATTTTTGGTTTTATTTTAAAAAAAAACCAATATAACTGTTATCTACTTTAGTAATTGATGTATATGCGTGACATGTGCAAAACTAATATTGAAATATTTCTTATAAAACGTGAGTACAATAACAAATAGATGACTTACAAAGTAACATTAAGATTCTAATATATTTCAACAAGGTAAATAAAAAATATAACAAAAAGAAAAAAATAAAATGCACGCAGTACAAACACATGATCTTAGACATATATCTCTAATATTATAATCGGAGAAGGCTTTAGTGTCATTGGTAAATCTATCAACATGTGCATCGCACATACATAACTAATATAAAGAATGTTTCAAGTTCAAACTCATACTATATCTAAATTTTTACTTTTAAAAAATTAAATTTATTCAAACGTGCATCGCACGTGTAAATTACTAGTGGATTATAATTATCAATAAAATATATTATTTATGACTTAGTAGACATTGAGTTTGCCCTTCTATTTTTTATTAATAATTATAGGTACTATTGTTAAAATTGATACATTCTACTAAAACATATATCATAGTTATTTAAGTATATTCAGTCTCTAATTGAATATTCCTATTTATATATAAATATGCACAAATTTCATTCTAATAATGCAGAGTAACAAATTTGTTGGAGATGACTTAGAGCGGCAATATGATAAGGTAAAAATATTATAAAAAATCCGAAAGGTGATTTGGTAAAGTAATAATTTCAGTTATTTTTTATGTTGATGAATCTACAAATCTCACCATTTTAAAGAGAAATGTATATTTTTCACAACAAAGAATTTTGATTCCATTAAAATTTTTAAATAATTCCAAAACTATACTTATATCTTACCAAACCAGGTAATACAAAAGGTAATTCTAGATTTCTTTGTATATTACCATGTACCAAACGCTCACTAAGTGTAGAATCCCGTATTTTCAAATATTATTTTAAATATTTGAAAATGAATTTAAATTGATTTTTGGAGGATTTAATAAATATTTTCAGAAAAAATTATCTTTTTACACGTGCAAAACACGTGCAAATACTTTTTGAGAAGTTTGAAAAGTTAAGTTTTCTTCATGAAAAATTATTATTTAATATTTGGGATTTATTTAGTATTTTTTCAGATTTTTCTGAAATTAATTGGAACCATTTACAAATTTTGAGAAAAGAAGGACCTTTTTGCAAATTTGATATTTTTGAGGGTTAAAATGTAAAAATGCATATTCTGGACGTTTTGAATAGTATTGGTTGAGATTTAGAATTATATTTTCCTTTAAATACTAATTTAAATGAATTTGATTGAATTTCCAAGAATAGAGTTATACATGTAAAATTGTATTTTGACGGGATTATTTTGTAAAATTGTTGTGAAACCCTAAACTCTTATTCCAAATGTTTAAAAGGATTTTTCCAACCGTCATTTACTGGAATATACAGAATTTTGTGATTTGTTTTGGTGGAGCAAGTGGAGGTTTTGGATCTCGCAAAAAGGGAGGCTTTTCGTTGGATCTCGTCGTTTCTAAAGGTGAGTGACATTGTTTTGTTTTGTTTTGACTTTGTGAATGATATGAACTTTGTTTGTGAAGTGATTCATGGGAACGATTGTTAGTTGTTGTTTGATATGTTGTTTAGTTAGAATATTTTGCATGAGAACGATGCAAAGGTTATTGTTTGTACTATGCAAGTGAAATCTACGAATGACTAGTAGATTTTGGTTATAAAAATCGTATTGTTAGAAAGCATGTTAAGATTTGAGTATGATTATGATCGGATGGTGAACATCTGGATCTTGTGATTTCAAATCAGATCTTGGCTATGAGTTGTAAAAAAATTCAGTATCGAGAAACCCTAATGAAAGAATTAGGAATTTAAAACATGAAAATTGAGTTTTGAGATATTGTATGATTGAGTAATGTGTCCATAATGAAGAATATTTGAGAATTGTCATTTTGCCTGAATACGAACTATTTTCATAAACAATGAACCTTTAGAAAAACCCCAGTTTTGATTTTGTATTCAGATCTAAATTATGAAAAACTGTAGGCCGACAGTCGACTGGTCTACTGTACAGTCGACTGATACGAACCTGCTATTGTATTTTAGTTTCCTTGAAAATGTCATTCTGGACAGTCGACTTAGCTCTTAGGCAGTCGACTGGTTCACTGAGAAATTATTTTGTAAAATTTATTCAGTCCCTTCGGGACAGTCGACCTATAATTCTTTAAGTCGACTTAAGTACTTAGAATATTTTCTTAGAGAATTTTTGAAATTTACCTCGGGTAAGTCAACCGATTCTCTTTTAAGTCAACTGTTATGACTTAGTTTATTTTTGTAAAATTTTGGATAATTGTCCTCTGGACAGTCGACTTACCACAGCATAAGTCGACTGGTACTGAAGGATCTTTGTAAACTTGAGTGTTATTTCGAATGATTGATTTTCAGATAATTCAGTCTATACTTGATCTTTAGTTCAGTATTTGATATTAAGATATTCAGTTAAGCCATTTGATTTAAGATGTTCAGTTGAGCCACTTGTTTAGTGGAAATTTGATTTAGACATTTGAGTTTGAGTCTCTAGAGGTGTGTGACCCTAGTATACCGGTGTTGAGTTATTTTGTTGAGGCCCGTTGAGGCATTTCAGTTATTCAGTTTTGAGTTTAGGCCGGTGGGGTACACCACTCTAGGAGATTCGTTGAGTAATTAAGTAACCCAAAAACAATAAGGACAGGCACTAGTGGTGATATGACGAACGGGAACATGAGTTACGCACCTCAGTATGGCTTTAGATGTGGGATTTAATCTCCGGAATTATCCAAGTGACTTACTTGCGGTGTGAGATTTATCTCCGGAATTATCCAGGTAAATTACCTGCGATGTGAGATATATATCTCCGGAATTATCCAGGTAGTTACTTGAGATGTGGGATTGATCTCCGGAATTATCAAAGTCGAGGCGACGCACATGTGGTATTCATGTGACGATGTGTCAATGTTTAGATGTGGGATGATCTCCGGAATTATCCAGGAAAATTACCTGAGATGTGGGATCTATCTCCGGAATTATCAAGCATGGGCTAATTTTCACAGTTTATCTTTATCTCGTAGTAGTCATCGTGATAAGATTAGTGCATAGCGGGGGATTGAACCCTAAGAAGAGAAGACGTTAAGGGCTTGCACCGAACCTATGTAGAGTGGGATGCATAGACTTCGACAAGTACGCATTAGAGAGTCCACATATAGAATTTGTGTTTTCTTGACTTGGTTTTCACGCATGTGGATTTCCTGTTTTCTACACTTGACACTTGGTTTAGTCTCACTTGTGGTTTACTTTTCTTTGCTACTTCGTATTTTATGTATTCATGTTTACTACCTGTTACTTAAGGATTCATGATTAATGTTTATTTATGTTGTTTGTTGTTTTCTGTCACTCACACCATTTATGGCTGACCCCTTTAGTTTTGGGGGTTAAGGATCATCTTTAGCCTCATATGTTGCAGGTTGTTGCTTAGAGTTGGAGGTTTGGATGCTTGAGTTAGTTTTGAGATTATCTACTTTGAAAGAGTTTTGTGTAAATTTGTAAAAGCAGATTTGAGATAGTTTTGTGTTGTAAATAAAAAGAAAATTATGAGTTGAGATGTTTTGAATTCCGCTGTGCTATGTAAAAGTTTGTTGTAATAAAAGTTGAAAATTTTAGTGGTGTTGGTTGTGTTTAATGTTACATTGAAGTGGATGCTGGGATTGTGCCACGTATTTTCTAAGATATCATATTAGAAATTCGGGGCGCTACACTAAGAGCCCCCTAAGAGCTATACGTGCAAAACCATCTTCATCAAGGTATAGATTGAGACGCATATTTGCACAAGGTAACATTTTGTTTAGGTGCGACTTTTCTTTTCTTAATGTAAGTATTGTCCATAAATAATTCAATAGTATCAAAGGTGTTTCCTGTGTAAATTCAATGTATGGGGTTATTTGTTTTTTTTATTTTTTAATTGTTGCTTCATAGTTCGGGAAGTAAACTGGAGAGGATGTTTATCTTTTAGAATTCAGAATTAGTGTTCTGAATTAGTGTAACATTATTCAACCGTTATGGAGGTTCATTTTGCTTGCTTGGCAAGCGCCTTCATTATCCAGTGATTTCTCGGACCGTTGGAGATCGATCTCGCCAAGGAAAGAATTCCGCAAATCGTGGGTTCTTTCTATCATTTCGATCATTTGGGTCATTTGTTCGGAACGCAACAATCAGATTTTTAATCAATCCTTCTCTTTGATCGATAAGATTATCGACGATTTCTTATTTTTCACTAAATTTTGGCCTTCCACTTTACCGCATGATAAAGTGAAAGTATTGTACTTAAGTCGTCTGGATGAGGCGATTAGTATTTTTCATTCTAATACTTCCTTATCTAACTAGTTCTTTTACTGGTCTAATTAGCGGTAATTTTGCCTTCTTGCCGCAGGACTAAAGTGGTGGTTATGGCCTTTAGCTCACTTTCTTGTGTTTGTTTTGTTAGAGATCAAGATGAGTAATTAAGGTTAGGGTTTATCTCATAGCCGCTTAAGATATTATACCCTGCTTATCAGCATTGGAATATCACAGAGCACTACCTCTAGACCGGCTTTTATATGACATGAACTGGGTTTAGGGTACTAGGCTTTATGCCCACTCAACCCGGTCCAACAATTAAACAGATAACACGTGCAAAGCACGTGTTGCCCCCCCATAGAACATTATACACAATAATATTCTATTATATTGAGAATATACATATATATCCAACAATCTCCTCCTATATTCTCAATATATTAGGCAATGCCCCGTTAAATTATTGGCTCACAAAATAATACAGTTCATGGACTAAATCAATTATTACTCGAATAGTTCAAATGAGACTAAATCAAAATAATCAAATAGTTCAAAGACCATATCAAAAAAGAATAGTTCACAATGACTAAACCAACCAAAGAAACCTGTCATAGTTTCAAAATCAACCAAAGCAGATAAACTTCAAGAACAAAATATGAGTTTTAAGCACATGAACACAAGAGTCTTAAACTCAACATAAGTTTTATCAAGCAAGTGACAGTTATTCTTCAGAGAAATAAACCAAAACTATATCCTTGCAAACTGCTTTATGTTTACTCCTCCATTTTGAGCAAATCATTATTTTGAAATCTATGTTGACAGATTCAATTCCTCCATCTTTGCTAGCTTATTGAAAACAAGAATATCAAAAGATACATCTCTAAGAATTCTAGTAGATTTCATAAAGTATCTAGTTCCACTAAAGTACTTAGTATCATTCAACGATAGCTTAGCAAAATGTAACGCAAGCATCACAATCAAGTCTCTTTAACAAAATAAAGAACAAGAACTGTTATAGTTTCTACACAAGAACTATACAATGTTTCATATTGGAATGATAGAACAGTCAAATTAATTATGGTTAATTCTGAATCATCAAAATTGGAATGAAATATGAATCCATAAAAGAGTTATATCATCAAAATTGGAATGATATAACAACAATTCTAAACATTGGAAATACATCGACAAGTTTTCATGCTTTCTTTTGGAATAATGAGATGATTCTAAGTAAATTATAAAAATATATAGCATCATCAAAATTGGAATGAAATTATATATTAACAGAATTTACATAGAACTTTTCAAATTATCTAAAGCATGTCAACTGCCTAAAATTGATGCTTTAGTTTGAACTTCTCTATGGCTCCAATTGGATTCTAATTCTCAAAACAACTTGGATGTTAAAGCTTTTAACTCAATAGCTTTTAACTTCATTTTTCCCCAAGTTTTGATAATTAGATCACTTTCAAGTCTCTTAGCAATAGCATTGGCCATACTTTTCACAATTGCATTTTATCTATGAGAAAGTTCAACTAAGCTTCTTTCAGCCTTAATATACTTCTCTTTCTATTATAGAGTGAGTAATGAGCTACAGTGCATTATAACTTGATAGTCGCATAACAGAATTAGAGAATTTACATTAAACTTTTCAAATGGAAGATTAGTAATAAGTCATTCAGTCCACTCAGCCTCTTCCCCTGCAGAGGATAACACATAGAGGTCTGATTTCTTGGATGAGAACGCAATGCTTGTTTGCCTATTAATCTCCATAATTTTTCTTCTCCTCCTAGTGTGAACACATATCCACTAGTTGTCGACTTTCACTAAACTTGGAGTAGCACAAAGCAAACTCATGAGTACCACTCATGTATCTCATTAGCCTCTTAAGGGCACTCAAATGTGTATGGGATTATTAGTGAGTCTGCAGATCATACCTACCTCAGAGGCTGTCTTTTTTTTAGTGCAGATCTTTGTATATATGAGACTTTCAACATGTCTCATAGTTGCACCATCATTAGGTGTCAACCTTTTTATCATAATCATAAGGTGTTTCAAAACACGCTTTCAATCACTATATTCCCACTTTTGAAACACTTTATTGATTTATCGAGTTTGACTAAGGGTTATCCCTTGCTAACCAAAACTCACCCTTATACATAATATGGTGACCACAACACTTAGATGTTTCATGCTAAATTTATTTGGATAGCACAATTTAACTCCATTTATAATAGAGATGTCACTTCCAATCAACAAGTATGTCAATAAAACCAAGTAAATAATAGCCATTATATTTGACACACCACAAAGTTAAAGGCACTGATCTGAATTACTTAATTCATATACTAGGCTCTTTGAGAAATTTATCAAATTATTTATACGTTAGCTATATTACATGTTTTAAAGCATACGATGATTTTACTAAATTGTAAATCTTGTTCACTAAACATATTAGTCCAAAACTTTTCAGTACAAAACTGTTCAGTACAAAATATCAAGTACAAAACTTTTTAAATATCCTTTATGAATGACAAAATTTTCAATATATGTAAGGGTAAGAAGAATACTTATTGTAGCAATATGAAAAACATGTGAGCAGACATCAAATAAATCTACCCCATTTTTCTTAGTCAATCTTAGCTACTAAAAAATATTAAAATTGCTACTGAACAATCAAAATTAAGTTTTTCTACAAAACCTCACTTACTTACTATAGTTTTAGCCTCTTTCGGCAGATCAACTAAATTAAAGTATTATTGTATGACACAAAATCATCTCATTGTTTACTAAAGACTCTTCTTAGCTTATTTGTCATTCAGGTTTTTAAGTGTCAGTAAGACTAGTTCTTGATTCCAACTGTGAATCATTGAGCGTGTTTGTAGGACCAGATTATTTTATACATTTATCTTTGATGAACACATCCTCAAAGAACTCTGCAAGTCTAGATTCTTCTAACACATATTAGATAGGTCCAACATCTGTCCACCGAACTACATTCTGCACTTTCTAAACACACACAAATATTTGTTGTAGGTCCTACTTTAGGCCTTTTAGAGTCATGTACTCTAACAGATGTATCACAACACAAAGTTTTCACTTTAACAAAATTATTTGTGTTTTTATACTGTTAATCTATAAGGTGTAAGTAACTTAGAGTGTGGTAACAAATTAGAAATATGACTGATAATGTAACATCACTCATAATTACTCAAAGTCAAACTAACAGTCAATAACATAGAATTCAACATCTCACTAAGTGTTTGATTCTTACTTTATTAATACTGTTTGACAATGGTAAATATAGTGCACTAGAGATTATGCCAAATGCAAATTACTCTAAAATTATTAAACATATTCACCACCTCCATCAACACTGAACCCTTGATTTTTAGCATTTAACTAGATTTTAATTTATCACAATAGCGAGTGTTACATCTTCCATATATGTATGACAAACATTTAATAATCATCTATATAGGTGATTAAATATTTCTGACCGATTATCGTCTCATCTAGTCACAAAGCTATTGAGACCACAAATATCAGAATGTATTGACTCAAAAAGTTGTGTGGTCCTAGAGACCATACTAAATGATTTTCTAGTGATCATAATCTGAGCACAACTTTCATATTTGTCATATTTAATGGAGTGCCATTTAGCAGAGTTATGAGTTTTATTATTAATTGTCTCATTTGTTAAACTCAACTTATACATGCGATTGACAATATATGCACATTATAAGAATTAATACAAAATTACTCTACCACATTTTACAAAATTGTTTGTTTTCTCTAACGATTCTAACAATGTCCACTTGCTCAAACACAGTAAGCAGAATTTTCTTTATTCGTTCTTCGAAACGCTAAACGAGATAATGACTAATATGTTATAATTCAACTTTGCACACACAGTACAATGAACGAGAAAGAATAAAACGTAACTAATGGAGTCATATCCTACATTACAGAATGCTCTTATCTAAGTTACAAACATTTGTTATAGATCTTATACATCAATCAATTTTTATTTTATTTTATTAGAGAACCAAATATACGTGCTAGTTTTCAAGGCGAGAATAATTATGATCTAAAACCCCAATCATGTGATCAAACGCACAAAACGTTAATACATTCATCACATGAAGGTACTAAGAAAAATTAGACTAGATCATACCGACACTTCAAGTTAGAAGTGTTTTCCAAATTCGATGGAGAAGCCTGCATAGTGCAGACTTATTCAACCGTGATGCATATCCATCATCTCCTACACACCCAATTTGTAAGTAACTTTGAAGTTCCTACATCATCAAATTGTTAAAATTAGCATATTAAACTAATTATTAGCACTTTTTATTCTAACAATAATTTAATTGGAGATACAAATTCACAGTCAAAATCTATAATTTAACTTATCAAAATAGATATTTGATCCTTAGCACAAAGCTAACAATTATTCAAACTTGTGTTTAATTAAACAATGGTTAACACGGTTTTTGTACTTTAGCACATAGCAACAACAATTAATTAAAATATATATGCATGTAAAGAACTTATCTTTAATTTTAGATCTGATCTAGTCCAATCATACTTGGATCTATTCAAAACAATATCCTACAAAAATTTTTATCCACATCTAGTATTGTGCTTTCTTCTTTCAATTGTTAAATTCAGAAATATTGAACGTCTCTAGTTTCGGAATCTTGTATGCACTAAGTTTTTTCATCTTAAAGGAATAAACAGTAAATTCCAAAATCTAGAGGATTTATTATGAATAATTACTACTAGCGTAATTTTAGTAAATGAAATGGTTTTCTGTAAAACAACATAATAAACAATAACACAGAAAATTAAATCAAATAATACAGCACAGATCTTAAAGTTTAGAGTGGACCAATCTTGATGAGAATCAGATAAAAGTGGAGGGTTAGATCTGAATTGGAAGCACACATCAGTAGATCAGATCGAGAAAAGTCAAATGAGGATCTGATCTCTTCTCCAAAGCACAAAACACCGAATCTAACCAATCGAAAAATCGGATCTGGATCTGATCCCTTTCTTTCTCCTTTTTTTTTTCCTGAGTGCATGACTGGCCTGGGTCGGCAGCGGCCTGCGTCGACGCCATCAACGACGGTGGCGCCCTGGGTCGACGCCAACAGCGACTGCCTGGGCGGCGGCAGCCTTCGTCGAGGCCAACAGCGATGGTGGCGACCTGGATCGATGCCGACAGCGACTGGCCCTTCTTCGGCGGCCTTCGGCGACGCTAGTAGCGATGATGGCGGCCTGGATCGACGCCGACAGCAACTGGCCTGGCGGCGACGGCCTTCGTCAACGCCAATAGCGATGGTGGCGGCCTGGATCGATGCCGACAGCGACTGGCCTGGCGGCGATGGCCTTCGTCGATGAGATCCCGACGAACGGTGATTTCGACGAACCCTCTGTCTCTCAATCTCAGTATTTTTAATTCTAATATCTTAAGATTGTTAGAGATCAAGATGAGTAATTAAGGTTAGGGTTTATCTCATAGCCGCTTAAGATATTATACCCTGCTTATCAGTATTGGAATATCACAGAGCACTACCTTTAGACCAGCTTTTATATGAGATGAACTGGGTTTAAGGTACTGGTCTTTATGCCCACTCAACCCGGTCCAACAATTAAACAGATACCACGTGCAAAGCACGTGTTGCCCTATAGAACATTATACACAATAATACTCTATTATATTGAGAATATACCTATATATCCAACATGTTTTTTGGCTGTTCTGGTGGTAGCTGGGGGCTTAAAAAGCCATGCTTTTGTTCTGGTGCTTTTGGCCTGTGTCTTAGGCGTTGTTGTTGGTATCTTCTCTTTTGATGTGGTTTCTCTTTTTCTGTGAAGTAGTAACAATATGTTCTGGTGGTGGCTATTGCCTCGTTCACTTTGCGGCCGATGATTTCTTTATGGTTCCCGGCCTTCATTATGTTTAGTCATGTTACCTCTTATTGCTGTGTACATTGTTTCCGTGGGTTGGTTATTCTTAGTTTGTGTTGCCTGGGTGGTTTGCTGCTGCGATTGCATTTGACTGTTATCTTTTTTCCTATTGCTATCTGAGACATCTTTTAAAATTAGCTTTTGCTTCTCGGTTGCGACCGTTTGGCTTATGTTTTGAGTATTCAGAGTGGTTTAAGGGGCTTAGGCCTTGATTATTCGACTATGGTAACCTTATCTCTCGCTTGTTGGCTGATTATGGTGTTCTCTTTCTACTCAGGCGAATGTTAGCTTTTTTTGCAGTCGTGTCTCTTTTGAGAACTGAGTCCTTCGGGGGATGCCGTGGTGTGGTGTCACCATTTGTTATAATTTTTCTAGTCTGATTCCGTTGATGCATTGTTGCGGGTCTGTACTCCGCTTTCTTAATTACCTCATGTTCCTTTTTATTATCTGATGAATTCTTGGTTCATGCTGCTAGTCTGAGGTACTAGGCTATGTTTGGTTCCATTATTTTTTATTGGATGAGTTCAGCTCTTCGCTCTTGGCCGGTCTTCCAGCCACTTCGGCTATTTTTTTCTTCGTCCAGTTCTATCTCTTGCGGCGAGGTGATTTTTGGCCGTGGTCGTTTCCGTAGTGCCGATCGTTGTGGAGGTTTGCGGGGCACGTGGCTTGCGGCTGTCTTCGCTCAATCCTTTCTTTGCCTCTTCAGACATTGAAGCCCCTTCGCTTTGGCACGTGGAGCTATTGTTCCGCTTGCATATTTGTATATTGTTTTTTCGAGAGTTTCAGTTGTTGCCTAGTGTTAGTGTTTAGCTTTTGTTGGTTTTGCCTTTGTACATACTCTTGTATCTGTTGGATGTGTAGTTTTACTTCTTGTAAAACTGCTCCTTGCTGTACTCCTTTTGTCCTTAATGTAAGTTTGGTGGGCTGGAGTCTTAGGACTCCATCCGCGTTATCGAAAAAAATAAAAAATACTAAATAATTTTTTAGTCCATTTTTTAAAAATAGATCAAGAATATAATTTGTTTATGTATTTTTTTCTTTTGTTAATATCTTGGTGCGTTATGATATATTATTGCTTTTATTCCCCTACTCAATTATTTCATATAATCACGTCACTAACAGCCGCAATAATTTCTCAAACCATCAAAACTGTCCGGTACCTGCAACTTTGATGAACTCAAATAGATCTTATTGGGGGTGAAACAAATGCATAGGATCAACTAGAAGGTAATCAGAGGGGTAGCTGGCCATTGAACGAGGGAGCAGACATTACAGTCAGCACATCAGTCACAGAAGCCATCGAACTTAAAGCAGCTTTCAGAACATCCTGTGAACACCCGGGCTTGACTATGCTTTTCACCTGCATACATGTAGTAACTATTTTGTTAGCCTGTGACTCAAATGACTTGAAACTGGGGCATTCTTTTTAGACAATTAACATTCTACTATTAGAATATATAATTTGGCCTTCTTTTTGACAAAATATCGTTTTCCAGCCCAACAGCCACCAGTCAGGTAAACCTTTTTGCAAAATGGAGTTGACTATGGAACAGAAATATTCGTGAATGATATGCCAAATTCTTTTTGGGTGAAAGCTGTTAAAACGACATCAATTTTCTTATTTAGCACTAAGTTTTTAACAGAGGCTTGCCATCGTCATATATGACTAAAGTTGGATTCCTCCAAATTAAGGTAAATCAATTTAGGATCAAGATTACCAATAATAAAGCTGACTTCTTTACGTGAAACTGAAACTAGTATGCAAAATCTTAATTATCTCAAAAACATGGCATGGACTCTAGAGGGATAGGCTCCTCTGGATCACTAATAGTACATTAATATCTAGATATAAGAATGACAACTTTTATGACGAAGATTAGTCACTTATATGAGATTAAGGTAAATCATCTTGCAAAGCCAATCTTATTTCCTGAAGTTACTCAAATTTAAGGCAACCAATCAGAAAATCTGTATATAGTTCATGCAAACGAAGGATGGCACGCTAATGCTATAGATGAGAATATTACATAATATATGGTAAAGTCATGCCATAGATGAGAATATTACATAATATATGGTAAAGCTTCAACGGCAAGGAGGAAGTAGTCACGATACGATATTGCCGGTTTGCAGAAATGACAGGTCTCTGCATGCTTGATATGGAAGATGAAGTGGGTCCGTAATTCGTAACAATCTATATAATAAAACACAAAGAAAGCTATAAAGTGGCTCTCCCTCAATCTCTCCCAAAATCAAAGGCCCAGATCTAATCTCACAAAACATATTCTCCCCCCCCCCCCCCCCTCCCCCAGACAAAGTTTTCCCCCACCCCCACGCAAAACAACTCCTTTATTTATTAATTCTCTCTCTCTCTCTCTCTTCTCTTCAAAAAATTATGAAAATAAAAAAATTAAAAAATTAAAAAACTAAAAAAAAAGTAAATTTAAAAACTTTAAAATAATTCAAAAAAATCAAAAACTTATTTAAAAGTTTTAAATTTTTTTAAAATTTTTTTATAAATTTTTTTTAAAAATTACTTTTTTTGTAAATTTTTTTGAAATTTTAGAAATTTTAAAACAATATGAAAAAAATTTAAAAAAAATTTAAAATTCTAAAATTTAAAAATTTAAAAATTTAAAAAAAATTAAAAAAATTTAAAAAAATCAAAATTTAAGATTTAAAATTTTGAAATTTTGAAATTGTGAAAATCTCAAAGTAAATCTAAATCCAAATCCAATATCGAGCCATAATCAAAAGGTCGTCGCCGATATCTAATCCGCAGCTGATTCCGTATCGGTGACTCCCCTCCACCAAATCGAGCGCGAATATCAAGCGATTTCGTATCGGCGACTCCCCTCCACCGAATCGAGAGCCTCTATATACGATGCGATGACTCTAATTTCATCTCATTAACCAAATTCGCATTCTAATTTTTAATTTTGTGTGTGCAGGGGATTACTCAGTTTTTTGCTGACTCGAATTTTGTGTGTGCATGAAATTTAAGTTCAGAGAGGTATGATTGTTTTATTTTTGGGTTTAAAATTTTTTAATTTAGTGATTTATTTGATGAGTTTTTATTGGTTTTGATTTAAGGTGTACGCAAGTGAGAGATGGATTATTTGGTGGCCTCAATTTGGACTTCCAAATCATAGCATGACACGTAAGTTGACTAGCAACCTAAAATAACTTGGCAAATATGCAACATTAATTTCTTTACAATAAGAGAAAATACTATCGTGAAGTATTCCCTTCACTGGTTATTGGAAACCATGGATAACATAACATATAAGAACTTTTAGTGTATGTTTGAATACATAGGATTGGGATGACTGAAGTTTACCAGTGAAGTGTGCAAACTCTCCACTCAAGAAAGACAGCTAAGGTAAATTTGTTATTTATCCATTTTGGTTTTTTTTATAAAGGTGCAATAGGGAGACAAAGTAGAGATAAAAGACTTGATTAGCTTGAATTAGAAGTTTGATAACTTCATATATTTCATTTTGGTTGAAATAATAATAAGAGGTATTTCAATTGCAAACTGAGTCTAAGACAAATAAATGTTTAGATTATTGGTATTGTAGATACCTTCACACATGCACTTGCATTACCATTGTATTTAGACATGTTCATTGTAGTTATGGAATTAGAGTAAGCTCTATAAAACTTATATGATAATGTCCTTGCATAACTATTACAAGCATCTAAAAGTGATGCTGAAGTTAAATAAAACTCTATTAGGTGTTTCTAACAAACTATATGCATTTCAGGTAAGTTCAAATTAATGATCAAGAAGGCGATGGTTGAGCTTAAAGGTATATATACTGTTTTCTCATATAATATGTTTGCTACTTCAATTAATTTGCTGGACCTCCAAAACTATTTTATATAATCAAATCAGGTGCACCGTTCCGAAGACGTGCCGTGGGCACGTGTCAACGGGCAAACCTAGTTATTGCATAATGCGAAATAATGAACATATTTCTGCTTCATGATATAGCAACGAGGAAGCTACACCATTGCAGGTATAGAGGCTCACTCCAAAAAGATTAGAGCCACTCAGCCACATTTGTTCTAAACAAAGGAGCACACGCAAGAGAGAGCTCTCAGACTCTAAAGTTGTCAAACAATAGAATATGGGTATAAGGAAATGCATACTAAGTAGAGTAGGCTGATAAGAACACTGGGTGTTTGCTCCTGATATATACATGCATGTGTTGAAAACGGACAATCAAATGTTCGTTACATTGATAGGATAAATGTCAGGCAGCATTGGTCTGTACGTGAAACTGCATTTGTTTATGTCACTAGAACAATGGAAGAAGCTGTTAACAAGAGCAATAATATATTTCATGAAAATAAATACTATTTCTAATGCATAATAAACTAACAATATCAAGGCAACAAAATATCCATTATATCGGGACTAATTTTCTCTATGTGCTTCATACTCTGAGTAAAGAGTATTTTTGTCACTCAGAAAAGAGAGAGATGGTGCTACTACTTCTGGCTTGTTTGTCCACACTGCCATGTGCATCGGTAGGCAGGTTGTAACCCAAACAAAGGAGGGGAAAAGAATGCAAACAACCCAGATGTGGCAACATATATCTTTCAGAAAAGCCATTTGCAATGTTAAGTAGCTCGAGAAACAGTATTTCCTTAATGTCATTGTTTTCATGTCAAACCTATATCTTCCTATATCACTTTGAACCTTAAAACAGTCTACAGCCGGAGAGCTAAGATTGGAAATACTTGGAAGGTGTGTCCTCTACCCATTGATTCTATAGGTGTTAACTTCAAATTATAAATACATAAATAATATAGAAGATTGAAGTGTTCATACCTTATCTAGATACTCCTGAAGCTTTTTGATCCGGCCCATGTAATCTTGATCTTCCACACAGAGTGTAATCGGCTTGGCATCAGCACCTAGTCCTTCAAATTGAATGGGCCCCGGGTTTCTATAAATGTCATCCAAAAGAAAGCTTGAAGCCTTCTGTCTCAACAACCTGCAAGTCAAGCGCTAATCAGCCGCACAATCCATAAGGAGATTGTACATTTATGGAACAACCAAAAGCAACAGAAGGTTGCAGGCATTCTTGCCTACAAGCAGTAAGTCTAAAGTAAGAGTCATTATTCTGAAATCATCACTACTACCTATAACCATAGGTTTTATATACAAAATTTTAAGATAAAAAATGCAAACTGATGCTTTAAAAGAAAATAATAAAAAGTCTGCATAGCAAAAAGAAAGTGGGAAAAGTCGAGAAAGAATAGGGTTTACAATAAGGACATACTCATATGCTTTTCCTTTCAAGTCGATTGTGGCAGGATGGAGAGCAGGTTTTCCAATTGGGGTGGCTCCAGGACCACGTGAGTATCGCTTCACAGTCATCATTGCCTACATTGAATATAAATGATCAATTCAATAGACTGGAAATTGTTACCTCCAGTTTATTATAGCCAACAGAGCATACTGTCCAAAACTAGCATACTTAGTAAAAAGTTCAACTTAAGAACATGTACCGACCGTAACTGGAGTAGCACCACATTTCCACTTGTTAACAGGATGTTTCAAGTTTGTAACAGTAGCCATGTAGCCGTTCAAACCAGCTGCTAATATATGGTAGCCGATGCATCCCAGAACCTGATAAATGAAGTTATTATTGATGGGGTCATAACTAAAATCACTAGAACATTAGAGAATAAAGCTGCGCTACAGGACTCACATAAGCATAGTCACAGTCAAATTTTGATGGTAAAGCTCCCCGAGTTTGATAGCCAAAGAAGTGGCATATGGCATTGAATTTCTTTCCTTTGTATGTGCCCTCTTTCTGAAAAGGTAGCAAAAGAATACACTCAGGAATATTCACAAAATTTTGAGTATTGGAATGACCGTTATAAAGATATTGAATAGTGCAGATTGTTAAATCAATTTTTTTTGACTATCTATGTCAGGTATGATTTGGCTTTCCAGTGCTATTATTAATAAAATGGATAGGGAGAAAAAACATAGAACATACCGTCCTTTTAGTCATTTCGGCTTCCACCAAATGGGCCAGAAGTTTCTCTGTCTCAATCTACACAGCAGAACATCAAGCAGAAGTACTTTAACAAAAATTAAAAATTAAAAATTAAAAAGTAAGGCTTCAGATTAACAACCAAAACCTGAGATAATTGTGCACTCATCAGATTCCGGAATGAGAAGCAGCTGCATTAACCGAAGTATAGTCAGGAGTGGAGAAACCAATACCATAGACATTAAAACTAGCAGTAGCTGAAACAAAAAATATATACATCCAAAGAATGGAAGAAAAAACCTGTTTCCTAATAAATGGTGGCAAAAATTCAAATAAAGCAGATGCCCAAGGTGAAAGATGAGAGGAAATATTCTCCTCAGAAACACCCTGACTATGAAGACCATGAATTTCCTGAAACATTTATGACCAAGAGAATTGATATGAAGCAGATTCTCAAATTTCCAGGGCCAACAATGGAAAGGAAAATTGCTATAATGTGATTCTTCAGAAGAGCTTATAAATCAACAAATACCTGCAACAGTGCATATAATTCTGGAAAACTTTCTACGAGCCCTTCAGGGATAAGGATAACTCCATGGTTTTTGTCTGCACGACAGACAGACGGTACATTAATGAGGATAATATGACCATTAACAACATTATAATCAATCATGCTCAACCTTGTTCAGCTCGTGCTTGAACTGCATCACAGATCTGTTTCGTAATGTCAAAAATGGTAAGTTTTGACATGGCAACCTCCTCTCCAAGGATGACCTGCACATAAATTCAAGTAAATTAGGTACCATCAAAATAACATAAACAGATTGTATTGTTTAAACCGAGGGTGTGCAAGTGATATATCAGGATGAACTGAGTGCCCATTTCTGTCCTTAGTCAATGAGCTAGAACAGAATCCTCACCATATTTGGATGCGACTGCAGAGCACATTCCAAAGCCACATGAGAGGCCTTGCGGCTCATTATGCGAACGAAATAGTAATACTGCAAGACAGAAAAAAGGGGCCCTGTTGTAAAAAAATAATAATAATCCAGGAGTAGTTGCAGCCGGCAGAAATCACAAGCAAGAACACTTTTTTACATCATTCTACAGCCCTTTCCAAGAGCAAATAAGATGCTAGGAAATAGCTGAGATAACAAAGGATCTAAGATCTAATAAAAGATGATGCAACTTTGTACTAACAAAGCAACAATGCCCAGATAATAGCCTTGCCAAAAGATAACAGATCTGATCTAATCATGTTACATGTTACTGAAGATAGTATTGTAAACAATTATGCAAGTTGGTATTTATAAAATCAAACAAATATTACCTTCTCAGCAGAGAGTGCATCCGTACACATATCGCTTTATCAGCTGTGAATACACCTGGAAGAAAAGTAAAGAACTTAATCAATCTGAAGGAAAGTAAAAAATATCAAGCCAGAACCAGTTGCTTAATAGTTATTATTTGGAAGAAATTTTAAAGAAAAGCTAATCACTGGTCACTGTGAAACTTTTTTTAAAAATTTTAATAGAGAGATTGAACCCCACAAGCATGTAATTTTTTAAGGTCACGGGAAAGGAAATGGCATGGTTCAACAGCAGGGTAAAACAAGTTGAGTTGTGTTTCCTAAAAGTTATCGTATTAACAATTGATTGGCCGGAGAGAACAAAAGATATTCCCACAAGCACAGAATTATTGAAGGATCATGGAAAGAGAAAGGGCATGGTTCAACATGAGGGAGAAACAAGTTGAGTTGCTTGTTTCCTAAAAATTACCATATTACAAAACGAGAGACCATCCAAAATATATTTTTCAAAGGAATAGATTGCTAGCTTAATAATAAAAAGATAATACACATACCCTGCATATAGTGTCAAAACCAACATTCATCTCAACAAACTGGTTCTTGAGGTCCCCATACAAAGTAACAGGAACACCAACCACCTGTCAACATCACTTAGTTAATAACATATAACATAATTGTTAGTGTTCACTACTTTACACTTTATACATCTGTCTCCGAGAAAATACCACATGTTTCTTTTATTTTAATTGTATACTTAACTTCTATTTTATGTATCTAATAAATTACAAAGAAAGCTATCAAGTGGCTCTCATTCAATCTTCCCTAAAATCAATGGCCTAGATTGATTCTCACAAAACATATTTTCCCGCCCAAAATTTCAAAACCCAAAATTAAATTCCCCCCCCCCCAAACTAAAAAACTCATTACTTTATTACTATCTCTCTCCTCTCTCTTCACTTTTTCATATTTCTCTCTTTCTCTCTCTCCCTCTCTCTCCCATTCTTTCTTTATTTACTTAGAAATTTAGATTTTAAGATTTCAGGTTTGTAAAATTTTCAGAATTTTTATGCTTTTTTTATTGCACATGTTATATTGAAAATAGCAAATATCTCTTCAACAGTTAAATTTCATCATTTTCCACACTTAAAGTTCTAAGAAGTTGAATTTTACACCCTCATTTATAATTATTTTTCGACATATACTAATAGAAACATTGACTTTTATTTACAACTAATTATTATCATACTATTCAAACTTGAACTACATAATTGTTGTTTTACTGTTTACAGAGTTTTTCATGTGTTGTATCGTTCCGAAGACGTGCCGTAGGCATGTGCCCACGGGCAAATCTAGTTTTTTAACAAGGCCATAGCAACACACTCACTCTCACCCACTCTCAGAATATATATACACACATATATATGGCTGGTCTTCAAGAGAGGTCAGACCTCTTCCTAAAGCGGGAGAGTTCGCCATGGTGGGGCCATCCTATAAACGATCCGAACCGTTCATCTTGTTCTGAATACTTTAACAATTGATTAATCATGTGAGATCAAGTCATTGAACTCCATTTGCCTTGGCATCATATCATTATAAAAAATAAAGATATTTCAGCCGTACAATTTTGTAATATTTTAGGTACATGGACAAACAAATTTCAAAATACTTGATTCCGGATTATTATACCAATTTAAGCATTTCTAAGAAAATGAATGGTTCGGGTAGGATGACTTCATGACAAAGGAAAGCCTTGGGCTCTCAAATCTTAGCGAGATCACCGACCTCACCGACCTCTCTTGAAGATTTCCATACAAATATATAGAGAGAGAGCAAAGCTCCATTGCAAACCATTGAAGCCGTTGTTGGGAACAACAGCTTCAGGCTTAATATAACCTAAGTCGTTATTCCCAACCACGGCCTAGGTTATAATCTATACCGTTGTTGGATACCAACAACGGCTTAGGTTTATAACCTAAGCCATTGTTGGGAACAGCGGCTTCGGTGGTTTGCATATCCATTTGCACGGGACCAATGGAGCATTGCTCATATATATATATATATATATATATATATATGGGGGTGATCCTCTAAGGCCCCACCTAAACCCTTATTTTGAGGTATATGTGACTATTGATAAGAACCTCCAATGAAATATCTCAACCGTTCATCTTGTTCACATGCCTTGGACAATGTAAAATCAAATTATACAAAGTTAAATTTGTTTATGTTTTACAACATGGCAAAATTGTATGGCTAAAATTTTTAATTTTATAATGACATGATGGATGGGGAAATGAAAATTAAAAACTTGATTTTACACCCTCAGACTATCTTAAGCATGTCAGAGCAAGACAAACAGTTCGGATTTTTCATAAGGGAATCGCATCATGGGCCTCAAAATAAGGGGTGAGGTAGAGCCTCAGGGATCGAATTGAAGATACAATATATTTTGTTCTTTGTTGACAGTGAATTATACTGTTTACGTAATAGTATAATTATTATTAAATTCGAGTATGAATTTAATTCGTTGTTATTAATTTTTCATTAAAAATTAATTTTGTATAAGGTATAACACTTATTACCTTTATTACCTCAGTTGATGGACAAAACATGTTAATGGTTGAATCCGCATTATTCTTTGTGCTCATGGCTGTAGTGTGCATTGTTTCTTTTTCTCTGGAGATCATTGTTGGTTTACTGTCTACTGCATATTCGTACAATAGTCTGCATCGCTTAGTTCTTCCTATTTGAAACAATGAGCATGAATTTGGAGCCATGGATTGCCTGCAATTCATTCTGTCATAGTTTCAGTTGCAAGATAAGAGATTACTGCCTATTGTAGGTAAGATAAACTAAAATGCGAAAAATAGTTTACCGTAAAAACGGAAAGCACTTTTAAGTAGCCACTTTGAACAAGAACAGCGTACGAAAAAGGTGAGGTATGCCATGCCATTCCAAACAGTTGGTGAATTGAGAACCATAATGGTACTGACTCCATGCTAAGTCCTATTCACTGCCAATCCAAACAGCATATACAAAATATAGGGACTAAACCAATTTCTTGCTGATCAGATAATCAACAATAACATAGATGCATCATTCCTTACAAGCTCATCTGAAATCAATAGTATTCCACTTTTACTTGCTACAGGCAACTTTACAGAAGGTATTTCATTCACCTACAGCGTCAACAAAATTTGATTTCGTTTCTACCAGCAATCTGCTAAATAGGTCACAGTAAAATAATTTCAAAATTACTTCCACTACAAACTGATTGTTAAACCTTGACAGCTTGCACCACATAATTAGATTGATGACCAATCTGCCTCTGTATCTCCTCATGCAATAATGGGTCATTTGGAAAACACTACTGAAGTCTGCATACTGCAAACCATGTTCTTCTAAAGTGACCTTATGCCTGACCTCAATAACAAAATACACAGGAAACACTACGGTAATATTATACCATACCACCTACGCTATTTGACATAGCTAAGAAGTGGCAGCAGCAGGCATACCGCAAACTATGTTCTTCTAAAAGTGATCTTATGCCTCACCTCAATGACAAAATACAAAGGAAACACTACGGTAATATACTACCGCCGCTATTTGACATAAGCGAAGAAACGGCAGCAGCAGCAGTGGGTACAATACCAGTGGAAACACCTGGCTTCGAAAGATGCAGCAACCTGCACATAAAAATACAAACATTTTCTCAATATGACAAATTTTGCAGCTCAAACTATAACACAGGATGAAAGAAAATACTCACGGAGCCAAGTATTCGCAAAAAGAAGAAACAGCAGAGGCAACATCGTTATAATTGTCCGACGCAGCAGGTGCTGTGATCTCCACCATTTGTATACCGGGTGTCACAGGCACAGATTCCTCAGTAGCATGAAGCTTCGGCATTTTATTAACAGAAGTCACGGTGATGGTGATTTGTGCCACACGATTGAAACGGAAAGCAAAGCCCACCTTCAACAGTTCATAGTCCAATTTATAGCCAAGAGTGTAGAATAAGCGCAACGCAGAGTTGCTCACTTTGCTCTCCACTACAGGTCGAACCAGTACAGAGATTTGCTCGGCACCTGCACCTCTCATGGCACTCCCAACATGTCGAACAGTCCTATCACATTACCAATTCCATCCATATTTTAGTACAGAGTTAATCGTGAAAAGCACTTACAACTGCTGAATTTGCTTATCAGCCTCCAGCAGGCTTCAAGTAGCATTGATAGCCGTTATCAACGCAGGGCACTTTGCTTTACTTGCAAATAAAATCAAAGCTATAGCAAAAAAGAGACGATGCTATTATAAAAATAAGAGACGCATGATTTTACCACGACGGCATTGTTTGCGCTAAATCACACAAGAGTCGGACCTCCGACGGCACTACACCTGAAAGACAAGTTCACCCATAAGCATTTACAGTTGCCAAAGTACTAGTCATACGAGTTTCAAGCTTTCAATGAACTGACCGAGATTCGGTCCACTCTTCAGGCACAGTTCATGAACCCTCAGCCGTTCTTTCGGAACACCACACAGCCCTTGAAGAAGAGTTTCCAGAGCACCAACATGCTTAACAACAGTAATCACTTACTTACATCAGAATCAAGCTACTCAAAATCAATGTACTACTACAACCAACAAATTTAGACCAGAGCTATAAATTCAAATACATTGAATTGAAAGCCCACTAAACTTTTTCAACTACTACTAACCCAACAACTATACAAATATTTCAAAATCTATAATACAAAACTATTTTTCAAGAAAAAATAATTTGATGAATTAAAGAATAATGAAATATAGAAATTATACCTGGGTTTCGATAATTCCTTGAACTACACACTCCATCTAATGTCGCTTGTGATTGATTTGTATCTACAGAAGAAGGAAGAAAAAAGGAAAAAAAATAATAATACAGAAATTCGATTAAAATTTAAAGGTAATTAGATATTAAATGGTAAAATAATGAAGGATTTTGTAGTAACTTGATAGGATCTTACAAGATTTGGGCGATTTTTTAGAACCCACCGTCGAAGGGAGAAGGCGAGAAAGAGGGTGGGCCGACGGGATCTGGGGAGAGAAGATGCCGAGGAAGAAGGGATATTTGGAATTTGAATCGCCTTTTAGTTTAGGTCGCAGGTGTATAAGATTTGTGGTCTCAATTTTTGAGGTAGGGTTAATGGAACAATTATGCCGGGTTTGGGATGTTTGAGGGTGAGTTTGTATGGAGATGTTTGCATAAGGAATGTTATGCGACAAGGTTTTTTTTTTTTTTGAGTAATGCTTTAGCCAATACCAATTTCATTACCATTTCCTTCACTACCTTAGGTGGCATACTCCTATTGGAGAGTTCTCCCACCTACTCTATCATCCCCTATCTATTGGAGTGTGTCACCTAAGATAGTGAAGAGAAATGTAGTGAAATTGGTAGTGGCTCTAGCATTACTCTTTTCCTTTTGGGGGAGCGATTTCAGCAAATTTGAGTTGGTGGGCCGCAAACGATTTTCTTATGGGTACGCTCCTTGAAACGGATGAGAGCATCTACAGTCGTGATTGTTAGAAAATGCATAAATACATATTTATATACTAGTGTTATCATATGCAAATTGTACATATTAAAATAATTTTGAGGAACTCATAAAATTATATATTATTTAAAAATTTTAAAATATCTCTTAACTATTTCAATCACGATATAATGAAAGACGATAAATCTACAAATTAACTAATTCATACTTTCAAACAAACCAACATCATTCTATATATCTATTCAATTAAAAGAAAATAAAAAATAGTCGAATAATTACCGAAATTTAGAGATGCTAAGAAAGAGACTTACAATCTTGTCAGATTACTCCATTCTAAAGTTTGCTTGCAAATACTCATATTGTCTGCGAAGTTCCTTAATATTTACCTCCAACTTTTCTATATTACTTCTTAGTTGTGTTTGTATAAAATGATCAAACTATAAAACACACATACAGTACTATAATTCACCAAAACTTTTCAAAAAAAAAATGTAGAAAAGATACCACTATGTGCATGTTGTTTTCCTTCTGATTCCAACATATTCTGAAGCTTTTCTTGCTTTATCAAATTTTCATCTTTTCATTTCATCAACCATTTGATGGAAGTCCTTAGCTTTCTTATATATTCACTCATTTGTTCACTTTTACCTTAAGAAAATAAAAATAATAAAATACAATAATGATAAAATTGACCAAACTATTCAACTTTCATGCTTTTTACCATCATCTACAATCGATCATTCTTTGTAATTGAAAATTTAATTATAATATTACTTAAAATGCAAAAGTTCAAATGAAAACAGATATCAATTAGAAGAAAAAGGCCTTATATGCAAGTCAATTCGTTCTAATTTCACACTTGACGACCCCCTTGCTTCTAATTCGAAACCTTACATTATTAGGTTTGCATATGATCCTGAATCTCAAAACTTGACCATATTATCGTAAAAAAAGCAGAATAATACTCAAACACAAACAAATTAAATATTAACCGAAAAAGGATATAAAAACTTAAACAACAATTCTAATTGAAGAATGATTGCTAAAATAATTATGATGTATTGTTAAAAATAAATGAAAAGCTCAAGAACTTAACAAAAGTAATTTTTCATGAGAAATAATTATAAGCAGTGAACACAATTACCATCAAATTGAAGAATAAAAGTTGATCTTCAGGTAACCTACATCTACATCTAGGTTAATTGCAGCGACGGCATGACATACATGTCTAATTGCCATCTCCGTAATCTCTGGGAGTACACATTGGAGAGAGTAATGTAAATCAGTGAATAAACAAAAACAAACATATAATCACTTACATTACCTCTTACTTCCCACAGTTTATTCTTTCCTTCATCTCTTCGCCTTCCAAAATCCCAATTTCTACCATAGCCTCTAAAATATAATTTATTTGGATCTGAAGAAATAAAGAATCAAGAACAGAACATTAGTAGGGATTTGGTCTGAAAATAACCAATCTTTATTTTTGAATCCATAATTAGGGTTTGTATTTTAAAATTTTAAGAATTGAAATGTCCTAATTAGAAATAAAGAATAAAAGCGGATGGTAAATTAGGGTTTTATAAATAGAATATTACAAAACAAATTAGGAATTTAAAAACCCTAATTCATAGGAGAATTCTTACTGGTGGTGTCATCACCCATGGCAGCGAGCATCGACGGCGAGGATTTAGGCAGGTTGGCGAACGACGACTACTGAGATTTGGTGGGGAGGAGGGTTAGCGGGATTTTGAGGAACAATTCTAATTGAAGAATGATTGCTAAAATAATTATGATGTATTGTTAAAAATAAATGAAAAGCTCAAGAACTTAACAAAAGTAATTTTTCATGAGAAATAATTATAAGCAGTGAACACAATTACCATCAAATTGAAGAATAAAAGTTGATCTTCAGGTAACCTACATCTACATCTAGGTTAATTGCAGCGACGGCATGACATACATGTCTAATTGCCATCTCCGTAATCTCTGGGAGTACACATTGGAGAGAGTAATGTAAATCAGTGAATAAACAAAAACAAACATATAATCACTTACATTACCTCTTACTTCCCACAGTTTATTCTTTCCTTCATCTCTTCGCCTTCCAAAATCCCAATTTCTACCATAGCCTCTAAAATATAATTTATTTGGATCTGAAGAAATAAAGAATCAAGAACAGAACATTAGTAGGGATTTGGTCTGAAAATAACCAATCTTTATTTTTGAATCCATAATTAGGGTTTGTATTTTAAAATTTTAAGAATTGAAATGTCCTAATTAGAAATAAAGAATAAAAGCGGATGGTAAATTAGGGTTTTATAAATAGAATATTACAAAACAAATTAGGAATTTAAAAACCCTAATTCATAGGAGAATTCTTACTGGTGGTGTCATCACCCATGGCAGCGAGCATCGACGGCGAGGATTTAGGCAGGTTGGCGAACGACGACTACTGAGATTTGGTGGGGAGGAGGGTTAGCGGGATTTTGAGGAGGGGGAGTTGGGAGAGGAAGGATTTTTTTTGTATTTTATTTTGTTGAGTAAAAAAATGTGGTGCGCACGTGTTAAGGTAGATGTGATTTTCTACTTTTGCTCTCCTTTGTCTATTTCAAAATGGAGAAATGAGAGAGGGGTATGCCTATTAGCTTAAGATATAGTATTGCATTTTGACAGTTTGGTTCAGTCGTCGAATGATATTTTATAACAATTTAATAATACAAAATTTTATACGGAACTTCAATTTGCGTCGGAAGGAAAAAAAACAAAAAATTGAAGGGGCGGAACTTCTCTTTGCGTCCCATGATTTTTAAGGATTTTTATGACTTTTTTTATTAATTAAAAACATTTTTTATGTAAAAAAAATAAATAAATGAAAAATAGGTGGGCCCCTCCTTGGACGGAACTTCACTTTGCGTCCAAGGAGTGGGAAGATTGCAACACATTTTAAATTCCAATTTTTAAATATAAAAGACGTCGGACGAAAAGTGAAGTTGCGTCGGAAAAATAAAAAATAATTATTTTTCGTGGGACGGAAAGTAAAGTTGCGTCCTGTATAATATGCATTTTTCTCAAATCCACTCTCATTTATAGCAATCTACTGTCGTTATTTATGCATAAAATGCATAAATAGCAAACGACTGCAGCTGGTCGTTTGCTATAAAATGCATTTTATGCATAAATAGCACACGATTGTGGAAGCTCTTACAAGTGTTTGTATAACCAGTGAAAATTGACCATGCACCAAGTGAACGCGGCTTGATTCCGATAAATTGATTATCACCCATAAAGTTGAGAAAGAAATTATATAAATTTACAAAAAATGTAAGATTGTGGAAAAATAACGTCTATAATTGGTAGAGAATTTCCAATACTGTCAAAAGGGGAGAGTTTCTCTCTTATGCATGTCCTATGTGATAGATTGTGGGGGTTTGTCCAGCAAGATTTGGTGAGGAGTGTTTGTGTCCTCCACGAGTGTGGCGTGTTGTTCACGTGGTGAGGGGTATTCGGTCCGTCATGAAGAGTGAGAGCCTAACAGAGATAATGCGTAAGAATTAAGAAATTGTACAATTTTTTTAAAACTTTGTGTATTGTCTCCAAGTGGGATATTGTTGTGATTTTTTTAGATCTATACACAAAAGCAAATTGTAGTTGTGTTTTGTTTTACTTGAGGTTAAAAATTATCAAAATTCAAGGAATTATCTATTCTGAATTATATCCAAACATTTATGTACCAGTTACTTAGTGCTTTCGATGCACGTGAGAGGTTAGGTGTGATGAAATTCAACCATTGGGTGATTGAATTTAAGTGGATGGTTAATATAACTCAAACTTAATATCATGTGGTTGAGATTACTTTAAGTTGGCTATCTACCAATTACACAACTCAAGCTCTCTAATTACAATAATAGAGACTGGTTTAGATTACTGGATTCTAAGTTGGAGTGGGATATTCTTTGCATACTTTTAAGAATTTACTTAGGGTATATAAATATATGTAAATTCCAAGATCTTTTACTATGAGAAAAGAAGGGAAGAAGTAAAATTTCAGCCATCATTATGAGAGAAAGAGAGTTCTCAATTTGTTTTGAAAGGTTTTGGAGTAGAATGTCTTGAGGGAAAAACTTGTATTTTTATACTTTTTCAGTAAGAAGTGTTGGTTATCTTTGCATATCATCTTATTCCTGTGTTTTTGTGAGATCTTGCTCTTGTGGGAAATCTTGTTATTTGTGCATCTAGTATTTTTTATTATTATATATTTTTTGGGAAAAAAGGCGTGGCCACTTTGCATATGATCTTGTGGGTGATTTTTGCATCACACCCAGTTGATGTATCTTGTCGTACATTATTCTCGAATCATCTAGAATCTCAGAACCACTTACAGTTTCAATGTGTTTCTCAGGCACAACATAGAAAATCACCTTAATGTTTACCTGGAAACTCATATTCGTTTTTCGTCCACTGAAAAATTCAATAGTGTTGACCCTAAGTTTAGTATCGAGAAAACTATATTGTTCTAATCCTTGATTTAGTATGTGACAGAAAAATGTGGAATGATTGGTGAAATACAAATTAAAATGAATGACACAAAATCAAGATTTACAGGCTCTAAACTGTCATTCCACAAATGACAAGTTCGAATGAAGAAAGTTTCTAACACTCAACTGGCAATATTCAGGAACAAAGTCTCAAATATCAATTTGAAGAATAAAATAAGTATCAAATGAAGATATCTTGATGCATGCAAGATCTCTCATGCAAGAATTCTTTTTGTTTATTTTTATGTGAGAAAATTATATAAAAGATCTAAGAATACGACGGATTTGGAAGGTACAATTCAATTTCCTTTAGGCCGAAAAGAACATTTCCGGCAGTGAACCCCTCAAAATTCGTGTACCACATCCACTCCAAATTTACAGAGAAGATAAAAGGAAAAGGATCGAAGACACTCAGCTTCCACACACTCACCCAATTCCTATAAATCTTCTTCATTGCTATTATCTATTGCTCGTTTGAAAGACGCAGCAGCCCAATTCAGAGGCAACTAAGCGCCTTGCTACCATTTCTGCCCATCTCAACCCCCCAACTCTTCAGGTTCAACTCTTCTTCTTCTTCTTCTTCTTCTTCTTCTTATTCTCATTTCAGTTTATGGGTTTTTCTTTAATTTCATTTTGGGATACAATGTTTAGATGGCTTGTCTAATTTGGGCAGTTGGGTGTTCCTTAGATTGCTGTATTGTTAAGTAATACTCATTGAGTACTTGGAAATATGGATTGTATTGTTACTTCCTTGATGAGTTTGTTATTGCTGGGCATCTTTCAGAACTGAAAATGGTCGCAACTTAGATCTTAATATTGGTTATAGTCAACTGCAAATGAGAAATCAGGAACACTGAAATATATGTATATTTGGTTGGGTCAAAACCAAATAGAAACAAGATGAATTGAGAGATCACTATAATGAGAATTGTAGTGCAAGTGACATATGCTCATTAATCCTGTTCATTGCTCATCATTGTTTGCTATCTCACACTGGTAAATAGTACTTAAAGGCAAAAGCCCAATTTGGCTTTCGACGATCTAGTTCTATCTTAATAGAAATAGATGCAAGACAGTGTTTGCTTTCTTTCTTTACTTCTATGGTGAAAAAGAATAATAATAATAAGTAGGTAGAGTGTGATTAAGGAGTTGATACAAACTTATTCATTAAACAATAGTGGAGAGATTAATATGTCTGTATGTGTGTTTATTTTGTTTATTCATTTTCTGAATTGGAGACACGTGTTTCCTGTATTTGAAGATGGAGGAGACTTCTAACTTGAGGCCTGTTAATTGCCGGGCTAAGGGTGCGGCGCCTGGGTTTAAAGTAGCGATACTTGGTGCTGCAGGAGGAATTGGACAGCCTCTTGCGTTGCTAATGAAGATGAATCCCTTAGTATCTGTTCTTCATTTATATGATGTTGTTAACACGCCAGGAGTCACTGCAGATGTCAGTCATATGGATACTGGTGCCGTGGTAATTTTCTTTCTTTTCTTTTCGATATTTTTCACTCAAATTGTTGAATATAGTTTCAGTGTAGCAGCTCTACCTTGCATATGATATACCTTCAAATTATTGGATCTTATCCACCAAAGCGTTGCAGTTTGAACTAGGCAAAGGTTGTAGTTTATTTGCTGACGTTAAGAACATATAATACATGGGTGTTGAGTCTGTTGACATCTCCATATAAACCTGCATATCATATTAGCATGCCTCACTGAATATTCTTTTCCTTCAAGAGCCTGTTTGGACTTTGGATATAGAGACAGGGTACTCAATTCTCTTAAACTGGTGGTAGAGGTGTACTGTGTTCGTGTATACCCTTACCTTCACTCAAAGAGTAACTAATATTATTTTTCATTTATGTGTATAAGTATAAAATTTAGTTAGCTGAAATAAAGAGGGAGAATGGAGGCAAATGTTAAATTAGATTGGACTAAGTTTAATACCAAGAGTTTAGACAACCGTCAGCATCTCCACCTCCAAAAAGTCCCAACGAACAAAGATTAAGATAACTTTTCAGGGATCTTAAGATACCTTACCTTTCTGGAATTTTGCAATAATGGGTTTAAATTGGTGAATGATATGTATTCTCAACGGCCAGAACACCCCCTTTTTTTTGTTGCTACAACAGAACACCCCCTTTTTTTTGTTGCTACAACAGAACACCCATTCATTGATGGACTTGTCCTGATTGTGTATACATTGTACATAACTTTTTCATTATCTTATTCCATTTATAATTTAGGATCATATAGGTTTTACCATTAAAATTTAGTATACAACTTAATGTTGGTTTTAAACTTCAGCTATTTATGAGACACAAACCGGAAAACTTCTGTGAATAGTAATTATGTTTTATTATCACTTCAGGTAAAGGGATTTTTGGCTCAACCACAGTTAGAGAATGCACTCATAAGAATGGACCTTGTCATAATTCCTGCTGGTGTCCCTAGAAAGCCAGGAATGACAAGGGATGATTTGTTTAAAATCAATGCTGGGATTGTTCGAACACTTTGTGAAGGAGTTGCCAAATGCTGTCCTCATGCAATTGTGAACTTAATCAGCAATCCGGTAAACTCTACTGTTCCTATTGCAGCAGAGGTTTTCAAGCAAGCTGGGAATTATGATCCTAAACGTCTTCTTGGTGTCACAACGCTTGATGTTGTGAGAGCTAATACCTTCGTGGTAAGTACTTGATGTCATTGTGTTAATATTGAATGGCTATTATTTAGGTTAATGATTTGACTGAGAAGGACTAATATGCTTTTGAGGGATTTGCAGGCTGAAGTGTTGGGAATTGATCCCAGGGAAGTTGATGTTCCGGTGGTTGGTGGACATGCAGGAGTTACGATATTGCCCCTCTTGTCACAGGTTAAGAAAACATCCTGCTATTCACTTTGCCTTATCTTTTATGAAAAACTTGATTTTGTTGATTTTACTTTGACAATATCTCATGCAGGTTAAGCCTCCATGCAGCTTTACTCCTGCTGAAATCAGCTATCTTACTGATCGCATACAAAATGGGGGAACAGAAGTTGTTGAGGTATGACTTTTTTTCATTTACAAATTGTAATTTGTGATGTATAGTTCTGGTTCTTTATGAAGTTCTAACTAATAAGAGATACAAATAAATTAGGATGCACTGTGTTTGCAACATTTCTATGCTGGAAATTGTCAAATAGTTAACGTTCATTCTTTTGAAACTTAATTATTTTAGCTTGAAATAGAACTCTAGCCATGATAAACTCTGTAGTTTCTATATGTGTGAAATATACAGGCATTTGATGCAAAGCATTTTCCATGTGGATTGTATTAAATTACTACGAGAAAAGAAAGAAAAAATATTGGTACAAGTAGTTAAGGTTCAATCAATAGTTAACCTTCTTTTTAAATCTCGTGTGGTCAATTACTCTTATTAGTTATTGATACGTAAAATAATCCTTTGTATATCTGATATTTTCCTTGCATTAAACTTCTCAATATCTAATTTTCTTGCTACACTTAAGCATGTACGAGTAGGTTTTGTACATGAACTTGTTCCACACAATGAATATTGTTGTAGATCAATGGGATATTCATTACTCAAGACTAACCTGGAGGTGATTACACTTCACTCACAATTTGAGAAACTGATGTAATTTATGAAGTGGAATAAAAAATAATCGTTCCAGGAGGTGTTTCCTTAGGCTTTAGGCTTTGTTTGGCCTAAAAGTTGACTGTAAATCCTTCTAGGAAATTTATCATCTTTCCCTCTTCTTCTAGACTAGCCCCTATCTTGTTTATAGTTTTCACAGTGAAGTATTTGATGCTAATTAAGAGAGTTGATGTGAGGTCAGCAACTGGTCCAATAATTTTGGCAATTTAAAATCTTTCATGCAGACTTTTGCTCACTGGCCATTTCTTGTGGGGAAAAAAACCTACATGATGATGATATCATTTTAATTCTTTGATTTCCTTAAATTTACTATTTTGCTAGTTGTTTCTTTATACTGATTGCTTTATTTGTGAATGTCCATGTTCGTCATATGCAAACATTTATTTAGCTTGATTATATGGTAATGAACAGTGTTTACTTATGGGACTTAAGTTTCATTAACTTTGTCTTATAATGTGTGGTAATCACCTTTTCTGACGTCAATAGATCTTGGATACAGGCAAAAGCTGGGACCGGTTCTGCAACATTGTCAATGGTTTGTTTCCCTGTCTCTTTTTTTCCCGCTACTTTCATTTTAAATTTATCATAGTCAAGATTTCTGAAACTTTGTACCAATGCCGTGAAAAAAATCAGGCGTACGCTGCTGCAAAATTTGCTGATTCGTGCTTGCGAGGTCTGAGAGGTGATGCTGGCATTGTGGAATGCTCATTTGTGGATTCTCAGGTTCCAATACATAAATTCACTTTTAATGTCTATTTAATTCTATGTTCATGACGATCATGTTAAACTTTATCTCTGTACAGGTTACTGAACTACCATTCTTTGCAACCAAAGTACGATTGGGTCGGACTGGAGCTGAGGAAATCTTCCCTCTTGGGCCATTGAATGAGTATGAAAGGTTAGTATCCCTAAATTATGTTATCTGTTATTTCGTCACAACTCACAAGTGCGTAACTATTATTGAGAAACTTGAGCTATAAAAAGATTCATGTAAGCTATTATTGTGATAGGTATGACAGTATTTGTTAACTTCTGCTTGGCGTTAGGTTAGTCTATAGCTTTTCGTACACTTTAGATTCTTATTAGTCAATTTGAAATATTTGCAACAGAGTCTTAATTAATTAAAAGTAAATTGTATCCTATATCTGGATTTTTTTTTTAAATGATACCTTACTGTATTCATGGTATTGTTGGTTTCTCAAATTATTGAATAAATATAAGCAACAAGAAACATCTTCACCATGCAGGAGAAAAAAAAAATGGATCCAGTTGGGGCTTTATTTTATAGGTTCGATGTATCTGTTAGATATTGATAACTTCATTTAAATTTTGCCCCTGAATTCAAGTTATTACTCTACACTGATATAGATTTGTTACATTTTCTATTCCTATGGTTCTAATTTAGACTTCTGATTAAAGTTTGCACTTTCCTTTGGTACTCGGTGCATAATTTTGCCCACAAACTTTCATATTTATTTAGCTGCATGTTAATTATTTGATGCGATGTTGATTGTTTGACTGTGCAATCTGATTCAATACATTATTCTTGTAATGTCAAGGGCTGGACTGGAGAAGGCAAAGAAAGAATTAGCAGAAAGCATTAAGAAGGGAGTTTCGTTCATTAGGAACTGATGAAGGATGAGTATGTATTCTCATCTACTCCGTATAGATAAAGCTTTTGTACATCTTATTTCCTATGCTACAGATATATAATTTTACTGTATAAGAGCTACTCCATATAGCTACTATTTTACCATAATAAAATTATAGTCGATGATCTGTCAATGATTACTGCATAATAATCCACTATATAAGAACAGTTTTCAAGTAACAAAAAAAACTGAGCATGTACGTAATTTTTTCTCACATAAGATACTGCATTCGCGATCTACACTGCAAGAAATTGAATTAGTTGATGCTTATATAATGTTTTCTTCTGTAATTTCTAATATCAGGTATGATCTATAGGGCTGTAAAATTTGTGATGCATATGCAGCATTATACGTCTATTTGGATTGCCTTGTTACCCTCCCCTAACTAAACGATCCTACGTTGCGAGCTGAATGGAAATCTAGCTTGAAATTTGGAGTGTTTGAAACCCCCAAGTGTTGGAGGGTCAACATTGAGATGAAACTGAACCAAGAATTGATGGGAGCTCTGAATTCATCTCAGAGGATAAGTAATGGGTAAGATCTATGAGGGCAGGTAAGAACTCATATGAGACAAAAACAAGATTGATGGGATCTCTGAATCCTCTAAGAGTCTAAGAAGTAAGATTTATGAAAGCAGGTAACTAGCTGAAATCTCATGTGAAAGCGAAGGTCAATTGTTTGGTATTTCGCTATTGGAATTAAGTGCATGTGATCTTGCTCTGAGAAGTTGGAATCTTTTTTTTTTAAAAACTGTAGAGAAGTGCTAGGGAAGATTTCTAGCACAAAGTGAAGCTCTTCCTCCGTTGTAAATGGAGCGGATATAGGCATTACCATATGCGTACACGATTACTTATAGTGAATGCATATATATACTGATCCCAATGTTGAACCCGATTTCTATCTTTGATTCAAATGATTTCAAGCTGGAACCTTTTAGAGAAGAGTTTTAAGTAACCACGTGCATTATTTGATTATCGGAATGCTTAATCACTAACCATATACCATATTCATAACAGGGTATCTAACTGATATCAGGCTGGCATAAATAAACACATAATAAGACAATGAGGTACTATCCATTGTTCTGATCCTCTTATTAGAGAACATGTTCATTCACATGGCTATATCATCCCACATTTGAAATTAAACTCTCATGCCCAGTACCCACCATCTACACACAACATTAGTCCAAAGTTCTTGACCCTACTAGCCTTTAACCATCTACGCCGTAACCTAGTATGCCCTGCACCTTGCATTATTGGTATGCAGAAACAATCAAAAATGGTAGAAGGAAGGGAAGGATGATGGATAGGGAGAGAGACATTTTGTCTTGTTGTGAATCATGGAAGACAAGAATGAATGAAAGGGCTTGTGGTTGGAAAGAACTTGTAGGGGGGGAGGGGGAGCTTTTACTTTTATGAAACAGATGGAGAGAAGATTTGTGACATATATTGTGATATTATAGCAATGAAATGAATGCAATAGATGTTTTGTTTTTGTCCTCTCCATTCAAGTTGGCTTCATTCAGTATGATCACTCTTAACATTTAGGCCATGGTTGAAGAGAAACGTGGTGGAGATTAGTGGTGGTTAGTATAGGTAACTTGAACGTAGCTACAGGTATTTTACCCAAATAGGGCATCAAAATGGCTATCTCCCTTGAATATTTATATAATTCATGTTCAATTGAATTACCCCATTCTGAAATCAGATAGTAATAATTGGAGGGGGGAAAAAAGATACTTTTGAAAATTAGAGCATTATATTCTGTCCTTGTAACTTTTTCATCTTTTCTACATGATTATTGAATGAAACTCTTTTGCAGTTTTCCACCATTTTGGGGAGGCTCTTCAATGCATTTGCCATAGAAGCAAAAGAGTGTTAAGGACTTTGATAGATGCTGCCTCTTATTTGTGTTTGATGAATGTGGACCTGTTAGATTGAGGTTGCTTTCTTTCATCATATTCTGCTTTAGATCTGAGAGAAAATTGAGAGCTTTTGTCAAAAAGCATGAGAAAACCTATTGCGATTAGGGATGTCAAATGGGCCTTTTGTCAAAAAACATGAGAAAACATATTGCGATTAGGGATGTAAAATGGGCCGGGCTTGGCCGGCCCTCTAGGACGTGGGACTAGACCTGCCAGGGCAGAAGTTCTCGTCTGTAATTTTATGAAGCACGCATGTAACCCCCATTCCCAATAATTAGTATTTTCCGTGTATTTTCGAGATTTTCATAAATTTATTTTGTGCTAAATTCTGTTCGGATCATTTATTAAAGTATTTTCTAAACAAAAAATTTATTTATTTCGAATAATGGTGTGTTTTGATCTTTCTTCATATTTCTTATTGATCGGATATTTGTATGTGAGTCTAAAGCATATATATTATTATTATTGGATTGTTTTTATCTTATTATTATTGTTATTATTTTAATTGCGGTTATTATCTTTATTATTGGTATTATTATTATTATTATCGGTATTGTTATTAATATTAATATTTTTGTTACTATTATTATTGTAATTATTAGTATTAATGTTCTTATTGTTATTATTATTATTTTTTTTTGTAAAGCCTGAACATACTCATTTATTCGTATTTTATTATTTGATTTAATGTATGTTTATATGTATATTTGAAAAACTCTATAGTCTATTTTCTTATTGGATTTGTACCCCAAACTCCAGCCCATATTCTTATTGGATTTAAACCCATTACCCAAACCCATCCTAATATCCTATAAATACAAACCTAAACCCTACCCTTAACCTAACCCCATACACCCTAACCCCTAACCTATTCATGTTCTACCCCGCCGCCACTGTGCAGACCCCTCTTCTTCAACCTCCACCCCCTCTCACTGTTTTCCCCTGTTTCCCTCTCCGAAACCAGCAGACCCCACCTCGTCCTCCTCCACTCCTCCCGTCTTCAACCTCCGTATTCACCCCTGTTTCATCACCTCACCTCGCCTGCGTCGCCCTCGACTTTCCCCCACCAACATCGCCTTCCTGTCCCCTCCGCCATTGCAAGCGTCGCCATCCCCTGCTCCTTCTTTGTCGTCTTCATCTCCAACGAACCGCCGCCATCCCCTCCGTCGATCCCCGTCGGTGCCGTCGCTTCTCGACCACGAGCGTCACCCTGCCATGGCTTCGACCCTGCCCTCTCACCCTTCCTCTATTTCGAAACGAAACAAAGACCTCGCCGTCGTTTCTTCCTCCATCTTCATCTCGACTTCGACTCCAACCACCGACTGTCTCCCCGTCGCCTCCACCTTCGCCGCTGAACTCATTGCCAGTCACCCCCATCCCCGAGCTCTGCCATCCACTGACTGTCGACCCCGCAACTGCCCACCAGTTCGCCGTCGAATAGCCCTTAACCACAACACCACCACCGTCGATCGTACGACCGCCTTCGCCGTAGTCATCGCCAAGCCGCTGTCGATCGTTGTTGTCCCCGCCGCAGTCTCTCTCTCTCTCTCTCTCTCTCTCTCTCTCTCCGCTGTTGATGTGTGGATGAAGGGTGGAGTTGATCGCTGTTTGGTGTTTGGAGAGGGGGATTTGTTGAACGTCGTTTGATGTTTGGTATAAGAGATCCTGGTTGCTATTTTGTGAAGGAGGAAGAGATTTGGGCTGCTGTGTTTGGTGTTTTGTTTGGATCCAGTGTTATTTTGTGTGAGTGTTGCACGTAGTTCGCACGTGTTTTCGTGTTCGTAGATTCGTCGACCAGGATTCTCATCCCGTTATTCTATTATATTCGAATTAACCGTCTAACAGGTAAGTTACCGTCCACTTAAATTATTAATTGTATCAAATTCAAGTTTTGTTGAAACTCTTGCAAGTAGATCTCTTTGTTATCGTATTATACTTTGTTCATCTCTTCGTTGGGTTTGTTGAGGGTTTACACGAGCTAACCCCAATATTCTTGACATTGTGCCACTTTTGACTCCAAAGATTGAATCTTCATACATTCATGTAGAATTGATAATAGGGTTACATATATAGTCACGACACAATGAATTGATTGTAGAAAGAATTGCTAGGTTGTGTTTGATTGATCGTTGTTGTTTGATTGATGTTAAATTAGTGTATATGTGTGGTTCTAACTTTATTTATCATGTTTTGACATTCATCATATTGATTACACAATTTATTGACTAAAGAATCGATACCCATATAGGCTAATTAATTTATTTTCAAGAAAACTATCCAAAATCTTGTATATTCTTGTTGACCTGAATATTGACTGCTGTTTTTGAACCAGCGAACGATCCTAAAATGAATTACTTTATGAACAAGAATTGTAGCCTTATCTTTTTATTTTCCATAACATCCTGAATTTCTGAATTTCGAGTTTTGTAACAAAAGTTATGTCTGTTTTATTACAACTGTGTTTTTATTTTCAGAATTATACTTTTCAGATTTTCTTCAATTAATTATTCCTATATCATTGTATTGCATGAATTAATGTGTGTATGTTGCATTGCATGATCTTAATATCTTATTGTCATCATTCTAATTGCCCAATTCAAATTTATCATCCTATTGTTCCCCCTATTGTTACTATCGTTCTTCTATTGTCTCTAGATTGCATATTGGATTGTTGCATTGATAAAATAATTAACAAGCCGGGATTTAAGGGTTGACTCAAGCAGTGGACAATATAGGAACTGTACTCGGATAAGGGGCTCGTGGTTCCCTATACCGTTATCTTATGATCTTGTGTTCTTGTGATCTTGTAGCATCTTATTGCTAAACTACCGTTATGGATGGAACATTGTTATCGTGCCGAGTACATGAATTATAAATTTCACCACTAAGTTTAAATGTAACTTGTTTGTATATAGCAACCATGTGGTAAATAGATGGGACGCATGAAGTGCTACATTAGTTAGAATTAAAATGATTAATAGACTTAATAGTTGCATCACATTGACACTGCATATTGTTCCTCATTGTTCTATTGATATCGAATATTGGCCAAGTGTTATTGTTATTGATCATTGATTATGGTTACCGAATTTTGTATCATTGTTTATAGCCATTGTATCGATTACCATGTTATTGATTATTGCTATCGTGTCATGTTATTGATTCCTATTGACCCATTGAAATCATTGTTATACTGTTATTCTATTGTTCTCTGCTTTCTCTACTTGCTGGCCATGACTTGTCCTAAGGAGAATTTTTCTTCTCTTTTTAGATGAAGTGTTTACAGATGTTGAAGGAGAATTGCCTGCTGGAATTGAAGGACAAAGATTCTGAAGATTTAATGCTTTCTAGTTGCTTATTGTTTTATTGAACTATTGTTATTTTTATTGTATTGGGCTTATGACCCAAATATTGCTATTTGTTTCCAGACGTTGGATTATTATTGTATTTGGATATTTTTATTGCTTCATTCCAATTATTTTTGTTCATGAGATTATTATTGCCTATGTAATTGTTCTGTATTGATTATATTGTTGAGTTAATCGGATAAACAGTTTATGTGCGATGTTAGTCATTCGCTGGGCCAATGTCATGCGCTCATATTCCGTATTTTTGGAAAGCGGGGTGTGACAACGTATCCGGCCCTTAACCTGGACTTTGATAGAAAATTGTTCTGTATTGATTAGGGATGTAAGTATATTACTATAATAGAAAATAACTACTTGAATACTGAAAACTTACTATTGATAAATTATGATTTGTAGTAAAATTTGCAAATATGACTGTAATAATTTTTGTAATAGCTATAGAACTATTATACAACTATGCATGCAGAAGCTAGTAGATAGATTAGAATTAATTTGAACTATTATACAATTATTGCTTGCGGAAGTTAGTAGATAGGTTAGAATTAGTTTGACTATCTATATAATAACACACAAAGAAAGCTATCAAGTGGCTCTCCTTCAATTCCCCCAAAAATCAAAGGTCCAGATCTAACCTCACAAAACATATTTTCCGTCCAAAAGTTTCTGCCCAAAACTCAAATTCAAATCTCCCACCCAAAACAACTCCTATATTTATTTAATTATTTTTTTCTCTCTCTCCTCCTCCCTCTTCCATTCAAAAAATTAAGAAAATAAAAATTTTTATTTTTTTTTTAAAAAATAAAAAACTAAAAAAAACTAAAATTAATTTTTTTTTGAAATAATTCAAAAAATCAAAAAAATCATATAATATGTTTTTTGCTGGATCTCCAAAAGTTTCTCATATAATATGTTTGCTACTTCAATCAATTTGTTGGACCTCCAAAACTATTTTATATGATCAAAAAAGGTGCACCGTTCCGAAGATGTGCCGTAGGCACGCTGTCAACGGGCAAACCTAATAATAATATAAAATTAGATGGGTTTATATATGAACGGACTAAAGCCGGGCTTTATGGATGAGCCAATGGACTCATGCTGACTAGTGGCTTTGCTGTGATGAAACTTAAGTTCTGTATTGCTTAGAACTGGAAGGGTTTCGTAGAGGTCATGTAGTATGTCGAGCTTCTATTATTCCTTTTTCAACATCGAATCTATGTAGAACTGCTCAAATCTAGGATAAGCTTGCCATACTTTACGAGGATCCTAGAGGGCTTTGTTCATGAACCTTCGAGTGATCTCACGGCCTGATGAGGCAAGGATGCAACCTTGAGTTTTGAATATCGGCGAAGCTGAAAGATATCATAGATCTGAAAATAAGGAGTACAAACTTTATTAAGAGCATGAAGAAGACTGAAGAATGTTGAAATAATAACATCATTGACTGCAAAAGACTATCCTACTAGATGCAGAAGTTGGAAACATGCATGCATAACAATTATTAAAATTATTTTTTGGGAATTAAACTGTTGATAATGGGATTTGATGCATATTATGTTCCTAAATAGATTGCATGCTAGTTGATGTAGATTGCATGCTAGTTACGTATCTAAAATTCTTTCTAAATTAGGAGTATGATGCATGCTAGTGATAAATGGTTTATTTGTTAGATATTAATTGGTATGATAAAAGTAGATTGCATGCTAGTTGATGTAGAATTTAATTGTTAGATTCTAATTAGTATGGTAGATGTGAATTGCTTAAATGATTCTCTGAAATTTGATATGATGCTTTATTAATTTATTTGCATGCTAGAGTACATGCGAATTGATGAATCATGTTTGTATGAAAAATTTATGCATGTTAGAATAATAGTCAAAACAATGCTAATGTGGTAAAGAAATGTTGAAATTAACCTCACTAATATATTTTATGAGTGTAGAAAATTTTATGAAGTTTTTGAAGAGAGACAACACTTTATTTGAAATTGATTATATGTGTTTCTAATACGATTTTGAGAGGAAGTCTTTGTTAAATTGTCAAAAAGAGAATTTTATAAAAGTTTAAATAAATATACTATACTGTATTTTGATAGAACACATTCTAGAAAAATTTACATTTTGAGTGAGTACAAGTCAATTGAAAAATCGAGTTATTTAAAGGAAAAATCAAATACAGTGCGATTTACACAAAAAGAATTTACCTCATTTTATTACAATTAGTCACTCAAAACCATTTGGTCTTCGGGTGCGATTTGGGTGCGTTACTGTAGCTGAGCGGAGTATTTGGCTCTGGGTTCGAGTCTTGTTAGAGACTCTGTTTTTATGAATTTCAATTTTAACTTAAATCACCAAACGTATATATATAAATACATTTCAATCCCACTGTATATCAGTTAGTCACTTTGGACCAATTGGTCTTTGGGTGCAATTTCGGTCGGTTACTGTTCATCAGGCGGGGGTTTGGGTTTGACCTGAGTTCGATTCCGGCTTTTGCCACTTTATTTTCTTTTTTGATTTTTTTGAGTATTTTGAGTTTTAAGGTGAAATAAAAATTGGGAAAAATTCTATTTAATTTTCTAAAATTGTTTAGACTTTATAAAAGTTATTTCTATAATATTTTGATATTTTGTGAGAATTGAAAGGAAATTTACATTAAATAGTGTTGAAGAACTCGATTTTTATCAATTAAAATGTAATTATTGTTTAATTTAAGAAAGATGAAAATTTGGAATGCACTTAGATTCTTCTTAATGAGAATTTATGATTATTAATTCTCAATTAAGATTATTTGAAATTCACACAATGTTATAAGTGATTGAATTGATAAAAGAAGTCGAAATGAGATACTTTATGTTATGAAATTATAAAGGAAATGTTTTTCTTTGAGAAAGAGTTTATGGATAAAGAAATTGAAATGTTATTTTGGAATTGAATATGACTTATTGTTGATATCTAGAAACAGATAGTTGTTGGAATCTAGAGGCTAGGCGAGACCCTAGTAACCGGCAGTAATTATTAATGAATTTGAGAGCTAACCAGTGTGGGTTGAGCATCTTTTGAGAAGTAGCTAGTTAGGCCGTCTCTTTTGTTTGGTTTAAGTCCGGTAGGGTAAGCTAGCTCTAAGTTGTGATGATTTTTCTTCTAAAATAAACTAAAAACTTAAGGACTACACTATAATGCAGATTTGATGAAAGTAAGAGAAAAACATAAGTATGAGGACCATCGGATCTACGGTGTGAGTGTTCACAGGATGTCCACATGATGCATCATGTCAGGGCATGGATACTTCTCTAGGATATCGTACCGTTGGCGACGCTTGTGGGGTGCTCGGTGACTATGTAGTGCCATCGTTCCATGGCAGAGGCGAATTGTCCATAGGATGCCTGCATGATGCGTCATGTCAGTGTGTGGGATTCTCTCCAGGTTGTTTGGACATAGGATCGTAACTCATAGAACACATAGGATACTTACCGTAGTTACCGTAGTAGTTTAACTCATAACGAGGGATTCAACCCTACGAGATGAAGTACGATTAAGGGCTTGTCCTCGGACCTATATAGTATGGAATGCATAGATACCGAACAAGTGTGCATTAGTGTCATCTAATATAAATAAATGTATTAAGGATTAAGTGCACAACACCCACAACATCAACATGATAGTCCCTCTTTAGCTTTGTTTTGTGATCAAGCTTGTGTTTGTTAAAGTATTTAAGAATCGTTATACTTTCGGCATAGCGAGGATGACCGTGTATAATATTTCGTCGGTTGTAAGCAACTGACTTGCTCACAGTTTTATATGCAGGACTTGGAATTTACAAGAAGATATAAAGATGAATTTGTTGCTGATGTTTACTTAAATTCTAAAGTTGTTACAATTGTACATTTAGTATTGATGTATTTTATTTATTCCGCTGCGTGTTGATGTAAAAGACTATGTTGTAATAAAAGTTTTAAATTCCTTGTAAAATTGTACGAAGTGAAGTGTAAAGATCTTCTGGAACTTCGAATTCAGTCTTATTTGGAATTCGGGGTGTTACACTCGATGTCGGCATTGGGTTCGATGGCGCTTGATTCTGAAGGAGAAGAAGAAGACGGGGGAGGGCGGTGGTAGTGATGGAGCTTGGACAGCGAGGTGGAGCTCGGCGATCGTGTCGCTCGGCGAGGAGCCTTGAGTTGGCGATGTTGGTTTTTTGGCGGGAAAGAGTAATTCGGAAGAGGAAGAAGATAGAGACGGGTTTGCGGGTTTCGGGTTTGAACCCGACCCGCTAATATATATATTTTTTCTTCTTTTCTCTGCTTTGCTCTCTCTCTTTTTTGTGTCGACATGGCATGATTCCGGCCTTCGATCATTAGATGGCGCGCATCGGGAGAGAGTTTTTTCTCTCATTTTTTGTTCAGAAATAGCTTTGTTCGGTGAGAAGCGGTGATCGTGGCGAGCGTGCGTCGAACAACGGATGAGCGACACGTGGCTCTAGACCGTGGACTGGTCAACGCCACTTTGCTCATAAATTTAATCGGAACATCGTCTGTTCGACTCGAAGCGGCGAGCGTCCGTTGAACAACGGATGAGCGACACGTGGCTCCAGACCGTTGACTGGTCAATGCCACTTTGCTCATGTTTTGATCGGAACATCGTCTGTTCAACTCGAAGCGGCGAGCGCGGCGAGCGTGTGTCGAACAACGGATGAGCGACACGTGGCTCTAGACCATTGACTGCTCAACACCACTTTGCTCATTTTTTTATCGGATCACCGTTTGCTCGGCTTGCTCAATCCGTTTGGCGAGTGCTAGAATGCGGCAAGCGTTGCGATGGTTGGCGAACGGTCGCGTCTCTTGGCGAACGGTTAAGATGCTCGGCGAACCGTTGCCTTGTTTGGCGAGCAGTTGTGTCGTCACCCACTTTCTCGGTGCCACAGAGGTCGGATCGGTGCGTGGGACCCCTCGTTTCGAAGCTGACTCAAAGATCTACAACTTCTCTTTAGAAATAAGTTGAAGAATCACCCTTCTTCAAGGTCAAAATAGCCCCGTAATATCTTTGTCTTCTTGAAGTTGAGAAGTGCTTTGTATAACTCTTCGGAAGATCCATTCTTGGAGGCAAGTTTTGGGAGCATCTCTAGATGAGTTAGGCTCCGAAGGCTCTTGGAAGAAGGCCGCTCGGTAGGCGAGGGATCTAGGAGAGAGCCATTTGGGAGGCGAGTTTGAGGAGCAACTCTAGGGGAGAGTTGTGCTTCGAACTCGTTGAGAAGATGTCCGCTGTGGAGGCGAGCGGAGTGAAGAGCTTCACCAGGCTCTAGGAAAGAGCCGTTTGGGAGATGAGTTTGAGGAGCAGCTCTAGGGGAGAGTTGTTCTCCGAACTCGTTGAGGAGAGGTCCACTCTGGAGGCAAGCAGAGCGATGAGCTTCACCAGGCTCTAGGAGAGCCGTTTGGGGGACGAGTTTGAGGAGCAACTCTCGGGGAGAGTTGTGCTCCGAACTTGCTTGTTGCGAAATTAACCAGTAGTGGGAGTAGTCTGAATGTTCGTTTTGAGCCCCGAAACCGCATACTTGCAAGCTGTGAGGGAAATTTTCGAACCATGATTGTGAACTTCGAACTAGTTGCTAAGATAGTTTCAACAGTTGTGGGAGCAATTTCGAATGGTGAGCTACTTTGTACATTGCTCGTTCGCAAGTAGCAAAAGTAACATCGAACCAAGTGTTGGACTCCAAACTTGTTGTTTGAGGGTGTTTAACGAGTTGTAGGAACAATTCTGAATGGTGAGTTGCTCTGCACTTGTGTATTTACAAGCGGCTAAAGCGGCGTCGAACCAAGTGTTAGACTCCAAACTCGTCTTTTGAGCTTAGTAAGTTGTGGGAGCAACCCTGTAGGACAAGCTGGACTCCGAACTTACCATTTAACGGGTCATAGATGTGATCCACAGAGATAGAAATGAGGCAAATGCAATAATTTTCAATAGAAAAAAGCTAAGTTTTATTGAAACAAACTAAGTGGCCGCTTCAGTGGGACGAGTCATTATTACATGCTTTTTGGCCGTGTTACAAGCATCAGCCTTATTGAAAACTGAAAACCTACTTCTACGATAGGGTGAAGGCTTCTTGGGAGGAGTTTGGTTCTCCCCCCATTGGACCTCCATGGATAAGGTGGAGGACGGCCCCAGGTTCGAAATCTTGAAACTCGGCGGGCCTCTCTGTTCGCTTGTAGGCTCCTCGGGTGGAAGATCGGCCCCGTCTTTTCGGACGAACTTGGCCAGGTGTCCCCGCTGTATGAGTTCTTCGATCTCTTTTTTAAGAGCCCGACAATCATCCGTGTCGTGGCCGTGGTCCCTATGAAAGCGGCATCACTTATCACTGTTTCTTTTCTTGCCAGTTGTATTCATTCTAGGGAGAGTGCGGAGTAGCCCTTCCTTGTCCACCTCCATAAGAACTGCTGATATATTAGCATTGCGGCGGGTGAACTTCTCAAAACGAGAAGCTGGGCGATGTTGGCCATTGTCGTCCCTTTGAAATTTCTGAGACCCTTCTTCGCTAGTATTCTTCCGTTTGTTCCCGGAAGATGATTCCTCAACAGCGGGGGGGGGGGGGGGGGGGGGGGGGAGTAGGTTGAGAGCCTCTTCCACTCGGATGTACTCCTCACACCTAAGCAGGAGTTCTGAGAAGTCCCGAGGAGGCTTCTTGGCAAGGGACACCTTGAGGTCGGCGTTAGTAACGTTGTGCCCAAATGCCGCCGAGGCTATTGATTGGTTGAGGGAGGCAATAGATCGGGCTTCGGCGGCGAAGCGCCGAACGTAATCTCTTAGGCGTTCACCCTTTTTTGGGCTAAGAGTCACCAAAGATGCACTTGTTTTCTCGGTCCAACGGCTACTCACGAAATGAGTAAGGAAGAGCCCTTCGAACTGATCGAAGGAGAAAATGGAGGCCGGGGCGAGTAAAGAGTACCATTCTCTCGCAGACCCCTTCAGCGTGGCAGGGAAGGTTTTGCAAAGGAGCACATCCGAAGCCTGGTGGATCATCATGAGAGTTTTAGAATTCTCAATGTGGTCGGCGGGGTCCGACTCCCCGTTGTATGACTCAAAGTTAGGGGCTTGAAGTTTTTCGAGACCGGGGCTTCCATGATGGTCCGGGAGAACGGTGACCTGCTCGGGCGGAAATTCCTCGCCCGTTGTTCCTCTTCTCTGTTAAGTCAGCTAAGGCGCCTCTCCATCTTGTGGAGACAGCGATAGACCGAGCCTTTCCTTTGGTCATATCTTGTCGAGCTCTGAGACTCTTTTTCATGCGGAAGGGGACTGGAAGTGCGGTGGTGATGGCTTGGGGCAGGTTGAAGACTAGGCGCCCATTGCTCGTGGTTGGAAGCGACGCTGAGGGCCCGCAGAACAGCTTCTTGAAAATCCTGGAACTTCGTTCTTGTGACTGGTGCCCCTCCAATTTGGCGGTCCCTAAGTGTGGCTTGGCTTATTAGAGTATGACTTCTCTGTCGACGACGTGGAGGGGACTCTCTTCGCCTCCTCGGGGGAGGGGATCTTCTAATCCTCGGTCTGCGGGGGGTCTGGACTCTCGAGACCCCTGGGTGCTCAGATTGATGGACTCTCTCAAGGGATCACCATCCATTCAAGCGAGTTTGGAGGTCAACCCCATGTTGGCGGTTAACAATCACTTGACGGAGATCCAACTCGGAAGGACTTTGAGAAACCATAGAGTCAACTGAGGGATTGTGGACCGAGACATGGTCATGAAGATGATGTTGCTTTGGACGACTCTGACGAGAGCCTCCCTGGGCAGCCCCCCGAGACCCTGGAGGGGTCTGTTGAGGAAGAACATCCTGGACTGGAGGAGGAGGAGAAAGAGGAGTGGCTCTTCGGCTGGAGGCCGCTGCCTTCTCTTTCTCTTTCGGATTCATGGCTTGAAACTACTTTCGCTGATGAAGTAAGGTTGGATTGCTTTTTCGTTTTCTACAGACGGCGCTTATCTGCTGCTGCTGATTTTGGTGTGGGAGCAAATAGATGAATTTGTGGATTTTTTTGGAAACAATAAAGCAAACCTGTTGACCTTCACCGGTGTTTGACTGGTTTTTTGCCGCTGCCGTTGACCTGCAAAAAAGTTCGATACACCGGGATGGATCCTGCGACGAACCTTCCGATGCTCTTGTCAGTAATCAGAAAGATTATGAAAGAGCTTTATGTGGAAAAAGATTGATTACTTTGTTATGGTGGGAGGAGAGGGGTATTTATAGTCGCCTTAGGGACCCGTTTCGAGATAAAGATTTATCTCTACTTTCCGGTGTTTTTAGATAAGATGTAGGATTTAAATCGTTTCATAGAGATAACCATGAATTTGAATTTCTCTTTATCCATCTGGGTTGGTTTGTAACGGGTTGTTACCCATTCTCAGTAGGACAGATCCGTTTATGGGTTATTGGACTTTGAAGAAAGACACAGTACCCATTTCACACCCGTTTGTATGTGAAATTACCGTTTTACCCCTGAGAGCTTTAAAATTTGCGTCCGATTTGAACGGTCATGATTTAATCCTATTTTTAGCCATATCAGGTAGTGAAAAGTAAAGATGAGGGAGAGAAACAAGAGGGGAAAGAGACGGTTGAGATATGTGAGGGAAGACAAGGGAACGCTGGGAGCGGAGGCGGGAGGGGGGCGACGAAACCCTAGCCGTCACCCCCAACTTCAGATCTAGGTTTTGCTTTTCTTTGTTTAGGTTTTTTTTGGGAGTTTTCTAGAGAGAGAAGCTCTTTTTGGCTTTTTATCGATAGTTCAATTATTAAAGCTGGCCTACTAGATAAACTAACAATTAATCTCTGGCATCGACTGAAAGTGATGGTCACGCTAATAATAGTGTTTAAACTACCCAGAATATCAACATATATAATTTTCAACAATATCTCTTTGCCTTTCACTCGCTAAAATTCCAACAATGCCAGCAATTGATGCCTTCCCGCCCCGGTATCTTAGCATAGCGAAATCCTCTGACTTCTCTGAACTAAAATCCAAAACAGAGCCAGAGAAATGGAAAATTAAACATCAAAAGTCATAAGACAAACAGCTTATCGCGACCTACTTGCAACAACCATCTTACCAAAGTCTAAAGATCCCGTACTTGCACAAATTCATTCATAAGACCTCTCTTTCCTTACTATTTTTTCCTTTATTCAACTGACAACATAAGGAAAAAAAGAAGGTTATTTAAACAACCCTCTTTCAAAAACAAGATCAGGAAACAACAAACAAACTGCATGCGTGTGGAAAAGGATCACAAATTTCCCCTAAAAAGTCCAAGCAAAAAATGATAGATTTCGACAAAAGTCAGGCTCTTGGATGAGCCTAGCGACTAAAAAAAAAAGAGAGAGATTGAAACAAGGGTAAAGATTTTGTTATCCTTCCTCTCAAAGTGAACATGGTGAAGGGAATCAACCATGCAAAAAAATGGTGAGGGAAGGGAAAAAAAGAAGAAGATACAAACCCTTGAAAGCAAACACAGAACGGGGCAAAAAAAAAAAAAACAAAGTGAAAATGGTGATCCTTAGAGACACTTCCAAAACAAAGTCTTAAAGTTGTTAACATTAGCCTCGTAAGGACTAATGAAAAAAATGAAGGGAGAAGCCCTTCGTCGACTGCTTTCATATGAACTTCCTCAAAGCTAAGTTTAGATTCTTGACAAGGTCTTTAACTGTCATGGAGAATCCTTCCTCAATCTGCAGAATCAGAAGATATATGTCAACTTCTCGATGGCAGATTGAAAAAATCGAGTAAGATATGCACAATGATTACCTGAGCCGTCACAGTGATATCAAGCAAGGAACCGGCGAACGGTATGACACTAGTATTGAGTAGGGTGAGGTTGAAGCTCTCAATCTCAGAGAGTGCCTTGACTAGCATTCCTTTCTGATTCCTGCAGTGGATTTTGATCAGGACAGTCTTGTCCGATATCTTTGCTTCAATTTCCATGTCATTATCATCGCCTTCCAAGTTTTCATCACAAGAAGAAGTGTTATCATCTTCAGAGGGCTGACAATTCTTTACCAAAACTGCAGACTCTATTGTCTTCTGTACTGACTGCTCTTCAAGGGTCTTCACCTTCTCTTGGAGGTTTTTCAGGTATTTGATTGCATCTCCAAGAACTGTAGCCTTGTCCATCTATTTGTGTCCAAAATAAGCAATTTGATTAATTCTCTCAAATATGCAAAACAAGAAGCTAAACTTTAGTGCAATGACTACATGTTTCACCACCATCAAGCTGATTGTAAACTTTAATTTGTCTCAAGTTTGTAACTTTATGTCTTGTTATATAAAATAGTAAAAATCGAACTTTTCTGCTATATAACCAACATAGGAAATGTAGCTAATATGTACATTTCAGCATCGAGATTTCCAAAGAAACTTCTACCATTCATAACTTCACTGGTTAGGTCTTTCTGAACTGATCATGTATATGTTGATGTAGTTTCTATATGATATACTTGAAGAATATTTCACTTTTCTACGAAAACAGTTGTATATGACCAACCTGTTTCATTACTGAGACGCTAATTTCCAATACGTCGATTAGAAAAGAATGAGTAAAAAAATAAACCTTCTTGAGGCCAGGCACAATGGCTGATAAAGCAATGAATCTTTGGCTAAGCTTCTCCCTCCTCTTCCTCTCTGCAATTATATGGTCATGATTATGAGAAGTTGATCGAGTCGTAACATTGTTCGCCCTCTTCACCCCTTGCCCACCCATACCAATGGCATCATACCTCCTCTTCGCCCCGATCCCAACATCTTCTTTCTTATCCAAAACCACACCATGAAAGTTATTGTACAGCTGGGTGGTCTCACTGGGTGAGCCTGGGCTGCCCCCAAATGAGAGAATGCTCGGCGACGAGTGATTGGGTGCCAACATCTTGGTCGCAGTAGTGCAAGTAGAGTTCCAGCTACTTGTTTTTGGGATCTTTCTGAGTTTTTCAACAGGAGATGACTCATTTGATGAAGCATTGAAGGAGTTGTAGCTCTCAGATGAGAGGGTATGGTGAATGCTTTCCCACAAGTTTTGGCTGGATATTTGATCAATAGAGCTCAGTTCCCACTGGTGGAAGTTGGAATAATCTACCATCTCCTACATATTTAGTGCAGAAAAAAGAAAAAAAAAATAAAATAAAACAGATGACTAAGATGGCGAATAATCACTAAAAATCAAAGATAAAATGTTTATAGAAATTTTTTTTTTAAAAATCTGAAATTGATATCTAACCTGATCTGAGAGCCAACAAGCTGCTGATGGATCCATGGAAATTACTGTAATCTTTCAATCTGAGATAACAAAACATGTACAATACTATTAGCATAAAGGAACCATTTTTAAGATCTAAAAGAAAACAAAACAACGCAAAAAATCTTTTTTATTTTAAAAAAAATTTAAGAGAAACCCAGGAGTATACATAATACATATCAAGGCAACACAAAGCCTTGAAATAAACTGATCAGTCACTCAAAATCCTCAATCACAAGCAAAAATTAGAAACAAACATAAACCCATATGAAATATGGAAACCTGTACTGAAAATTTAATGTAAATCAAAGTTTTTAAAGAATCATGGAGTGTACATATAAAAGACTAAAACCCATCATCTTTAGCAAAGCAAAGACTGAAAAGATGCAGAGGAGGAGAAAGAAGAAGAAAAAAAACCCACCTTCCAGTTGTAGCAAATAGTTGGGAAGGAAGTGACAAAGTTGGAAGTAGAAGAGAGTTGGTATATAAGTCTGAGGCTTTGAAAGCAACCAAGTTTAATAATATTTGTGTGAACGTGTACTTGATCTGTGCAAATTGAGGCTTTCTCCTTTGATTCGTTCACCTTTTAAAGACTTTGTTTGGGTCAAGTTCAAATACCAGCTACCTCTGTTTATTTTATGGGCACTTGATGAACTAACAGATAATGATGACATCACTTCTCTTCTTCTTATGATCCCACTGGAACCCCATTCCCATCTCCATCCTTATTTTGGGTTCCATTTTATGAAATATGTTATTTTGGTTTAGCATTTTAAATTAGGTACGTATTTCAATGATTTTATTTTATTTTTGCACAAAACAAATTTATTAGGGAAAGATATTAATTAGTTGTTAATTATCGAGATGATGTATAATTAGTTTATCTCATGCTGTCACCTTTTAGCTACTCCTACGACCAGGGGGAACCAAGAGTTTAATTATTAGTTGTTAATTACCGAATTGAAGTATTAGTTTATCTCATGCTGTCACCTTTAGCTACTCCTACGACCAGGGGGAGCCCTTTCAGTTTATTCGATTTTTACTGGATGATCAATCACTAATATTCGCATAGGATGAATTTTCTGAAGTACTTAAATGGTCTGTTATTTCTTATTTAATTGATCTCATAACAGAATATAATATTTAGTGTATATACAAATTACATAAGCGCGGATTTTATCCGGAATATAACAACTAATACAATTACAACATTATATCTAATATTCTTCCTCAATTTGGTGCATATACATCATACATACTAACAGTAGCGTAGTCAGGATTTTCATTTAGAGGGTGCAACGCTTACTATTAAAAAATAATAAATTAAAACAAATACATTTATATTCCTAAAAACATCATATATTAATACCAAATATCATAAACTATTATAATCACTAAATAGCCATTTTCTTTGATAATAAAACCCTTGGACACTTCACTAAATGTTAGAATATTAGCCATCAGAGCAGTGATTATTCATCAAATGTAAATGAAATGCAAACTCACACTGTGTGCAGTGGATTAGTGTGTTTGACTTCAATTTTTAGAAGGTCATAGCTTCAACTCCCGCCGTCGTCAAATAAATTTTTATTTTGGTCATTTTAAAAAAAGAAATTAAAATTTCAAATAAAAGTAAAAGCTAAATCCAATTTTGTTCCCGAAATTGAACAAAAAGAAATTAAAATTTCATAAAAAAAAAGTTAAAAAAAATTATGTTACCGAGACTTGAACCAGGTTCTCTTAGAGTGAGAGCCAATTACCCTAACCAACTAGACTACAACAGATTGGTGAAATTGAAATGTTAGATTACCCTATTTATATACTGCTCATGTAAATCCAAGGGGCGCAACCAAAATCCGAGGGGGCGCAGCCGCACCCCCTCGGGACCAGGTAGCTACGCCCCTGCATACTAAACTTGTCATTGATGAATTATATTATGGCTCTGGCAAGGGGCTTTATGACAACATCGACTAACTGGTGATCAGTGTTAATATATCTAGTCTCTATCTGCATAGGCTTATATAGAGTGCCACTAATTTTGTTGCGGATCACATGACAGTCAACTTTAATATGCTTGATTCGTTCATCAAAAACACAACATTAGTGGCTATATGTATGGTAGATTGGCTGTCACAATACAAACACATCAACTCATGTTGGACAACCCCAACTCACTAAGAAAATGCTTGACTCAAATCATTTCACTTGTGACATCAGCCATAGCATAATACTCAGGTTCTGCACTTGAATGAGAGACCACATTCGGTTTCTCTTCCAAAAAACTAAGTTTTCTTCAACAAGCACACAATATCCTATGGTGGATCTCCTAGTAGTTGGGCAACCAACCCAATTGGCATTCGGAGAACGACAATTTGACAATATACATCAACCCTCTGCTTGGAGAACTCATCAAGTACTAAAGAATTCTCATAACTGCATCCCAATGGCTCGAATAAGGTGAAACCATAAATTGACTCACTATACTTTTGAATATGCAATATCTAAACGAGTAACTGTAACATAATTCAATTTATCTATAAGTCTCATGTTTCTCCTTGAATCTTCCAACAGGTCTCCCTTATTTGGCAATAATTTAGAGTTTGGATCCATCGGAGTGTGTGATGGCTTGCACCCTAACATACCGCTCTCAGTAAGTATGTCCAATACATACTTTTTTGTGATAAAGAAATTTCATCCTTGGATTGAGCTACCTCGCTCCCTAAGAAATACTTCAATCGCATGGGATCCTTAGTCTAAAACTTTTGTTGAATATACAACTTTAAATATTGAAAGTCATTCTGATCATCTCATGTAATCACAATGTCGTCAATATATAAAACTCAAATGATCATCTTCCACTGATGATGTTGATATAATAAAAAATGATCATTATCACTCCTCAATCCGAAATTCGTGACAACCTCAGTGAAACGGTCAAACCAAACACGAAGAGACTGTTTGAGTTCTTACAAAGATGGTAAGCAACAGACTTTTGTAGGTTCAGCTTTACTAACAAAATCAGGAGGGAGGGGGGGGGGGGGGGGCTTCTCTATTGAAGAGTCTACTACAACTCGTACTGCTAATAGCGGAAGTACACCACAAGCAATAGAAACTACAAAGACTTAGATGAACCAAGAACAAATCACCACAATATATGCAAGATCTCACAAGAACACAATCAATATGCAGAGATAACCAATACTTCTTATTTCCCCAAGAAATACAAAGATTACAAAAGAGATTACCACTTTGAATCTCTCTCCCTCACCTTTGAAACACTCGGCATAATCCCCTCTTGAAGTTGAACAATGATAACGGCTCACCTCTTGATCTCCCAGTGATACAAACCCTAGAGTCTACAGCCATTGCCCCCAAGTAAGCCCTAAAAGATAAACACAAGTCCAACTTATTGAGCCTTAAACTCGTCAGCCCAAATAACACACAGCAGTGCTGTCGGTCGACCGCACCCCCAGGTTTGTCGACCGCAACGTGTAAAGCCCACACTCGAGACATGACTGGTCGACTGCACAGTCGACCGTCCCCTTCTCTGTTGAACCCTGTACACTCGAAGAACCTCCTACAGTCAAGGTTAGTTGACTGCACCCACGGTCGGTCGATCGCAACTCTCCAGACTACACATCTTCTACTTACTGTTGCTGTGTCTTGCCGTCTTCGTCTTCTCATCTTCTTCTCTAACTTCAAGTACTCAGTGCCTACGTGTAATTGAGGCCACAATCCTAACAATCTCGCACTTGGACCAAATACACAACGCTTCAAAATTATTATAATCTTTACCTCGCATTATCTCTGTCAATCTCTCACTTTTGTGGAAGACCCAAGTACTCCTCACTCTCATGAAGAACACCTCTGCCACTCCTCCACGTGGAGTGCACCAACCACCCCTCATCACCTCATGAAAGATGTGCTTCACCAATCGCATAGAGCACGAATACCAGAGAAACAACCTCCCATGTCGGATTTTGTGTTACAAGACTCCCCAACTCGCAGAATCTTTATCAACACCGGACATGGTTCAAAGCCTCTCAATGCACCATCTGCACTATAAGTCTCCGTGGACGACACCTCCACAATATCCGCACACTGTTCAACCCCTACAGTTCAATTTTGGTTACCCTCATCGACATCACCCCGCATATTGATACGAGTGCTCTCTACCTCACAAGAGCGACTTGAAGCTTCGACTGCCATATTGCAAGGTACCCTCACCACAGTAACGTCTTGTCCTCTATGATCACTTCCATGGCCAGCAACTCCCATTAAATTAGTAACCTCCCCTCCACAACTGAAAGAACTCAGTTGCACCCCATACAACCTACTACTCAATTCCGGCTGAGAGTCAACTAAAGGAGAAACGCCCCTCACGTCTCTAAGCAAATATAGTGTTTCCTCACGCATTCCTTTTGTAATCACCCTTGAACCTATAGCTATACGCCGCTCCCCACTACCAACTGTAGTAGACAACCCCTTTTTGTCAAGTCTTCCAATCGAGATAAGATTTTCCTTCAAGCCTGGAATATGCCTTGTCTCCCGCAAGATAACACACTGATTATCATTGGCTTTCACGCGAACAGTATCAACCCCACGTACAGGACACCGGTGGCCATTCTCCATGATCACATCTCCAAAAGAACCCTCATCGTAATCATCAAACACCTCTCTCCTCGGAGTGCAATGAAAAGAAGTTTCCGAATCAATACATCAATCTTGAGTGCCCAACTCCTCCCGAGCTGATAAGCATAACTCTTCAACAAGCCCCACTTGAGCTTTCTTTGGGATGTCTCTCTTCGGTTTTTCATGCTTCCTCTTCATATAAGCCTTGCAACTGCGCATCATGTGACCTCTCTTGTAACAATACCAGCACTCAGGCCCATGTCCCCCATCGCTGTCATTAGACTCACTCTCAGAGGAACTATTGTGATCCTTTCTTCTTCGACTGCTCTTAGAACTCCCATGTTTCCTCTCAACAGATATTGCGGAATATCTAGAAGATGATAATGAATATCTTCGTTTCTCACCCTTCTCATGCCCTCGTTCAGAATGCTACTCACCACATCCTGTAGAGTCGTCGAATCTGTCATAATGCCTATAATAGTCTGTTCCATCGTACTATAACTATCGGGTAAAGTAGATAGAAGTAATAATGACTGCCCCCTCTCTGAAAACTTCAAACCTGCAGCTTCCATCTGGTTATAAACCATTCAGTAATTGTTCACATGTTCTACTACTGAACCCCCTTCCTTCAACTTCATATTAAACAATTTCTTCAGATGAAGAATTTGATTCGATGCCGATAGTTTCTCATACATATTCGTGAGAATCTCCATATCCTTCTTTGTGGTCTTTGCCTTTGAAATATAAAATAACGCCTTCCTACGCAGTCCCAAATGAATCTGCCCTTACACCTTCTGATCCAAACGATTTCACTCTGCCAAAACCTTCGCATCCTTGTCTGCACCTTCTGGCTTCTCATCAAACAACGAACCATCAAAATCTTTCTGATGAAGACACACTATTATCTGAATCTTCCACATCACGAAGTCACTCCCATCGAACCTATCGATCTTCGACTTGCTATCGGCCTTCTCGAACCTAGTGTTCTGATACCACTTGTTGAAAAATCTACCACAACTCGTAGTGCTAATAGTAGAAGTACACTACAAGCAATAGAAACTATGAAGAGCCACCACAGTTTATGCAAGATCTCATAAGAACATAATCAATATGCAGAGATAACCAATACTTCTTTTTCCTCAAGAAATACAAAGATTACCAAAGAGATTACAACTCTCAATCTCTCTCCCTCACCTTTGAAATACTTGGCACAATTTCCTCGTGAAATTGAACAATGATAACGGTTCACCTCTTGATCTCTCAGTGATATAAACCCTAGAGTCTACAACCATATATATAGCCCCCAAGTAAACCTTAAAAGATAAACACAAATCCAGCTTATTGGGCCTTAAACTTGTCAGCCCAAATAACACACAGCGTCGCTGTCAGTCAACTGCACCCCCAAGTTGGTCGACCACAACGTGTAAAGCCCACACCCAAGATATGACCAGTCGACCGTCCCCTTCTCTGTTGAACCCTGTACACTTGAAGAACCTCCTACAGTCAAGGTCGGTCGACCGCAACTCTCCAGACTGCACATCTTCTAATTGCTGCTGTTATTTCTTGTTGTTTTCGTCTTCTCCTCTTCTTCTCCAACTTCAAGTACTCAATGCCTACGTGTATTTGAGGCCACAATCCTAACATTCTCCATATAAACCTCCTCCTCCTCAAGAACTATGGTTTGGAGAGGCGATGGGGTGACGGCTGGGTCCCACGACGATGCTGCGGGTGGCAGTCAACTACGGCAACAGGCGCCAACGGACTAGGTTGGGTTCCGACCGGTTCATAACAGGTGCAGAGCATCAACAGTAGGCTCGGTCTGTGTTTGGACTAGGTTGAGTTGTTTCGAGAAAACCTAGCGACGGTGGGACCCAACCGCGGCCGCACAGTGGCGGCGTGGTGCTTGCTAGGGTTAGGATTGTGGCTACAATGTCTAGTGTATATACAAGATACTTAAAAACGGGTTCATCCGGAATATAACAACTAATACAACTACAACAATATACCTAATAAGTACTATGAATGATCGATATCGATGATGACCTTTTATGTATTCGATTACATACTTTTCGCAGAGATGTTGTGACCCGGTTATCTTTTAGTGGACGATCGATGTTTTAATAGCTCTTTAGTTTTCAAAAAAATGTTTTGTTTGCATCATGCAGATACTAAAAATAAAATGAAAAGGTAAGAAGATCACACCATCACGGTATTACTCTACACACACATCATTAACCATTTGTCTAATGCTTATGTAATTTGACAGTACTTCGACAAATTTCTTCTGTCAATTAGAGGTTTTAAGATCTTTCCTTCTAAGGAGCATTTAACAAATACAGGAAGTGTACACTTGGCTTGATAGCAAACATAACATAAGGATGAGGGGGCAGCCTAGAACTTGTAGTCGTGAGTTTTTTTTTTTTTTTTTTTTTTTTTTTGGACGGAATACTTGTGAGCTGTGACTTGGCCACATAAAAAGAGGGACCGAGAGACTCGAGAGAGAGAGAGAGTTCCGTGTTTTTGCTTGCTTGCATGTGCAAATTAAGAATCCAGTGAAATCTGATACAGTGCTTTGTCTGAGCTACCTGTGTGTGTATTTATCTATTGCACATCACATGGCAACTGGGCAATGTACGAGTACTACATATTGTATTTTCCATTGCCAATTGCCAAATTGGCTGAGGCTGGACTAGCTTGGATAATAAAGAGTACTACCAACTCTGCAATGAGATGAGACGATATGATTTAAGTGTCCACCATCTTTTCTTTATTAGCAATTTGTTTCCGAAGATAGAATTGAGTTCTGATGCTGCTTGTTTTAGTGGTGGGAGCAATATGTGTGAGTTCTTGTAATTTGTAGAGGAAGAGACAGATCTCAGCCGCAGATCCGGATCTGAGACATGAGGATCTCCTGTGGAGCTGGAGAAGAGGTACAACTGAAGGCTGGCCGACCGGAACACCTGCAAGAGGCCTAGAAACACCGGGAGAGATTCCGGCGACAGGCCCTCCGACGATCTAGTCAGTCACTATAGAAAAGAAAAACTAGGGTTCAGGTGGAAAAAAAGGGGTTACCTGCAGAGAGGGGGATCTGATATTTATAGGCAGAGAGAGTGGGAGCCCTAACCCTAATGGATCGGGTTGACCCGTTTTTTTGTGGACCTGAACAAGCAAAAGGCCCACTCGATTCCCTGACCTAATGATCAACGATGAGCGAATTTTGGGGGATCAGACAGCTCTAGATTATTTACCTACATCAAGTTCATGTGTCAAAAGTTCAAAACAGGTTTCAGAAGATAGGATGAATGCATCTGTTCTCACCTAAATTTTATCAACTGAATCTTCCAAATATTGTTTGAAAGAATGGTGTCATTACGTTTCGATAAAGAGCACATAACGAAATAAAACCGAATATACTGCAAATACACTAGTCGAGCATGTAATGAATATCTGTTGATTTTTTACCATTTGCGGTACAAATATGGAAGCAACACAACTGCGAAATTTTACAACTGACTTCTGATTTTCAATCTTTATGTTATCATTTTTCTCGCATCATGTATGATAACTTATGTATAGCCTAGGATTCCAAGTTGCAACGAAGATTCCATTAAAAAAAATAATAATAATGAATAAATAAATAAATTGTACTCACCATCTAGAAGAAGATATGTTACCTAATCCCAAATACTGGGAAAAGGATTGTAAATTATAAAGCAACCGATAATTAGTTCACATACCCAAGTCTTTGCGATTGGGTGAGAGAGATAATAGAAAAATAGAAACTGTCACATTCCTATAATAAAACAAAATCTCAATTATCTGATAGTGTTGCAAAATCTTTCATATAATAAAACAATTATCTGTCATAACTTAATGACACCAATAAACAAGCTCAAGATAACTGAGGCCATGTGGTCATCATGTCTACTTGTTCTTAGTTTAATTCACCTTGAATTAATATTTGAGGCCGCAATTAGTATATAATTAAATAATTAAATATCAATCCTAGGCTAGCGCTACCTGTGAATTCACAGAGAATTCAGAGAATAAATAGTATATGCATTCACACGTATGCATGACCATCACCATGACCATGATGGGTCGGCTTCTTCTCCGTCCATCTATATAACAATACACAAGACAATTTGAAAAAAAAAAAAACTATCAAATGGTTCCCCTTCAATTGAAACAAAATTAATGGTTCAGATTCACCGTCCTAAAACATATTTTTCCTCAGAAAAGTTTCTCCCCCAAAATCAATGTCTTTTCTCCCAAAACTAAAAAAACTCATTACATTATTATTATCTCTCTTTTCTCTCTTCACTTTTTCATATTTCTCTCTCTCTCTCTCATCCTCTCTCTCATTTTCTCTCTATTTATTCATAAATTTAGATTTTCAGATTTCAGGTTTGTAAAGTTTCAGAATTTTTATGCTTTTTTAATTACTCATGTTAAATTGAAAATAATAAATATCTCCTCAACAGTTAAATTTCATCATTTTTCATCCTCAGAGTTCTAAGAAGTTGAATTTTACACCCTCATTTATAATTATTTTTCAACATATACTATTGGAAACATGGACTTTTATTTATAACTAATTATTGTCATACTATTCAAACTTGAGCTACATAATTGTTGTTTTACCGTTTACAACGCTTTTCATATGCTGTATTGTTAGAATATAAATATTAAAACCCTCACCCTTACCACAACTTCGGAGTTTTGGTTCATTGGTAGGGTCATTAATATGGTATCAGAGCATCCCAGGTTCGAATCTCACCGACTGCGCAATTTAAATGCGGATTGAAAAAATAATACCGCTGCGTACAGTTCAGGTATTGGCCCAAAAAGATGGCCCTAGGGTCATTAATATGTATTGTTCCGAAGACGTGTTGTAGGCACGTGTCCACGGACAAATCTAGTGTATGTATAAATGTCCAACAAGTAAAAAAGTGCGCAATTAATCTTCACCGATCTAATCAATTACTAAAGCTAGTTAATTGTACATATTCAGTACGGAATCGGAATGGATTTCGCTTAGGTTTCTGTTCTCCTTATATTTTTACAAATGTGCAATGCAATGAAAATCATACTTAATTAGAACTAACTCATGCAGTTTGAGGCATTAACCGTAACTCATGCAAGTAGAAAATGAATTGCTATTTACGCTAGACTCCAAATAAAAATAAAAATAAATCTTATGCTCAAGTAACACATAGCAAGAAATTTCCGATTAACAACTGTTGTAGATTCACAATACTATTTTTGAATCCCGTGCTGCTGATAAATAATCCTGCAATATACAAACTAATAAACATCAAGGTCACTTCATAATCCTATCTCAAAGTACATCAATACATCAACGTCTACTAGTAAATAAATATCTATATAAATCATTCCTTACTATTTACATGATTTTTCATATGTTGTATCGTTTTCTACTTATTTTTTAGATAATTCTCTGCTTATCGTTAATACATTTTTCTCCTAACTAAGAATTGGAGTATGTATATTTTCTTCTTTCTAAAACCTTGAACTCTGACATGTAGGGCCCAGTTTTGCGAGATTGAGGAGCAAGGAGACAAGATAAGGGGTTGGGTACTGCTATCGGAAATTGAAATCATATAAATTCATTGATCGTCCTAGTCCCTCTACCCAACTTGTTTAATTAATCCCAAATTTATTTTTGAATTTTTAAGAACAACTTAGATTATTATTATTACATAATGGTTAGAACAACTTAGAATATGGCAACAATAATATTTTTAGTGATAAATTAACTCCAAGTTGGATCCAGTGTGTCTGCTCTAGATGAGAAATGCACCCAACAGAAAAAGGAACATAAATAAGCAAGTTGGTTGGTCTAATTTGAGAGGTGCAAGTTGTATTCATAGTTCGATTTGCAACCAAGCTGAATCTATATATGATACGATCAAACCCCATTTACTTATTTCCTTTAATTCGGTATTAATCTAATTGTTTGCACTGTGTTTTGTTAGGAACAATTGACTCTCTCATACGAATTGGCAGGAATTCCTGTCAAGTTTTGCGACACAATCACTGTGAACAAACCACCAAGCAAATAGTAGATCGAACCAAACACACAAAAATACACAATTTTATCCAGTTTGGGCGAACTCTAATCCTGAAGAGAAATAACCGAGTTAATATTCAACTAAAGAAGATACAAGAATTACAACCACTCTTACCAAAAATCAATCCATCTCCTAGCCACACTAGTAGATTCTTGTTGTTTATAATTGGAAAATCTCTCAAACTCTCTTCAATGAAGTACGCTCTCTTGCTCTTCTCGGAGCCGTTACAAATATATATTGAGATCTAGCTCGACCAAATAGAGAAATGGTAGTTTGATATCTTGATTCAATAACCATCCGATGTATTCTGAAGAGATAATCATGGATGAGAACCATATGATCTAACTTAGAGAAGAAGTCGGGCTTTAATCAGATCGCCCAGACCCAAACTCGTTGCTGCTGCCTGCAAGTTGCGGTCAACTGCAATGAACCTCGACCAAATAGAGAGCAAAGCAGTCAACTGTACAATCGACTACACAAGCTGTTGTTGCTGCCTCTATTTGTTGTCGTTTGTTGTTGATGCTCCTTCCATTCTCAACGTCGCTTCAACCTCTTCACGCATCAGATGCCTCCTCTTCTCATCGAACATAATATGTATGGCATAAACCCAACATTCTCCACAATGGATTGCATAGTCATGTTTTTACACCTGTGTGATTTAAACTTTTCTAGGCTCTTTCTATTTCATTTTCCAAACAACCTAGTTCACTGACTTTTTCTAGTGGTTGAATCTACATCTACCTATTTTCTAGCAATTGGTATGTCCCTCAAAGGCATACCCCAGTAGGCGCTACCCTCCGCATGAACTCTACCTACCCCGAGACACTCTTCACCTTTCGATGATATTCGAATGACGCAGTCTCGCTTCAGTGATTCTAGTGGCGACAAACTAGATAATGTTTTAGAAACATTGGGCTTCCAACCACTCGGTCAAGTTTTCATGTTCCCCCAAAGCTGGTAAAGGTTGTGCTGACTCTGCCCATTCCTCATCTTACCTTTCATTACCTTACAACAATTTTTTCAATCTGATAAAACTCCATCTTTAGCTGTTACCTACAGCCTCTTGCTTCTAGAGTTCTTCTGGATATCAAGCTCTTCTTCATCAAAGGAATATGTATGACCTTCTCTAGTGTATATCACTTTCTGTCTGACATCTTCGACTCAACTGTTCTCTAACACATTACTTCACAAATCTCACCAATCCTTAATCTGACACAACAACCTGATATAGACTTGTATGTAGAAACTATCTCCCTCTCGGAGTAAATATGAGAAGAACTACTCGAATCAAGAATCCAATCGGAATCCACATCTAAAGAACACATTCTAAGTTATCACATGATGCAGCGGCGCTGACCACGTTAGCACCCCTCTAATTCAACCACTTGCAACAGTCTCCCTTGTAATACCCAATCTCTTTGCACTGGTGGCAACGGACCTCACCCACATGTGCACATTCCCTTCTAGTCAAAGTACCATTCACTGCCAGGTAACTCACAAAAGTAGACACTGATTTTTGACTCTCCTTCCTTAGTGCATCCTCCTCCAAACCCTCGATCTTGCATGCTATGAGAACTTATGTTTGGAAGATTTTCCATCTAGCATGATTATCAAGTTGGATGAATTTGGTAGTGAATATATCAAGTTGGAAGCTTTTAGATCATCAACATTAATCACCTCTGTTCAGATAACTCTGTATTGAACTCCACTGCATGATAGAAGAATTGTATTGTCCAATCATTGAGAAACCCAACAACTTTTTTTTTTCTAGTACATCTGATCCTGTAATAACGATTCCAAGTAGTCAATTCTAAGTCTTGCGCAAAGACTCGCCACGCTTCTCCCTTGCATGAGGTTGCACCTGACGTCATTCGTCAATAACAACCGGATTAAACCCAAGACTTCTGAATTTTCTCCCAATTCTCCTGCTTTGTGCCGATTGGTATCCATTTATCCTCTTCTATGGCTAGATCTAAGCCATGTTGAACCAATGCTTCATGCATGTCCACCTTCAAAAGATCAAAGTTGATCTTACCGTCGAACTGCTTGATATTCGTGAATTAATCTGTCATTTCCAAGGAACTCGAGTAACTCTTGAACTGTGGAAATTTACGACTTGACGTGTTGATACAAATTATTATGAACAATTGATGCTCTGATACCAATTATTAGAAATTCATGTCGAGTTTTGCGACACGATCACTACGAACAAACCACCAAGCTAGACCAAACCAAATACACCAAAGCACACAATTTTGTTCCAGTTTGGGCGAACCCTAATCGGGGGGAAAATAACCGAGATTATATTCAATTAGAGCAGATACAAGAGTTGCAACCACTCTCACCAAGAACCTATATGTCTCAAAATCCTGACATAAAGATACTTGTTGTTTATAATTGGAAAACCTCTCAAACTCTCATCAATGAAGTACTCTCTCCCCCTCTCTCTAGCTCTTTTTGGAGCCATTACAATGATATATATTGAGATTTAGAGAAACCCTAGTTTGTTATGTTGATACAATAACTATCTGATGTACCCTGAAGAGATAATCATGCGATGAGTGTTAGGAATTTGTTGTTGAGTTTAATGACAACTGATCCTGATAACGAACGATCAAACAAGTAGATTAGAACAATCACACAAAAGCACACAATGATTTGTCCATATTCAGCGCGAAACTAATATGGGGGAGAAAGAAGGGAGATATTATTCACCAAGAAGACACAAAGTATTAAACTATCTCCAAGAATAAATCTATCTCTTAAGCCTCACTAGAAGATAGCTAGTTGTTTACAATGGATAAATTCTCAATTGCACTTCTCAATGAAGTACTCTCTCTTGTCTCTCCACGGAGACTTACACAATAATATAGAGATCTAGAAAAATCCTAGGCTGTAGTCTTGATACATAAGCCGTCCTATTTATTCTGAATAAAGACACACACGATAAGAGCCGTACGATCTAACTTGGAGATGAAGTTGGGCCCAAAAAGATCATCCAGACCTAAGCCCAATAACTACAACCCGCCGCTGCAGGTCGACTGTCAAGATGGACAGTCAACCATGTTTGAGCAATCCAGATCAGAGAGGAGGACAGTCGACTGTCAAAATGGACAGTCGACCATGTTTGACCAATCCAAATCAGAGAAGAGGACAGTGGACTATCAAAACGGATAGTCAACTCAGTCGACCATGCTCTGAGTATTGTTGTGCTACTGCTCTATTTATGTGTTGTTGTTGCCACTTCTTCTCACAATGAATGCTTCGACCTCCTTCGCTTCATCATCTTTTACTTCTCATCGAACTACAAGTATGCAAGACTTAAACTCCAACAATTTCCACCTTGGATTGCATACGCGTACGATCAACACTGTGTGATCAAACTCATCTAGACTCTTTCATTCTCCACCTTCTTCAAACGAACTCAGTTCAGTAGCTTCTTAGCTAGCTGAATCAATCTGCTACATTTTTTTCCAATCAGTATGGCTGTGCAAGGGCACAACCCTAGTAGTTATTAACACGGAGGAGTCACCCTCTGCACAAACTCCACCTATCCCGAAGCACTCCACCTCTCGACAGTATTTGAAAGTCGTAGTCCCACTTCAATGATTCTAGTGACGACATACTAGACGACGTTTCATGGACATTGAGCATAGAAACACTTGACCAATCTTTCTTAATCCAACAAAGTTTGTAGAGGTTGTGCGAAACAATCCCCATTCTCAACACCACTTTATGATGACATTCCCAAACAGATAGAACTCTACATTGAGCTGCGTACCTGTAGCCTCGTGCTTCAAAGTTCCAAAGGATATAAGGTTTTGTTCAACAAAGAAATATGCATGACGTTCTTTAGTGTGTACATGTTCCCATCTTTTTCTTTCAACTCGACTGTTCCCTCAACCACTACTTTACAAGTCTTACCAAACATCGTTCTCATACAACGGTATTTTATGAACTTGTAAGTAGAAAATATCACCCTCTCGGAGCATATATGAGAAGAACTCACCAAATTAAGAAATCAGCCAGAATACACACTTATAGAAATCGAAACATGAGCAATCTAAAGTATCACCTGATTCAGTAGCACTGAAAAACTCGCAATGTTGGCGTCTCGCGATTCAACAACTTTCGACAATCCCTCTTGTAATGCATAATCATTCTGCAATAGTGGTAATGGATCCTTCCTTTACTTGCACTTTCTCTTCCACTTAAAATATCATCCACCCCGATGCAACTTATCGAAGTAGACCCCAATCTCTAAGTCCCCCTCTTAAGTTCATCCTCCTCTATACCCTCGATCACCGCTGCTGTGGAAAACTTCTTCTTGGTAGATACTTCGTCTAGCATGGTTGTTATCATATACTTGTATGGATCTTGTAGTGAATTTATCAAGATAAAAGCTTTAAGATCATCTGCGTTCGACGCCTTCAATTTAGTTGACTCTGAATTGAATTCCTCTATATGATCTTGAAGAGAGGTACTTTCCTTCATTGAGTAACTAAACAACTTTTTCTTCCAGTACATTAGTTCTAGTAATGATGATTCTACGGCATTAGTTGTGAGTCTTGCCCAAAGACTCCTCGTGCATAATTCTTTAACTAAATCTCTTGCTTTATGTCAAACGGCCTCCCCCGCTTGGTCTTCGTGAAACTCTAATTTGTCATCTTCTCCAAAAAAATTTGAGCAACTCTTGAACTGTGGAAGATTTCTAACCTGATGCTATGATACCCATTGTTAGGAATTAGTTACTAAGTTTAACAACAACCGGTCATGATGATGAACAACCAAACAAGTAGATTAAACCAATCACACAATGATTTGTCCCGACTCGGTCGACCCTAATCCGGGTGAGAAAGAAGAGAGATATTATTCAACTAGAGAAGATACGAAATATTACACTCGCACCAAGAACATATCTATCTCTCAAGCCTCACTAGAATAAGTGCTCTCTCTTGCCTCTCAATAAAAACTTACATATTAATATATAGAGATCTAGAGAAACTCTGGACTGTAATCTTGATACATAAGTTGTCTAATATATTCTGAATAAAGAGACACACGATAGGAGCCATACAATCGAACTTGGAGATGAAGTTGGGCCTGAAAAGATCACCCAGGCCTAAGCCCAATAACTGTAACCCACCGCTTCCGGCGACTGTCAAAATGGCCAGTCGACCATGTTTGAGCAATCCAAACTAGAGAGAAGGATAATCGACTGTCAAAATGGACATTTGGCTATGCTCTGACTGTTACTGTGCTGTTGCTCAACTGTTGTGCTGTTGTTGCCACTTCTTCTCACAACGATTGCTTCGACCTCCTTCGCTTCATCATCTTCTACTTATCATCGAACTACAAGTATGCAAGACAGAAACTCCAACAATGAGAGTCGTATGATCTAACTTGGAGAAGAATTTGGGCTTTAATCAGATCACCCAGACTCAAACTTGCTGCTGCTGCCTGCAGGTTGCGGTCGATTGCTCCAACCCCTACTAAAAAGAAAGCAAAGTAGTCAACTGCACATGCTGCTGCTGCCTCTGTTTGCTGCTAGTTGCTATTCCTTCCATTCCCAACATCGCTTCGACCTCTTCACACACCAACCGTCTTCTCTTCTCATCGAATATAGTATGCAAGACATAAAACCAATATGTTTGAATGTTTTTAATCAATGAAATTGCATTGTCGTCCTCAAAAGTTATTATTACTATCAAAGATACGTATTTCTTATTAGGGTTTTGGCCTCAAATACACGTAGGCACTGAGTACTTGAAGTTGGAGAAGAAGAGGAGAAGACAAAGAAGCAAGAGAAGATAAACAGCGAGTAGAAGAATGCAGTCTGGAGAGTTGCGGTCGACTGAGCGGTCGACCGACCGGGGGTGCGGTCGACCGACCCAATCTGCTGAGTGTTCTTTGAGTGTACATGTCCAACAGAGGATGGGACGGTCGACCGTTCAGTCGACCGGTTGTGTCTCGGGTTTGGATCTACACGTTGCAGTCGACCGACCTTGGGGGTGCGGTCGACCGACTTCGGCGCTGTGTGTTTTTTAGGTTTACGAATTTAAGGCTCAATTGCTAGATTTGTGTTTATCTTTTAGGGTTTACTTGGGAGCTACATATATGGCCGCAGAGTCTAGGGTTAGAATCAATTTATGTAATTAAGAGGTAAGTCGTTATCATTGTTCAACTTCAAGAGGGGATTGTGCCGAGTGTTTCAAAGGTGAGAGAGAGAGAGAAATTGAGAGTTGTAATCTCTTTTGTAATCTTTGTATTTCTTGGGGATAAGAAGTATTGGTTATCTCTGCATATTGATTGTGTTCTTGTTAGATCTTGCATATATTGTGGTGGCTTGTTCTTGGTTCATCTAAGTCTTGGTGGTTTCTATTGCTTGCAGTGCACTTTCGCCATTAGCACTACGAATTGTGGTAGATTCTTCAACAAATGGTATCAAAGCAACTAGGTTCGAGATGGCCGATAGCAAGACGAAGATCGAGAGATTCGATGGGAGTGACTTCGCAATGTGGAAGATCCAGATGATAGCGTATCTTCGTCAGAAAGATCTTGATGGTCCGTTGTTTGATGAGAAGCTGGTAGGTGGAGACAAGAATGCGAAGATCTTGGCAGATTGAAATTGTTTGGATCAGAAGGTGCTGGGGTAGATTCAACTGGGGCTGAGTAGAAAGACGTTATTTCATATCTCAAAGGCAAAGACCACAAAGGAGGCTATTGAGATTCTCACGACTATGTATGAAAAACTGTCGGCATCTAATCAAATTCTTTATCTGAAGAAATTGGTTAATATGAAGTTGAGGAAAGTGGGTTCAGTAGCAGAGCATGTGAACAATTACTGTATGGTTTACAACCAGATGGAAGCTGCAGATTTGAAGTTTTCAGAGAGGAGGCAGTCATTGTTACTTCTATCTACTTTACTCGATATTTATAGTACGGTGGAACAGACTATTACAGGCACTATGACAGATTCGACGACTCTACAGGATGTGGTGAGTAGCATTCTGAATGAGGAGGTGAGAAGGGTGAGAAATGGGGGATATCCATCATCATCTTCTACATATTTCGCAATGTACGTTGAGAAGAGACGTGGGAGATCTAAGAGCAGTCGAAGAAGAAAGGATCAGAATAGTTCATCTGAGAGTGGGTCTGATGATAATAATGGGGGACATGGGCCTGAGTGCTGGTACTGTCACAAGTCACATGATGTGCAGTTGCAATGCTTATATAAAAAGAAGCAGGAGAAACCGAAGAGAGATATCCCAAAGGAAGCTCAAGTGGGGCTTGTTAAGGATCTATGCTTATCAGCTCAGAAGAAGTTGGGCACTCAAGATTTGTGTATTGATTCGGAAGCTTCTTTTCATTGCACTCAGAGGAGAGAGGTGTTTTATGACTATAATGAAGGTTCTTTTGGAGATGTGATCGTGGAAAATGGTCACCAGTATCCTGTACGTGGGGTTGGTACTGTTCGAGTGAAATCCAATGATGATCAAAGTGTTCTCTTGCGGGAGACAAGCATGTTCCAGACTTGAAGAAAAATCTTATCTCGATTGGAAGGCTAGACAAAGAGGTGTTGTCTACTACAATTGGTAGTGGGGAGTGGCGTATAGCTGCAGGTTCAAGGATGATTGCAAAAGGAAAGCGTGAGGAAACGCTGTATTTTCTTAGAGATGTGAGGAGCGTTTCTCCTGTAGTTGACTCTCAGCCGAAATTGAGTAGTAGGTTGTGTGGGGTGCAACCGAGTTTTTTTAGTTGTGGAGGGGAGGTTACTAATATAGTGGGAGCTGCTGGCCATGGAAGTGATCCTAGAGGGCAAGACGTTGCTGTGGTGAGGATACTTTGCGATATGGCAGTCGAAGCTTCAAGTTGCTCTTGTGTGTTAGAGAGCACTGGTATCGATATACGGGGTGATGTCGATGAGGGTAACCGAAATGGGACTGTAGGGGTTGAACAGTCTACGAATATTATGGATGTGTCGTTCATGAAGACTTCTAATGTAGAGGGTGCATTGAGAGGTTTTGAACCATGTCCGGTATTGATGCAGATTCTGCGAGTTGGGGAGTCTTGTAATACGGAATCCTACACGGAAGGTTGTTTCTCCGGTATTCGTGTTCTATGTGATTGGTGGAGCACATCCTTCATGAGGCGATGAGGGGTGGTTGGTGTACTCCACGTTGTGGAGTGGCGGAGGTGCTCTTCATGAGAGTGGGGAGTACTTGGGTCTTCTATGAAAATCGGAGATTGGCAGAGATAATGCGTGGTAAAGATTGCAATAACTTTAAAGTGTGGTGTATTTGGTCCAAGTGGGAGATTGTTAGGGTTTTGGTATCAAATACACGTAGGCACTGAGTAGTTGAAGATGGAGAAGAAGAGGAAGAGACAAAGAAGCAAGAGAAGACAAAGAACAATGCAGTCTGGAGAGTTGCAGTTGACCGACTGGGGGTGCGGTCGACCGATCCAATCTGCTGAGAGTTCTTCGAGTATACAGGTCCAACAGAGGAGGGGACGGTCGACCGTGCAGTCGACCGGTTGTATCTCGGGTTTGGCTCTACACGTTGCGGTCGACCGACCTTGAGGGTGCGGTCGACCGACTTTGGCGCTGTGCGTTTTTTGGGCTTATGAGTTTAAGACCAAATTGCTGGATTTGTGTTTATTTTTTAGGGTTTACTTTGGGCCTATATATATGGCCGTAGACTCTAGGGTTATAATCAATTTATGTAATCAAGAGGTGAGCCATTATCATTGTTCAACTTTAAGAGGGGATTGTGCCAAGTGTTTCAAAGGTGATGAGAGAGAGAGAGATTGAGAGTTGTAATCTCTTTTGTAATCTTTGTATTTCTTGGGGAATAAGAAGTATAGGTTATCTCTGCATATTGATTGTGTTCTTGGGAGATCTTGCATATATTGTGGTGGATTGTTCTTGGTTCATCTAAGTCTTGGTCGGTGGTTTCTATTGCTTGTGGTACACTTCCGTTATTAGCACTACGTACGAGTTGTGATAGATTCTTCAACATTTCTGTACTTGCTGTAGTCATCTAAGAATTCTAGTGTCAATTTTCAAAGAAAAAGGAATCCCAGTAAAAACTATGAGGACCGAAATTTGTGATCAAGATCAACATAAAGATGCCAGTAAAAACACTGAGGACCGAAATTTGTGATCAAGATCAACAAAAAAGATGTTCTTTACATTTTCTAAACAAAATGCCCTTTGTTGTCTATGTTATGTTATATATAAAAAACTAATTAAAAATTGATAATTATTTCGAGGATGTGGAGTGTAGAGGAAGAGTTAGAGATAGAGATTGATGGCACTGCATCAGTTGCATTCTGGATTCATAATGTCATCCTGTTAGTTTCATTTTCGATTTATTTTCTTCTTGAGAGTTTGATGTCGACTGAGATTTACCGATGATCCTCTATGCAATTTAATTATTAATTATGTCTTTGACAATGAATCAATATTTTCACATTTAACGAAAGAGAAAGAAAGATATTCACAATTTCTAAGCTACCACAAATTTAATGAGAAATATGCATTTTCCATTAAAAAAAGAAAATTTTCAGAAATAAGCAAGTCTTATTGCATTCTTGACACCCTGATTTTGATAGGAGAGGTTGCTCATCGATCAACTAACCAATCACAAATTAAATTAGCTATTTAAACAATTCAAAATTGCAATTCTTTTTAATTAAATGATATCTTATGTAGATCTTCTCTGCATGCTGTCTAGGTCATGCAAGACTTGAAGACTTGGCACTTATCTGTCATTACCAATTTGATGAATTGGCCTAGCTCTTTTTTTTTATATATCTGTTTGGACTAAACTCTTACGGAAAATCCCTTCAACATAATGACTTCATAAGAAAGTGAGGGTTTGATTTTACCTACTAAAATACATAATGCAAATTCATGCTTAAAGATTAGAAAAATGAGGATGAGATTTGTGTAGTGGGGACAAGATCTTGGTGTGTTAGCAACTATATATTCTTGCTCTCATTATTTGGTTGACCAAATTTTCAAACATGTGTTTCACATACTTGTATTTTTATAATACTAAATTTAGGGACCAGTGGACAATTACCCTGCTTTAACGTTGTTACTTTTGTCAAATTATCATTTGATGGTATTAGAGACTTTGTGCTTAGGACAAGGTTAGGTCCAGTCCATAAAAAGTTTAGAAGCTTCCATTAATTTGATGTCAACCTTTTCGTTCAAATTAGTGTCAAATGGCAGAAGAAATTTTCAACTGAGAAATTTTTTAATTAATCCTAATGTGAAATGAACCTTCTTCTCATCCTATTTAATTAGGGTTAACCTAAAGTCAGGATTAATGTACAGTCACTACAGAGCTGCTAATAACTTATCAACTGCACATATCGAGCTGATATCGTCAGATATCTATAATTTTGGTGCATATTAATTTTGTGTATCCAATAGGGGGGTGCATATATATGTAGATGATGTTTTGCAATATTATATGAACTATGTCGATATATACCATACTGCAAATAACTTTCATATTTCATCTACAATTATTTGAATGGTACATATAAACCTGTAAATGCTTCTGTTTAGAAGTGCAATAGCGATGCCAGGGATAACAGGAACCTGCTTTCACTCCCAAAATATAAAACAAGCTACCAAGCTGCGTTCTCACCTTTAAAAAAAAGTACAGGATGGATTTTTTATTTTTTATTTTTTTTATTTTTTTTTGAGTTTCTTAAATGTTCACAAATGGTTGGTACTTAAGATATGATAAAGATAATAATTTGTCTTAACCTTACTATGCTGTTACCTTAATCCAACTAGTAAATACACGTGCAATGCACGCCTGAACAATTTTTTTTATATTCTATTTATCTAAATTATAATGGGAGAAGCACGTGCGGAACACGTAAAATAATAGACTGACATTCACTGTTTATGATCCTTCTCCCACGGGGCAGGTGCAGAGAGAGAGGGAGATGAAGATGGTAGGGTTTTTGGTTTTTTTGAGAGATAAGGAGAAGGTAATAAATTTGAACGTGTATTGTACCTATTTCATTGGTTTATATTGTAGAGTTTAATTAAACGTGCGTTGCACGGGTTGAGATATGGACAAATTACACTAAGCCCTTCTTCTAAGCCCTTCTTCCATTATAATAGTAGAGAGTAGAGATTGAATGTCAGGATATCATAAAGATTATAAATATTTTATACTCCCAAATTAAGCTCACATTTAACTTTTAGTTATATATGGACACTGAAACCATAGCATGTAATCTCTATCTTGATCATTGATTATCTGTATATGACATCTTGAGATCTCACCATCCATCTCATCATACTTTGTCTTGTATCTCATAATTAATCCTATTCTTGTTAGTTACGAGGGATTGAAAAATAAGCATAGCAGCAAGTTAATTATGTACGCTAGCTACTAGCTACTTTAGGTAACATATATTATAAACTGATACGTAATCAAGTATGATAAAAAATAATTTATAACCATGTTACTCTAAAGCATATATATCTATATGAAAGCCCCAGCAGTTAACTATAGTAATATTGCAGAGAAAGGATAATCATATTAATTATTACTTAAATATCATTTATCAGTACTTACTTGTAAGTGAAAGTGGATACGATCTTAATCCCTTCAAAAATATTGCTCCAGGAATCATGGAAGTTCTCTTCTGCTTTGACTGACAAGCCACACTTCGTAGGTTTTCTGTTCACGAGCTGTCTATGATTTTTATTAGTGGATTGTTCTGGGCTAAATCCGGTTGATTACACGTTCACTTACAGCTAATTAATTAGCTTCTTTAATCATTCTAAACTGAGGCGTTCGCTTACAGCTAATTAATTAGCTTCTTTAATCATTCTAAACTGAGGCTATGATTGAGGTTTTGGTGTCATTAGTTACAACGTACCCAGCTTAGCCTATATATATATATATATATATATATATATATATATATAGAGGAAAGTGAGCCTCATATTTGTATGAGGAAATTTTTCTCATACAAAGTGATTATACTCACTTGGTGGGGCCCTTATGGAAGATCCAGTCCGTCCATTATTTTTATCATGCTAATATACGTATGTGTAGAAAAAATCAAGTGGTTTGGAGGTCATTCACCCATGCATCATGTGGGTCCAATTTGTGGTTCGATTTGTATTACTGTTGAAATCGTTCATTTTCCAACCACATACATCCATTAGTATGATAAACATGATGGATGGAATGGATCTTTCATAACGGCCCCACCAAGTGAGTATAATCACTTTGTATGAGGAAAATTTCCTCATACTCTATATGAGTCTCACTTTTCTCATATATATATATACACTAGATTTGCCAGCCAGTGGGCTCACGTCTTCAAAACGATACAGCATATGAAAAGTCTTGTAAACAATAAATCAATAATTATATAGCTTACATTTGAATAGTATGACAATAATTAGTTGTAAACAAAAGTCCATGTTTCCATTAGTGTATAGTGAAAAATAATTATAAATTGGGGTATAAAAGTCCATGTTTCCATAAATATATATATATATATATAATTAAATAATTAAAGGAACTGTTTTGGAAGAGATTTGAATTTGAGTTTTGGGAGGAAACTTTTGGAAGGGAGAATGTGTTTTGTGAGTTAAGATCTGGACCTTTGATTTTTGGAGAATTTAACTGGAGCTACTTGATAGCTTTCTTTGTGTTTTATTATATAGATATATAAAGACCGAGTACACACGGAGGCCTAGGGCACAAAGAAATATTTCTCTCACTCTCTGTGTATATATGCCACATCACATGTCAAAATCTTGCAAAATTTGGTATATATGCTTTAAAATCTTAAGATAGCTAGTCACTTATCGCGATCGGTATATTTGCAAGATGCGCATCAATATAAACTTACATCAATTTCCAGTTGGTATTAAAGCATTCACGCTTATTCCTAATTCATAACAATTTAACAATATATTTGTAGAATTCTAGTAGTCTAGATAGCTAATTAACATCTTTAATATATATGCTTTTTTAGTCTTCCGCAATGTCCCGACTATTCACGAAACGTGATAAGCAGATGAATAATCATCTACTTCCAAAAGAAATCGAAGAATTTCTTGGGAATCCTACAAGATCAATTCATTCTTTTTTCTCTGACAGATGGTCAGAACTTTATCTGGGTTCGAATCCTACTGAGAGGTCCACTAGAGATCAGAAATTTTGGAAGAAAAAAACAAGATGTTTCTTTTCTCCCTTCCAGACGATCAGAAAATCAAGAAATGGTTGATATATTTAAGATAATTACGTATTTACAAAATATTGTCTCAATTCATCCTAATTTCTTCAGATCCGGATGTAATATGGTTCCGAAGAATGAACCAGATATGGATAGTTCCAATAATATTTCATTCTTGAACAAAAATCCAAATTTGGTTTTATTTCTTCTATTCCATGACCGGAACAAAGGGGAATACACATTACACAACGATTTTGAATCAGATGAGAGATTTCAAGAAATGACAGATCTATTCACTCTATCAATAACCGAGCTGGATCTAGTGTAACATAAGGGATTTGGCTTTTCCATTGATTACTACGGGTTGGATCCAAAAAAATTGGTCCGGATCTACTGTGGGAATGATTTGGAATATCCAAAACTAAAAACAGCGGTATTTGCTAGCAACAACATCATGGAGGCAGTCAATCAATATAGATTGATCCGAAATCTGATTCAAATCCAAAATAACACCTATGTGTACATAAGAAATGTATCGAATCGATTCTTTTTAATGAATAGATCCGATCGCAACTTCGAATATGGAATTCAAAGGGATCAAATAGGAAATGATACTCTGAATCATATAACAATAATGAAATATACGATCAACCAACATTTATAAAATTGTAAAAAGAGTAAGAAGAAATGGCTTGATCCTCTTATTTCTCGAACCAAGAGATCCATGAATCGGGATCCTATGCATATATATACAAATGGTCCAATGAGAGCAAGAATTTCTAGGAACATTTGGAATATTTTGTTTCTGAACTTAACGCTAGTTATTATCATCCACTAATTTATGCAATCAAATGAGATATGCTATTTAACACACAAAAGAAAAACTAAGAATTGCTAACAACTTTGATTATCAATTTACCCAACCCCGCCCCACTTGTCTCAACTGCTAATACCTGTATAAATTACAAAACTTTACCTAATTAGGGCTATATTTCTTAATTAAAAACAAAGGTACTAGTAACATAACTCACATTGAACAAATAAATTGAATTAGTATAATATTAGGGGAATTCAATTCCCTAATTTAATCATTCTTGAAAAATATATATTACCTTCCATAAGAAAAATATACTGTAGATGAAACTTAATAATTGAATCATAAACATTATCTTCTCTAGGAAAAATATAATTTGCCTAAGTAGAGTTGTAGAGCACAAAAAGTCAAGAGAAAACATAAAGAGAGAAAAGAGAGATAGAGAAAAGTGAGCATCATATAATTTAGAGTATGAGAAAATTTTATTCATACAAAGAGATCATACTCACTTGGTGAGATCCTTATAGAAGATCCACTCTGTTCATCATGTTTATCATGCTAATGGATGTATGTGTATAAAAAATCAAGTGATTTTGAGGTCATTCACTCATGCATCATATGGTTGAAAAATGAACGATTTCAACAGTAATACAAATCGAACGACAAATTGGACCCACATGATGCATGGGTGAATGACCTCCGAACCACTTGACTTTTCTTACACATATATCTATTGGCATGGTAAACACGATGAACATAGTGGATCTTTCAAAAGGGTCCCACCAAGTAAATAAAATTAGTTTGTATGAGAAAAAAATTCTCATACAAATATGAGGCTTATATATTATATCTCTACTATTTTAATGGGAGAGTTGAGATTGTAAACAAACAAACCTTAATTTTGTAACTGAGCAAATCCGTGCAATATACGTGCAAAGTACATCTACTAAATATTCCCATGTCATGCACGTCAAATCAAAATATACATATTCATTTAATTTAAATTATTTAATGACTAAACTTTTTTATAGACGTGCATCGCACGTGCATTATACTAGTATCTCTAATATTAGAATGAGAGAAGGCCTTAGTGTCATTTGTATATGTTTTGTCATTCTACCAACCCGTATAATACACGTGCATTATTATTATAAAGGAGATCCTTGGTTCAAACCAAGACTACATCTAAATTTTTATTTTAAAAAACTATATTTATTAAAACGTGCAACGCACGTGTAAAGTACTAGTATATATATATAGAGAGAGAGAGAGTTTTTACAAGTACTAAATAGACAAACACATAAGCATAAAAGCATGAAAAGAACTGAAAGAATAATGGAACATAATATCTTGATTCGATGAATAATTATAAAATTATTTTGAAGAAAGAGAAATTAATTTGTTTTAAATGGTAGAGAAAACCGTAGAAAAATGTTCATAGAAGAAGCCGCAGAGACGTACGTATGGGAGGAATCAAAGAGCTGTCGTCACTTGAGGTGAGAATAGGGTAACTATTTTTCGCTGTTGAGAGAATCAAAAATGGTTTTTTTTGGGGGGGAGCGATGAATGATGCGGTGAGTATGTGTAAACTCACGGTCGGTGTCCGGATCCGAGTTGAAGAAATCTATATATTGGGCCGGGATCTTATGGGCCGGGATTAATTCTTGATAATGTGGACCTATCGGGCTTGATGCATAATTTTGTCAAGCCCTAATCATTCTAAAGTCAAGGGTAAATATCAGTAAACTATACACAAGTTTTACCAATTTGCAAATAACTATACCTAATCTTTTTTACAGTTGGGTACCATACATATAAACTTATTATAGTTCACTGTTTCAACACTAACGGAGTCAAATGTTGATCAGTTTGATCGTTATCCTCTGTTTTAACCGGTCTAAGCACTCTCTCTCTCTCTCTTTTCCTTACGGCTTAACTTTCTTTTCTTTCTATTTTCTTAAATAATTAAAATATACTTACTCAGAACAACTCTTCACATTCTCTCTATCTTATTTTCAATTGTTTAATCGAAGAATGGAGTGATAAATGTATTTAATTATGGAAAATAACATAATTAAACAGTATTAACAGCCAGAGATATATTAGGAAGAAATTGCTCAAAAGGGACTAAAAATTGTGACATGGTATCACGTGATATATGAAATTGACGAATTATACCGATCCGTAGCAAAAAAGTGGACGAAGTACACGAAACCACAAAAAACATACGGATATAGTTATCTGCAAATTGGTGAAACATAGGTATATTTTAGTGAAATTTAACATAGTAAAATGAAGGCGTTTAAATTTTAATCATTCTAAACTTAATTCTATACCATGTCAAATTTGGGCCTTAAAATCAGCCCAACAAGCCCAACTGGACAATGGGCCCCAGCCCAAAATTCTCTCTAATCTAAAGAAACTCTTCTTCTTCCTTCAAATTTTCGCAATTCCTTTTTCTCATGCCCTCACTAAAACCCTAACCTTTCTCCCTCATCTCCATCAATGGCGGAACTCAAGAAACTCTCCGAATCTCGCGACCTCACCCGCATCGAGCGCATAGGGGCCCACTCCCACATCCGCGGCCTGGGCCTCGACTCCTCCATGGAGGCCCGCGCCGTCTCGGAAGGGATGGTCGGCCAACAGCCGGCCCGAAAAGCCGCCGGCCTCATCCTCAGCCTCATCAAAGAGGGGAAGATCGCCGGCAGAGCCGTGCTCCTCGCCGGGCAGCCGGGAACAGGGAAAACGGCGATTGCGATGGGATTGGCGAAGTCCTTGGGGTTGGAGACGCCGTTTGCGACGATGGCAGCGTCGGAGTTGTTTTCGTTGGAGATATCAAAGACCGAGGCACTGACACAGGCGTTTAGGAAGTCAATTGGGGTGAGGATTAAGGAGGAGGCCGAGATTATCGAGGGGGAAGTTGTGGAAGTGTCTATTGATCGGCCTGCCGCAGGTATAAATCATTTTTGTTCTAATTTCCAAGTTGGGCTCTTTTGTTGTTAGCTTGCTTGGTTCTGTATAGTTTTGTAGTAAAGTTAGGTTCTTTGCATTTGGTGAAATGGTGGCCACCGCCCTTATCTTCTAAAGTTATATGATTATGGATATGACGTGGTGAGTTTTGGCCTTTATATCGATTCTGATTTTGTTAGACCACCCGTACAGAAATGAAGAAATGAAATTCAGTTTCACATATGAGACCGAACATTATGATTGTGGACTATTTTACATGTTTATATCCTATATAGATTCATGTTTGGAAAGGTTTTCAACTGGTATATAATGCATGTTCGGAATTTAGTTTGTGATGATATCAATTTTAACAGCGAAGTTTTGGTGTAGAAATCAAGGTTAAATTTTGATCAGAGGCCAAGCTTCAGTGTGTAGTTGGTTAGCTTCCTTAGTTGTGTTTATTTGTGGAATAAGAGTATCTGTAGTCGTCTTGAGTCAGATTTTGGGTATTTGGCAAATAGAAATGGAAAAAATGGGTTTGCATTGTAGTCGTCAAAAGCCAAAATTTGAATCAGACGAAAGATTATCTTTCGTCTCAAAAATTTAAATTAATATATATATATATATATATATATATATATATATATATATATATATATATATATATATATATATATATATATATATATATATATATATATATATAGTGTGTGTGTGTGTGCATTGAACTGAGGGACAAAGGACCCAAAAAAAATTAAAGAAAAAAATAGTGAAATGACTCTCAATAGGACCACAAAAAAAAGTAAAAAAAAAAAACAAAAAAAACCTCAAATGCCTGGGACGAGGGATGAAGTCCCGTCCTAGGCTATTTGTCTTTAGTGCCAAATTGTGTTGGACGGTACATAATGTACTGTCCATTTTTTTAAAATTTAATTAATGGGACGGAATATTATCCTTCATCTGTCTAATTCGTCGTATGCTGAATTGAAGGGACGGTGTATCGTTTGCCGTTCCACGTTTCAGACGAAAGATTATCTTTCGTCTCATTTAAGGGACGAAGGATTATCTTTCGTCAGCTATAATTTGGCAAATGCCAAACCGTCTTCTATATTTGGCAAGCTACTGTTCATACGGCACCCAAATTTTGGGTATTTGCCAGACGAGGAGAGCAATATTTTTTTTCTATTTTTTCCATTTTTTGGGTATTTAGCAGACGATTACAGATGCTCTAACATAGCTAATATAATGTTAAAGTTATTTGCTGAAATAGTGGCCAAGAGGCAAATGCGATTTGTTGTAGTTATATTATATGAAGTATCCCACTTGGATTAACATATGCCTTAGTGGCCAAGAGCTAAATTGTGGTTTTTGACTGCAGCTCTATTGCTTTTCAGTTCTTGTAAGAGAATTTACTATAGTTTAGAAGAGATTGGAGCGCACCAACAACTCAGTTAGTATTGCTATGTTTCTTTCATTGCCGAGAGTTTCCGGGTTATCTAGGTTTTTGTCACTAAAGGGAGAGCATTGATGTTGGGATAATAGTTGGTCACATATTTTTTCCATCTCATTCTTGGAGATTTAGTTTATTAACTATTTGTATTATCTTTAAGAGCATCCACACTTGTTTTTCTCAAATTTAGCAAAATGGCAAAATGAGAAATGGCAAAAAGATGGTTTGCTTGCAGTCTTCCGTCTGTTTTTTTTATAAAAATCATATACTCCCCAAACCATATGATGTCATATGCTCATACCACAAACAAGCCATTGGACCTCCTCAATATTGGTGCACATGAAATCTTATGCCCATGCCACTAAAATGCCATTTTGAATGGGACGGTACATGTTGTCCCGTCAAATCCAAAAATGTTATCGGACGGGACAACATCATTCGTCTAATCCCCTCCCCCCCCCCCTCCCCCTTTTTAAATTTGAAATTTCTTAGGACGGAAAAAGATGTTCTCCCGATCGTTTTTTTATTTGAAAAAAAAATATCGGACGAAACAACAAGTATCATCGGACTCATTGAAAAAAAATAAAATTAAGGGGACCTATATTTTGGCAATTGCCAAACTCGTTGTCAAATTTGAGATGGTACTGATCACCATTTCTCAAAATCTGGCAAAATGAGAAACGACTCGAGCGCCTCAATTGCCAAAATATGAGAATTTTGGCAAAATGAGAAATGAGTGTGGATGCTACTAACATAGTTTCCAAGATATTGGACTTGCATTGCTTGATTTAGAAAAAGTAGGTTTAGACCTTTGACTACTGACAATAGTTTGAGTTTTACCTGTTTTGATTGCATACAAGAACTTGTTTGGAAGTACTGTTAACTATTATCAATTAATATCTGATTTTTTTTTCCGTTTCTTATATTTTGCATTCTGTGGTGAAATTTTATGTAGGATTTTTTGTTAAAATTCATTATTAGACCATGAGTTTGATTCACATCTGCAGTAGTATTAATATCTTTGATGGAATTTTCACTCTTTTTTCTCTGCTAGCTTGTTTAGATAGCTTTTCACACTCTTAACAGTAATTCAGTAGTTTTCTTTTTTATTTTCACAAGGAAGCGACTCCAAATCAGCTTCCAAAACAGGCAAGTTGACGATGAAGACAACAGACATGGAGACAGTGTATGAGTTAGGAGGGAAGATGATAGAGGCATTGACGAAGGAGAAGGTGCAAAGTGGTGATGTGATTGCTTTAGATAAGGCATCTGGAAAAGTGACAAAGCTTGGGAGGTCAATCGGACGATCAAGGGATTATGATGCCATGGGCCCAGAGACAAAGTTTGTGAGGTGTCCTGAGGGGGAGTTGCAGAAAAGGAAGGAGGTTGTACATTGTGTGACACTTCATGAGATTGATGTTATCAACAGCAGGTTTGATTGCTTTGATCCCTTGTTCTTTAGTCTTGCCATTTCTTAACCTTTATACTGGGGAAATTATGGTTTTTTAGATCAGTTGAACTTTTTTGGGAGGTTTGGAATGGTATTATTTGCATTCTATGTCGTTTTTAGTTATCTCAATTTAATCCTGATTACCGGGTCATTAGAGATGAAAATTTTGTTTGTCGATAGCCTCGGACCAATCAATCGATGATTAATACATAATCGATCGAACACTACTTGAAAACGGTTCTTATATGTTTTGAACCCATTTTTTGTTATCTAGAATCGTGTTTATGTATAGTTGTTTTTGGGCTAAATTTCATAAAACTAACCAACACTGTGGGCCTTTCTCATATAAATATACCTAATTTTGCTTTAATGTGGATAAACCTCCCTCCACCCCCAAATCGAACTTTCATCTTTAGTGAGAACATAATCTCAACCGGTTGTTACATAAGGTGTTCAACTTAAATGCATTCTTATTTGATCCTTGTATTTTGAAATTGTAGAAGCACGTCAATTGTATTCTCGTTGCTTAATTATAACACCAACTAATTCACAGTCTTGTGAAGCCTGAAGAAACAAAAATACGACATTACTTCAATGCTTATTTTCCCTGGGGAATTGATTAACAATGAATAGTTTAATGATATACAATATTCAATGTCCAATTGTGCAACATACATTAACCGGCAAGGCTTTACTGGCAAGAATTTTTAGTTAAACAGCTGTATAGATAATAGTTGTTTTCCATGTACAGCAATATAGATAATAGTCAAGTTGACGCAGTCCCACTAATTTGGTTGGTGTATTGACTTTTATTCTTATCTTCTGATTGCCATTTCCTCTCAACTACCAGAACACAGGGTTTCCTCGCACTCTTCACTGGAGACACTGGTGAAATCCGAGCTGAGGTGAGAGAACAGATTGACACAAAGGTCGCAGAATGGCGGGAGGAAGGAAAAGCTGAAATCATTCCCGGCGTTCTCTTCATCGACGAGGTTCATATGCTCGATATTGAGTGTTTCTCCTTCCTCAACCGAGCACTTGAGAACGAGATGGCTCCAATCCTCGTCATTGCTACAAACCGAGGAATCACAACCATCCGAGGCACAAACTACAAATCCCCTCATGGAATCCCTCCAGATTTCCTTGACCGCCTTCTAATCATATCGACTCAACCATACACCGAAGAGGAGATCCACAAGATTCTCGACATCAGGTGTGATGAGGAGGATGTCGAGATGTCTAAAGATGCGAAAGCTTTACTTACAAAGATCGGTGTGGAGACATCCTTGAGGTATGCAATTCATTTGATCACTGCAGCTGCTCTTGCTTGCCAAAAAAGAAAAGGGAAGGTAGTGGAGATAGTGGACATAAGCAGGGTGTATCAGCTATTTCTGGATGTTAAGAGGTCAACTCAGTATTTAATGGAGTACCAGGACCAATATATGTTCAATGAAGTGCCAAGGGAGACAGGTGGGGGAGATGAGGCCATGCAGTCTTGATATTGGAGATGTGGAGGCCGTGTAGTCTTTGATTTTGGAAATGTGGACTACTTAGTTTAACCTATCGATTGTTATTATCTCTTGTAAAATGGTGATCAGGATTTCAAAGTTTAGTTTATGTTATGAATGGCTGAGGATTGAATTTTTACGTTCGGAACTAGCTAGCCGTGCATATTGTTTCTCTCCTGGCCTGGTGTTGATGTATGCACTACAAATTGGGGGCTTGTGGCGTGTAGAAATGTAAGCCTTTTGATATTTGATGATCAAGAGTAAAGATTGAACTTGTTTATCGGTGCATGTATTGGTTCAAGTTTCTGAAATATCGTTTCTTTGTGATAGACTATCGCCACTGATTATTGTTTTTTCCCCCTTTTTTTTTTCCGAAATCAAAATGAATTCTGTAGAGCACAAGACTGCTGATGGTTTTATGACCTCGACTGTTGTAGTATGCCAAATTTCCATAAACTGAAATTAATTTAAATCTGTACAGGACAAGTTACTATGCCAAATTTACAGACTGAAACTATGAAAAACAGAAGAGATTGTAGAAGATGAGCTGTTTACAACAGTTAAAACTTATACGAGGCAGTTTGGCTCCTTTGATGACGAATATGATGCGATGTACTCTCAATCTTTAAAAAGAACTATACAAGGGACATCTATTTTCTGCCTCTATCACATTGAGCCTACTCTATCACATTGAACCTAAGATGCGTGTCTCGATTGTATTGAGTTATGATTAAAAACAGATTGAACAAAAAGCAATGTCAGTACTTTTGGCAATGCACAACATTTCTCCTACTTCAACAATGTTCAACTTCAAATATACAAAATTTCTGGTGATTGCTACATTATATATAGAGTTCAAATCTTGTCAAGTTCTTGCCCTTCCTACCCTTCCCCATCTCAGAAGCCTCACACACCCAACACAACTTACCCATCCACAAAAACAAGAAAAAGAGAATAATAACTTTTCTCGCTTAAAACTTTCATCATCCCAAAAGCCCAACACCGGACTGTCAGAGATACACTTTCATAAATAACAGAATTTCTAGCCCAGAAATGGACCAAGTCTACCATACAATGACGCACATCACAAGCCCTGTTCCCTATTGGATTATCTTCCCAAAATGTTACAACTATCAACAGGAACACTAATATAAGCATTACAATTCAGGCTTACTCTCATCATCATCCGGCTGAAGCCATAGCTTCACAGTATTATCATTTCCAAGCGCACCTGATGCAATCATATTCTTCGAGGGATGACAAGCAACAGCGATGACTGTATCTTTGTGCCCTTCCAGTTTTTGAACTACATTTCTTGCTTGTAGGTCCCACAAATAGACACATTTATCCTCAGAACCGCTGACGATGTACTTCCCATTTGTGACTGAGAATGTAGCAGGAATGCAGTACTTCGAGTTCTCATGCCCATTGTATATCTTCACAACTTTCCCAAGAGAGAAGTTCCATAGTCTCTGAATTGATTTTTTTTTATAAATGAACTGTTAGGATTTGCTTTTAAGAACTTCATATTGGTTGAAGGATTGAAAGCATGCAAGATTCGAACAAGATAAGAAACTAATACAAGAAGAATAGTTATTAAAAAAAAATAAAAAAACAAACATTCCAAAATGTATATTTTTTTAACGTATCCCCTTTAACATACTTAAAGATAAGAACTAGCCTAAGAATTATTATCCCGTGATGAAATGAATTGTATAGATAATTAAAAATCATGGTCATGGACTAACCAACCCACAAAATTTGGCTAAAAACGTGATATTGAGAATTTATCACAATCAGCCAAAAACTGCAGTCTATATAAACCATGAAAGTTGGGTAAGCATGTGAAATTCAGAATATTCCAGAATTGGCCAACAATGGTAGAGGATAGCCCGCAAAATTGGCTTAAAATGTGCAATTCAAAATTTCTGAATTTCATTAAATCGGCAAAATCCGTTGAACTATATAACCCACAGATTTGGCTTAAAAGGTTGAAGTTGATAATTTCTCAAGATCTGTCAAAGAAGGTGGAATGTAGCTGGTGATGTTCATTTCTTATATAAAGAAAGAAAATCTTTTCCATCCCCCAAAAGAAAATATTTCTTCTGCCGTGTCAACAGTAGCCTACAAAAGTCGATTAAAAAAGTGATATTTAGAATTTCCAAAAATCGGCCAAAATTGCTAGATTTTTCTTTTTTTGAAAGTCCACAGCATTTGGCTTTAAAATGTGAAATTCGAAATTTCTCGTAATCTGCCAAAATTGTGGACTATAGGGCATAAAACTTGCCTAAAAAGGTGAAGTCTATAATTTCTTAACATCGGCAAGAAATAGAGGAACCCGCAAAAGTTGACTAAAAGGAAGAAATACAAAACTTCGGGCAAAAGTTGACTCACAAAATTTCCTTAAAAGGTGAAATTCATAATTTCTCGAAATCTGTCCAAAATGGTGGATTATAACCAACAAAATTTGGCCCATAATGAAGAAATTCAAAATTTTCCAAAATCGGTCCAAAATAATGGTTTATTACCCACAAATATTACCTTAAAACATAAAATTCAAAATTTTCAAAGATCTGGAAGAAAGAAAAAAAAAAGTTTACTATTAACAAATTTTGGCAAAAAATATCAAATTAAAAATTTCTCCAAATCGGCATAAAACGGTGGAGTATAATTCGCAAAAGACTCCAAAATTCATAATACTTCAAAATCGGCCGAAAAAATTGGAAAATTTTGCCAAATTCCTGTATTTGAATTACTTGAAAACAGTCGATGACGGTGAGTAGCCCATAAATGTTGACTAAAAGGTGAATTTCAAAATTTCTCAAAATCGCCTTAAAACGATGAAACACAGAAAAGTGTGATAAAAAGAAAAAATCACAATTTCTCAAATTCAACCAAAAACAATGACTTATAACCAAGAAAATTTGGATAAAGAGGTGAAATTTGGAATTTCTCGAAGTTAGCCAAAATGGAGGATCTACAAATTTTGGCTAAAATGTAAAATTCAAATTTCTTGAAATCAGCCAAAATAAGTAGACCTACTAAATTTAGCTTAAAAGATCATATTTGAATTTCTCAAAGCTGGAAAAATTGGTGGACTATATAACCCATAAAGTGTGATGAAGAGGGAAAATTCATAATTTCTCAAATTTGGCCAAAAATAGTGAATTATAACCAACAAAATTTGTCTAAAGAAGTGAAATTCGGAACTTTCTTGAAAGCAACCAAAATCAGTAGACTTTTACCTACTAAATTTGGCTTTAAAATATCAAATTTAGAATTTCTCGAGATTGTCGAAGAAACAGTTGACTATAATTAGCACTGGTAACGGGTCCTATCGGTCCGGGTAGTGCACTACCCGGACCCGAACACGTTAGTGTACGGATCCAAATGTTGGACTCGGACCCGGACCCGTTGTTGTACGGGTCCAAATATTGGACCCGGACCCGTGAGAACCGGGTCAGGTCCGGGCCTCGGTCCGACAAATAACTTGAGACCCGTTTTATTTCATAACCATCACCATCATCATCCCCCATCTCCTAATCAGCCTGCAAAAAAGGGAATTGAACAAAATGTTAGTGTTCTTTTGAAAAAATGGAAGGGATTTGGGTATTTATATAAGGGTTTTTTTGGGGTCCGGGTCTGGGTCTAGGTCCGGGTCCGGGCCATTTTAAGAGGACCCGGACCCGACCCAAAATTCCAACAGGTCCTAAAATAGGACCCGGACCCATATCCGAATAGAATGGGTTGGTTCCGGTCCAATGTTGGGTCCGGGTCGGGTCCAGGTATCGAGTTTCTGTACCAGTGCTAACTATAATGATAAAAGTGGTTAAAAAGGTAAAATTCTAGAAATTTGCACGAAATGGCGGGTTATGACGCATAAAAGTTAGCTAAAAGGTGAACTTCGGAATTCCTAAACGGAGGACGGAGGACAACATCTCACAAAAGTTGGCTAAAAATATGAAATTCATAATTTCTAAAATATGAAACCCACAAAATTTGGCAAAAAAAAGTGAAATTCTGCAATTCTCAAAATCAAGCAAAATAAGTATATTATAACCTACAAATTTGGCTTAACAAGGTGAAATTTAGAATTTCTCAAACTCTATCAAAATGGTGCACTATTATCGATAAAAGATAGCTAAAAAGGTAAAATACAGAATTTCTTAAAATCATTGGGACAGAAACCCACAAAAGTTGATTATACCAAATACATGTAATTGTGGCATGAATGATGTGAAGTCACATTATCATACCAATTACTATTTTTGATTGAGAATACCAACTACCAACATTTATGGCGTTGCATAATTTATCAAAGTGCTCATCTGGAACCATTCTTGGAGGTTTCATTATCAGCCCATAAGAAATAAATATACTCCGATGAAGATAAAATCAACAACATAACATAGACTCACGTGCAAAGTGTTAGGAACAGAAACCAATGATAGATATTTAGAAACAAATCAATGAAGCCGATAACCACAATTGTATTATAAGGAAGGATATAACAGTCTCAATAATCATTTACTGTATTAGTGAAGCTGATTATCAGTCAAAATGCATATATGATGGCACCAAAGTAGAATTGACCACAATAGTTGTCCTTAGGAGGTATCATTGTATTTCAAGTGTTCTATCTTCTACTCCATTGTATCACTATAATACTAGATTATTACCCCAAAAAAATCTCATTTTCTTTACTATAGTCAGACTGGAGTTTTGTTAGGCTATCGATTTTTTCTTGCATTCTGAAGGTTATAAGACCAGAGACTAGAGAAGACAATGTTAAAGTTGCAGAACTGGACAGAAAAATTTATAACCCACAAAGTTAGCTAAAAAGGAGAAAATCAAATTTCTCATAATTGCCGAAATCAAAATGGACAGTAACCCACAAAATTTGACTAAAAAATATAAATTCATAATTTTTCGAAATCGCTAAAAAAATGGCAGACTGTAAGTGACATTTTGATAGAACTGTAAAATTCAGTTTTTTAAATGGGAAAAAGCAGTGGACTATATAACTCACGAACATCGTCTAAAAATGTCAAATTCAGGATTTCTTAAAATTGGTGGACTAGCCCACAAAATTTGAAAAAGAAGGTGAAATTTAGGATTCCCTGAAATCTGCAAAAAAATATTTGACAATAACTGACAAAAGTTGGCTTAAAAAGTGAAATTCAAATTTTCTCGAAAGCTGTCAAAACCGGTAGGCTACACTCAAAAGTTAACTAAATTGTTGAAATACAGAATCTCTCAAAATCGGCAAAAAATGGTGGACCCACCAAAAGTAGGTGAAATTCATAATATCTCCAACCCAGCTAACAATGGTGGACTATATAACCCACTAAATTTTGCTAAAATCTAACATTTGAAATTTCTCGAAAACAGTGGTCTATAACCCATAAAAGTTGAGTAAAAAGATGAAATTTAAATTTTCTTACAGCTGAAAAAGAAATCAGTAGACTAACCTATAAAGGTTAGTTAAATAGGTGAAATTCAGAATTTCTGAAACTCGCAGAAACGATGGACTATAATCAATAAATTTTGACTAAAAAGGGTGAAATTCAACATTACGAGGAATATAGGTAAAATAAGTAGACTGTAACACTACAAAATTTAGCTACAGAAAATGAAATCCAAAATTTCTCAACCTCTGTCAAAAATGGGGGATTCGTACCAACATAAGGTAAAAAAGTAAAATCCAATTGCTCAAAATCGGCCAGAAATGGTTGACTAAATTTGATAAAAGTTGATCATACCAACAACTTAATTCCTCAAAGATGTTTCTTTCCGCCTCGAAATGTACATGTAATTGTGGCATGTAGGATGCGAAGTGACATCTATATAATAAATTACAAAGAAAGCTATCAAGTGGCTCTCATTCAATCTCCTCTAAACCAATGGTCTAGATTGATTCTTCCAAAACATATTTCCCGCCCAAAATTTCAAACCCCAAAATTAAATTTTTCCCCCCAAAATTAAAAAACTCATTACTTTATTACTCTCTCCCTCTTCTCTCTTCTCTCTTCTCTCTTCTCCCTTCACTTTTTCATATTTTTCTCTTTTTCTCTCTCTCTCTCTCCCATTCTTTCTTTCTTTACTTAAAAATTTAGATTTTGAGATTTCAGGTTTGTTTAGATCTTTAGGTGGCTCTATTATTACTGAATGGGTTTCTCTTGATTCTGAGGGAGCCTCTGGTGGTATGCTTATTGGTTTCAAGGATCATTTATTTAAATGTTCTAGGATTATCAAAAAGAGATTTTTTCTTGGTGTGGAATTATATTGTTTTGCTTTCAATTGTTCACTTCTCTTTATTTCTGTTTATGGTCCTTGTACTCAATCTTTTAAGGGTGAGTTTTGGGAGGAATTTGAACAGTGGCATTCTGTTTTGAATGGTTGGGTCATTTTTGGGGGTGATTTTAATGCTGTTCGTTTTGTTTCTGAAAAAGTGGCTTCTCTCACCATAGATCTGATTCTGATAACTTCAACAATGTTATTAATTCTCTTAATCTGGTGGACTATCCTATTTTAGGGAGACAGTTCACGTGGTCTAACAATATATTAATTCCTAGCTTTGCAAAGCTGGATAGATTTTTGGTTTCTTGTGATTGGAATTCTGATTTCCCTTTGTCTTTTGTTCAAGCTTCTCCTAATATTGTTTCGGATCATGTTCCTCTTATTCTTTCCTCCTCCCCTTCTCCTAAACCTCTCTCTTTTAAATTTGAGAAGTTTTGGCTTGAAGATCCTCCTTTCAAGGCTATGATTTCTAATTGTTTAAACTCTGTTAATGTTTACAACCAAACTGGTCCCAGAAGATTTCTAACTAAGATTAAGAATATTAAAGTTGGCTGTAAGCTGTAGGTTAAAGATAGATTTGGTCCTTTGAAAGAAAGGAAAATCTTTTTGAAAAAAGAGATTAACAATTTGAATGTTCTGGAGGAACAGAATCCTCTTTCCTCAGATGATAGAAACAATAGATCAGAACTTAAAAAAGAATATTTGCATCTCTTGGAACTTGATAAAATCAAATGGTATCAAAGAGCAAAAGTGAGATGGATCACTTTGGGTGATGGTAATACTAGATTCTTTCACAATTTTGCTTCTCATAGGAAGAGATTGAATCATATTATTTCTATACAATCTGATGGGAATTTCACTTCTGAGCCTTCTCTGATTCATCAAGAATTTTTTAATTACTATAAAAATCTTATGGGAGACCCTGGGGAAACATTCTTAGACATTAATTGGGACCAGCTCTACCCTCATTCTCAACGTTTAAATCTGGATAGCTTAGAAGCTCCTTTTTTGGAAGATGAAATTTATCAAGCAGTTTGTGGCCTTCCTATGGAGTCTGCTCCTGGTCCTGATGGTATTCCTACTTTCTGTTATAAACTTTTCTGGGATGATTTTAAAGATGACATTGTTGGTGTGTTTCAAGAACTTTATGATAACTCTCTTAATTTTTGTAGGATTAATTATGCTCATATCATTCTTATTCCCAAATGTCCAGGGGCTAATAAGGTTACTCAATTCAGACCTATTAGTCTTCTGAAAGTTATATTTAAAATTATTATGAAAGTTTTAGCAAATAGACTTGCTAATGTTATTGGATCTTTGGTTGGTTCTTCTCAATCTGGATTCATTAAGGAAAGATTTATTTTGGATAGTGTGGCTGTGGTTCAAGAAACTATTCATTCTATTCATAAAGAACACACTGAAGGGATCCTTCTGAAACTTGACTTTGAGAAAGCCTATGATAGAGTGAATTGGAATTTTTTAAGGAAGGTTTTTATTGCTAGAGGCTTTGGTCCTAAATGGATTGAGTGGATTTTTAGTAGTCTTCACTCTGGTATTTCTTCTGTTATCATTAATAACTCTGAGGGTAGGAAATTTGTTTGTAAAAGAGGACTTAGACAGGGTGACCCTATCTCTCCTTTGTTATTTGTCCTTGTTGCTGATGTTTTCAACTGTATGCTCTCTAATGCTTGGGATAATGGTTATATTCAAGGTATTGGTGGCTTTCCTTCTTTTAGAGGTGTTCTTAACTTACAATATGCTGATGATACTATCCTTTTTTCTTCTTGTGATGGAATTATGCTTAGAAATCTCAAATTCCTTCTCTACTGCTTTGAAAGTGTTTCTGGTATGAAAATCAATTTTTCTAAATCTTCTTGCATGTAGATTGGAGGTGATGATAATAGGCAAGAAGAAATTTCTGCTTTCTTTAACTGTCCTAAAGGTTCCTTTCCTCTCAATTATTTGGGCATTCCTCTGAGAATGGGCAATCTTTACAAATCAGACTGGTACCCTGTTATTGATAAAATTGAAAAGAGGCTTAATTGTTGGGCTGGTAGAACTTTGTCTAGAGCTGGTAGGCTCATCCTCATTAATTCCATCATCTCCAGTATTCCTTTATATCTTATGTCCTTCTTTTATGTCCCTGTATGGGTTATTAAGAAGATTGATCTTCTTAGAAGAAGATTTTTTTGGGTTGGCTCTTCATTGAATTCTGATCAGGGCAAATGTCTTATGAACTGGGCTAGTGTTTATAAAAATAAGTCTGAAGGTGGCTTAGGTGTTATTAACCTTCGTCATCAAAATTTAGCCCTACTAGGCAAGTGGCTGTGGAATTGCCTTATCTCAGAAGATAAGGTCTGGATTAGAGTTATTAAAAGAAAATACTTTCGTAGAAGAAATCTGACTGATTTTCCTAATATTCCATCCTCTGTGGGATCTTCTTTTTGGAAAGGAATTTGGAAAGCTGCGGCTCCTTTTAAGTGTGGTATACAAAAGATCTGTGGTGATGGTAAGAATGTTCGTTTTTGGACGGACATTTGGATTGGTAATTGCAGTCTTTCTTCTAGTTTTCCAAGTCTTTTCAATATTGCTTGTTTACCAAATGCTTCAGTCTTTTCTCTTTACACTACTAATCGTTATGGTAAAGTTTGGAATATTGAGTTTCGTAGAAATCTTTCTTTACAACAAACTCATGACTTTAGTTCTCTTCTTCATCTTCTTAGTAATTATGATTGGAAACCTCATAATAAAACTATTTGGAGATGGACTAGTTCTGGTTTATTCACAGTCAAATCCTTCTATAATTTTTTAAATGCGGGTGGTTTGATCTGTCCTTTCTATAAGTTCATTTGGCAAAATGTGGCTCCTCTTAAAGTTAGAATTCTTGTTTGGCTCACTATCCACAACCGCCTTCTCACTGTGGATAATTTAAATAAGAGACATTTAGTTGTGGGTCAAAAATGTGTCTTGTGTGATTCTGGGAATGAATCTGCTTGTCACCTCTTCCTTAGATGCTCTTTTGTTAAACAAGTGTGGTTTATTTTCAAAGTAGCCTTTAGATTTAGAGGTTTCCCTCCTTCTATCAAGGCTTGGTGGAGTTTTTGGAGGAAGAAGAGGATTAGAAAGAAAAAATTGTTGCTCTGGGATATGTCTATGATGGCTTTGATTTGGGTTATTTGGAATGAGCGTAATAATAGAATTTTTAATAAGAAATCTGTTGATATTATTAAGATTTTGGATTCCATTTGTTATTTTGTTTCATCTTGGACAGATATACTGCCCCCTGCTAAGAAAATCAAGATGGAGGTGAACATTTTGGTTGATGCATGTAAGTCTTTCATTCCAGATAATAGCAACTCTGCTACTTCTGCTATTCAAACTGTGATGAGTTCCTCTGCTGTGCCTGGTACATCTCCTGTTACTGCCATTTTGATTGAAGATGATGAGGAGGAAGCTCCAGTTGATTCTCTGGCTCAAAAGGTTCATGAGGATGAGGATGTTTTGGTCTCCAACACTCTTGCCTCGATTTCTAATATGTCAGCCTATCATCAGGAGTTGGTTACTGGGATTCTGTTGGTACATAATTTACAAACTGCTCATGCGGATCAGGCTTCTTCTAGTTCAGGTTCTGATAGCTTTGCTTAATGTGCTGGCTATGGGCTGTGTCTGATATCTTGTCTATTTACTTTTATTCAGTTATTTCTGTAATCCCCTCTATAAGAGGTTGCTTTTGGATTGAGTGGGTGGTGTTTTTATCCTCTGTTTGAGGATATTTTGGATCTGTTTTGTGTCCACCGCTCAATTAGAGTCTGTATGAACTCTGGATCCTTTTTATTTTATCTTGGCTGAGGTCTTCGAACTTCATCCCTTCTATCAAAAAAAAAATCAGAATTTTAATGTTTTTTATTGTACATATTATGTTGAAAATAGCAAATATCTCTTCAACAGTTAAATTTCATCATTTTCCATCCTTAAAGTTTTAAGAAGTTGGATTTTACACCCTCATTTATAATTATTTTTCAACATATACTAATAGAAATATGGACTTTTATTGACAACTAATTATTGTCATACTATTCAAACTTGAACTACATAATTGTTGTTTTACTGTTTACAGGGCTTTTCGTGTGTTGTCGAAGTCAATACTCTTGAAGAAATTTCAGTTGGAACCATTCTTGGTGGTTTTTATAATCAGCTCACAAGAAAGAAATAAACCCACATGCCACATGAAGATAAATTCAACAATAAAACATAAAACTCATGTGCAAAGTGTTGGGAACAGAAACTAATGATAAATATAGCAAACTGATTTGAAATAAAAAACAATTATGCCACTAATCACAACTGTATTACGAGGAAAAAACAGTCTCAACCAATCATTTACTGTATTGGTGTAGCTGATCATCAGTCAATACGATAGCACCAAAGTAGAATCGACCACTATAGTTGACCTTAGAAGCAATGTTGAAAATAGTGATAGCGTATAACGTAGCGTTAGGTCCCGGTAGCGCAAAGTGCAAATAGCGTAACGCTATAGCGTAAGCTATGAAGATTTTTTATTTTTCTTAAATTAAAAATAATTATCTAAAAATTCTTATAAAATCTAAATAATTTACGACAGTCGAGAAAAAATATTTGAAGGCTAATAATGATAAATACTACACCAAAATGAGACCTTTATAACAATGTTGAAAATAGTGGTAGTGCAAGTATAGAGCTCAAGCCATCAATAACGCAAAACGTAAATAGCATAATGCATAGCGTAAGCTAGGAAGAGTTTTTATTTTTTATTTTTAAAATTAAAAATTAATTAACTAAAAAATTGTAAAATTCTACATAATTTATCAAAATTTTAAAAAAATAAATTCGAAGGCTAAAATATGCTAATAAATATCACCAAAATGAGACTTCAATGTTTAAAAATCAAAACTTACAAAGACTAAGAACACACATAAACGTGAATATAAAATGGAACAGAACTGCTAAGTGAATGAAGTAGATTAATTTTTCTTGACTCTAATTAAATACCCCTAATTCAAACTTCAAAAATCAAAAAAGTTAAAACTATGAGATTGAAATGAAGAATCGTAAAAGAATAAAGAAAATAAGAGAAACCTTAATAGTTGGGTTACTAGCTGGAATAAAACAAAATTAAAGAAATATTAAGAAATTCACTGGTAACGGACATATAGTTGTTGGAGTCTTCGCCACTACTTGAAGAAATTGGAGTCCTCACAAGGATTGAGTGTATTAAGAAAACATGATGGGGGAAAAAAGGTTCGTCACTTGTGCTTATACCTCAACTGTTCAATTAAATAAAAGGGTATGTTCGTAGCGCAAATGGCGTAAGCTACAAAAAAATAGCGCAGAACTATGTAGAAAATGGGTTATTCACATGAGCTTTGTAGCAGAACGAGTAGAGTTAGGTTACATAATGAGCTATTTCGAGCTTCATAATGCGTTATTTTATACGTTGCTTAGGAGGTATCACTGTATTTCTAATGTTCTATCTTTCATTCCATTGTATCGCTATAATACTAGATTATTGCAACAACAAAAAAACTTCTTTTCTTTACTATAGTCGGTGGAATTTTGATAGGCTATCGAATTTGTTCTTGCACTCTGAAGGTTATAAGACTAGAGAAGACGGTGCTAAAATTATAAAGCTGGAAAGAAAATTTTATAACCCACAAAAGATGGTTTAAAATGTTCAAATTTTCAAATTTTCTCGTAATCATACCAGTTGAGTGGCTATATAACCCACAAAATTTGGCTTAAAATGGAAGGGGAGAAATCACAATTTCTAGGAAATCAGCCAAAAACGGTAGACTATAAGTGACAAAGTTAGCTAGAAATGTAAATTTTGGAATTATTTAAAGGCTAAATCACAGTTTTAAATTTCGGCCGATACGGCCGAAATTTCGTCCGAAATTTCGTTTTGTCTTAGCTACCGATAAATCACAGATTTATACTCCATATCGTTTTGGACCGAAATGTGTAGATTTCGGCCGAAATTGCCGAAATATCGGTTGAAATATTGCCAAAATTCCCGAAATAGCGGCCGAAATACACACTAATGTTATTGTGAATATATAATTTTTTTTTGTTTTACTTTTTGCATAGAAGTTTTTCAATACAGGACCTTAAGATAAGATAATGTGGAGATTTTCTATCTATTGTTTGTGTATATGCAAAGTCAAATAAGTTTATATTAACTAATACATTTTTTCTAATCAATGCAAATTCAATTTAGTTATATACTTATATTACATTTTCTTTTATATTGTTGTTAAATTCTGCAAATATTTATCATGATTAATACAGATCATTAGTTACATTATACAATATTTTATATGAAAAATGATATGTAGAACACCTAATATCTTGTTTAAGATTAAAAAAATGTTTATTGAGTGACCAAAATGAAAATATAAGATGATCACATTTCCCTGAGATCTCCTCCGATATCTCCGATACGAGATGAAACTCCCCTTGCCGAGACAAGTCCGAAATACGAGATTTAAAACCTTGTATAAAAAACCCACTTAAGTATTGCCCAGTTTTAAAAAACCGCACCCAATTTTTACCGTATTAGTGTAGCTGATTATCAGTTAATACGCAAATGTGATGGCACCAAAGTAGAATCGACCCTATAGTTGTTCTTAGGAGGTATCATTATATTTCAAGTGTTCTATCTTTCATTCCATTATATCACTATGATACTGGATTATCATTAATCTTTATCTCGTGTTCTTTTTATTATAGTTAGACCGTTAGGATATCAGTTTTTTTCTCTATCACATTTTGTTAGATTATAGTTATCTTTAGATCGCAACTGTATCTAAAACTAAAACATGAAAACTTAGTTAGAGAGATGATGATCCATACCAATGTACCATCAAGAGAAGCAGCCAGCACGAACTTGCCATTCGGTGAAAACTTAACAAAGCTCACCGGGGCGCTCTCATCGTCAATCAACGTTTTGACACAATGCCCCGTCCCCGTATCCCAAATCCTACACAACCCATCGAAACTCCCCGAAACAATCAGCGTCCCATCCCTGTTAAAATCCACCCCCGTCACCGGCTCCGAATGAGCCGGTAGCACCCTCAGCGCCTTCCCCGTCTTCACATCCCAAACCCTGACGGTCTCGTCGAAGGATCCCGACGCGATCATGTTGGACTGGGGGTTGAAGCAGCAGCAGAAGGCGTAGTTGGTGTGGCCGGTTAGGGTTTTGATGGGGGTTAGGGTTTGGACGTCGTAGATGCGGAGGGTGCGGTCGTCGGAGGCGGAGCAGAGGAACCGGGCGTCGGAGGAGAAGGAGAGGTCGGAGACGCCGTCGGAGTGGCCGGTAAGGGTGGAAGGGGAGGAGGAGAGGTCGGAGAGGGGGCGGAGGCTGAGGGTTTTGTCGGCGGAGGAGGAGGCCAGGAGGGCGCCGTCGGGGGAGAACTTGACGGCGGAGACGGCGGCGGTGTGGGCCGTTAGGGTTGAGTGGAGGATGTAGGGGGAGTGTGACAGCGGCATCGTCGCTCTAACGGTATCGGTGACGGCGATGGCGATGGCGATGGCGATGGCGATGGTCGAGATTTAAGTGGGTTCTGGGATGTAGATGGGCCGGGCTCATTTTATATTTTGATTTTTTATGATTGGGAAAGCACGTGGAGTGCACGTGTCGGTGAGTACAAGAACGCTCACCCTACGATTTTAAAAACTCAAAACTGCGCCTATCGCCCGCCAAATTCGAAACCACGATAGACCGAGAGCGAGAGAGCGAGAGAGAGAGAGATCTCGATCGGTGCCAGTTTCCGATGGATCGGAATCCTTCGCCGGATAGACGGACCTCCGCCTCCGTCCGGTTGCCAACGGCGCGTGGTCGATCACGTGCGAGATCGAGATTATAGGGGTAGGGTTTTTACTCGTTTGGATTGGGGGAATTTTTACGAATTTTACAGGTCGTTTTTGCTCCTTCCTCATCCTTCAATTTCAAGATTCTCTGTTTCGTTCTAATTTGACATATGGTTTAGATTATACTAGTTTCTCGTTATAATGGAAAATTTAAAATTTTCTTTTAATGAACTCATTAATTGCACTCTGCTATTGCATGTTGGTCGTTTTCACTTCTCACGCATTGTTCGTGTGTTGATGAGTGGGAAGGCACGAAGTCGAGGGGAATAAAGATTTAGAATTAGTAGATTGAGAGTATATGTTTAATTTGTAGCTTCATGAGTGACTGATCACCTTCACGAGCTGTACAATGTAATATTGTTTCGTAAGAACAATAGAGCCTATATCTTACCTTAGAGTCAGCCATATGAATTATTTTCTCCATTGAGCTCTAGTATGGCCCTCCTCTGTCAATACGGTTAAATCCTGAGTATATTCAACGTTTTCTCTACCATTGCGGAACCTGACACCAACATATCCAATTCAGCTTAATGCTGCACCAACTACTGTTAGAAAATGGGTATTTTATACATCATGTTTACGAACCAGTTTTTGAGCAATTTTTTGAGTAAGATCCTCAATAAATTATTGAGAGATCTTGATTGATTTGTGTTCTCCTTCGTGAGTAGATCAAAATCATATATTAATTTGCTAAAAACGGTTAAGGGGTGAATGAGAAATTGTCTCTCAAAGTAAGACGTTTTCATTCTTGAAAATGGGTTGAGGGAACATAGTCCCACATTGGAAAAATCAAAGGAATTAGAAGAGGAAACATAATAACCTCCTTCTAAGCATTGTAAGATAGCTAGAAGAGTGGCTCTCTCTCCCGCGCGCAGGGGTGCAAATCTCGGATCGGATTACATGCGACTTGTGTGCGCCTGCATGTCCTGCGGACACGAATGCCGGACCGACATAATCCCAACCAGAAACGGTTTTGTCTGCTATTTCAGTGCAGTATTAAACATTTTGTCTGCCATTACATTGTACGCATTCAACTGACTGTCTGCATTACAATGTGGCATTCAGGGCATTGTCTGCTGTCTGTCGTTACAGTGTACGCATTCAATACATTGTCTGCCATTGCACTGAAGGCATTCATAGCTTTGTCTGCCATTACAAGTCTCTAACCCTAACTCTATATATAGAGCCCCCCCCCCCCCCTCTCTTTCTTCCCTGAACAGAAAATCTCTCCTCTTTCTCTTTGTTCTGTCCTATTCCGTTCCGTTCGCTAAGTCCATTCAGTAAGGTGATTGAGTTCTGACGCTGCCAGTTCGAGAGCGTTACGTGGTGAGTACGTGAACCATCTTCATCGTTGCATCCTGTGAGACAGGCGCCTCAACTAGCTCCTGCAACCGGTTGTGTGCTACACAAGCCTCGACATCAAATCGGTTTGATTTACTATTTTCTTTTCATTTCACTTTATTGGTTTTATTTCTCTCCTCCCTCTCTGTATTTTGTGCCTCTCAATCTTCTCATTTATGCCAAACTTTTGTAACCGAAGTTATAACAAATAGTATAAATATTGAAGAAGTTGATTTTATTGTCAACAAATTTTGTAACAACTACTACTTAAATGAAGTAGTTCCTATTATAGGAGGCGATATAATCATTTCTGTTCCAAGCAGGGCCAGCCGTGAGTTCCCGGGGGCCCGAGGTGAAAGGCCCAAATAATTATTTTTGGGGCCCCTAATAGCAATATTTTTTTTACGCACAAAATACGTGCTAATATTTATAAGGGGAATACAAATTTCAGGTCCCTAAAATTGTAAAAAATCCAGGGGCCTGAGGTGGCCGCCTCACCTGCCTCAAGGTGAGGGCCGGCCCTGGTTCCAAAAGGACTCTCCCCCCAGACCACAAACAAACCTGGAACCTATTTGTTAGATTTGTTAGTAGTCTCCATGTCACTCTTACTGGTACAAGAAGTAGGCACACCAGACCAACAACTGCCGAGAATTATCAGTATATATGCACTTTTATATCTTGTACAGTGATGTCAAACATTCATTTACTGGTTATGATGCTTATGTTGCCTGAGTATTTTCGTGCTAAATGTCTTACATTCAGAATGGTACTTCTTGTTTGTGGTTTGTACTTCTTGTTTGTGGTTACTACAAAATGAACATTTGGGCATGGTTTTAAAAATTTTGTATTGGAACACTTGGATTGGTATCATCTTGCCATTTATAGGCAAAATCAGATGTTGGCAATCAGTATGCACGTCCCATCCAGTACCACTTTTTCAAAATAGAATTAAATACGATAAAAACCCTATCATTATTGTTACTTGGTTAGTATGTCTTCATTTTAAGGCTAATTTAAGCCATATTCAAATTATGGTTCTGAAAGTTTGGAAGCAATACCTAAAACAGTCATCTTTGGATGAACAGGTCAACTGCACTTGTAATGTGTATGCTAAGATGCATTAATTGTGAAAATGGTTGAATTCTATTTGATTCAACCAATTAGCTGATTGACACATTAGCTTGTCACCTCAAGAACCAATGAGAGTGGATATAAATTAAGGGCTTATCTGATAACCCTCAATGCCTATCTGATCTATCAAACATCACTCATATGTTCTTCATATGAATTCAAAGGCTTGAACCATAGATTTGGAAGATTGTAGGAAATGTTAAACCGAGTTTTGTATTTGTTGATTACAAATGTTTATATTATTCTAAAGTGGCTACTGGCAAATTGTGGCATTGGTATCTCTTAGAAGTGGACCATGGGATCAGAGGCCAAGTCACCTTTCGTTGCTGCTGCAGCTTTTATCAGTGCACCTGTGGCAATCTTCGCTCTTCCTCAAATTGTTGTATTGCAACAGCAAGGGATTGTGGATAAGGACGTAAGGTACAGTTATGTATCTACTATTCTTCTCCTTTCAGATATATCTGTGTTGCTTTATCACACAAAAAGAAAATGAAAATACTGTAGTCAATTAGCTGAGTTTCAATGCTTCTTTCTTTTGTTTCTCAAAATGTTTAGTCCAACTTATTGCTTTACGCTGCTATATCAAGCCTCAACCTTTGAAGAACATGGATAACTTTGCTGCCTATCCTATGAGACGCACTGAAAACGTTGCTTGTATGACAGTATGACACAACACATGTAATGCAACCATAAAGATTAGATAAGCTTGATATATCCTCCAAACTTCTCTCTACAAATGGTGGAGATTCTATGTGGTCACGATACTCAATTATTTACGAAAGTCATGTGTAAATTATTTGCTCTCTTATCCACACTGTTGTTTTTGTCGAATGGCCTTTTATGTATCATCCTTCTATGATTTGGAGAAAATAATACAACTTTATTTATTTATTTATTTATTTATCATCAGATTAATTAATGCGGAAGACGCATTACATTGAAACTCCAACCTAATTACCATTCTCAATAAAATATTCGTAGTTGTTCGTCTCTAATAGAAAAATAAGATCCTTCCTTACACTTGATTTCAACATATTGAACTTGCATGTCCAATTCATATGCTTAAACATAGTTCGAGAGAATTAACTGCTACTCTTATCCTCAGTACCAAGTCATTTATACATCATATCATAGGGAATTCTAGAAGGTTGAGACATCACTAAATCCAGGAGCTGTGTGCAGGTGAAGATTAACGCTGGCTTATTCCTTTCAAAAAATGGGTTCAGTGGCATGGAGTTTGTCAATCAAATTTTCATCGGAGCATTTGATTCAATATTAATTTACCTGGAATCATTGTCCAACCATCCATTCTGCTTGTTGCTGATGATTTTTGGATAGGGAACTTGGTGCCCAGAACAGTACACGGATTGGATATGCTCTCAAGTGATGATGTCTTTGATGAGGACATGTGTCGTGCTTGGTTGCTAGAAAGCCTTCTAAATGTTATGGGCTGTCCTCAAATGTTCTTGCATCAGCATCTTGGAATCAATTCCTGGAAAAAATCTGATTGATAAAAGTTCTAGTGGGACTATCCCGATCCTTAATGAGGTAAAGAAACCTCTTAACTTCTGCTGGCTAACATTTTCAACGCTAGTTAATTTAGCCTCCGAACTGACGTTATCTACTTTTACCTTCACCATTGCATAGTTATATGACCATGTGTGTTATTGGGGCATGGATACTCTGATTCTCTGAACATGAAAATGTAAGCCTTGGGGGAAAATAAGAGATTCGAGACTTGAACTTTTTGAATCATCCTTTTTTACTTATATTGTATATGTTGTTGGACTTTGTTTCTCTCTGACCAACTAATTTTGGTGTCTTACAGGACATTTGTTATCAAAACACTTTGTCGATGGGGTTATCAAAACATTTGATAATTAATTTCTATGTTTTTCTAATCAACATATTCCAGTAGAAGTGGCTTATGCCATTTAATCTCCTTGGCTTGCGTTTAAGAACAATTCTCTTTGAGATCAACATAATGTTATCATAACAAAGTCAGTGAGGCATCTTAGTGACTAATTCGCTTTTCATCACCATCATCATCTTCAAACCATAACTCTTCGAAATAAATTATGTCAGACATTCAAATGACATAAAATAATAACATAAGTCCTTTTTTATTTTTTTGATTCCATATGTTTTGACATCCATCTGGAAGTGGAATAATCTACTTGTTGACATTTAGGAAAAGTGGCCATTGTACATAGATTCTTTCTGAGAGTATTCAATGAGAAGTATCTAATTAGTGTTTGTATAATAAAATGGTGACCACCACTACCAAAGCCAGGTACTGGGAGGCTGGGAGCTGCATGCACCTAGGAAAGTGAGCCTAAAAAATGACACTTTTTTGAAATTTCCTATCCATCATGTAGTGATATCAAGAACGAAGATGAAATGAAGTTTGCACTATTCTGCCTGTTCTGATAGAGAATACCTGCCCAATTACCAAATTTTTAATCATTCTATATTATTTTTTACGGTGCAAATATCTCATGTTGCTTTCCCATTGCCGCTGTTTTTTTTCCTTTACTGCAACATATACCATTTATGCACAGACCTGCTTCATTTGCTGAGATGTACTGTTCATTTGATACAGATATAACCCTTATTTTTCTTTCTCTGTATCTAATAGCTGAGATGGCAACTCAAGTGAATTACAGGTTTAAGGTTGCAATTTCTTTATCCTTTTTCATGTGGATTACAGGAATCAGCATTTATCAGCTATGGCAAATGCTAAGTGTACCTATTTTAGTGTACTACTTTTACGATCCTAGACAAGAATGTGGAGTCGGTGTTTTTTGCATTAGTTGTTTTCTTAGTAGTTTAAAGTAGTACACACTAAAAGTAGTACTTTTAGCACCATTCTTTAATGACTGTCAACCATCTTAATCCAGGTAACCGTTTTGAAAACCATGTCTACTATATCTATCTTGTATCTTCTGTTCAATAAGGGTGAGGGTGGAATTTCTATGAAATTTCCTTGGATATAATTATGGCCCCCCAATCCATACACTATACTGCATACCATATGCCACATGATCTGAATTTATATTGAATGGACCTCTGCTCTCAGTTCTGCATCTTTTTGTCACACAGCTACAGGCATTACTGTATCTATATTTCACGTTATTAAAGTCTCTCTCTCTCTCTCTGTGTATTTTTTGCAGGATTGCAGCTGCTATGTTGATCATATTAGGCTGCTTGCACTGCATGTTGATAAAAAGGATGCAAAGGCGGACAACAGTAAGTACACGTCTATTCCCTCATTTCTGTTCCCCACTTTCCAATGCCTCTTCACACTACCACTCTTAAATACTCTACTTAATACTTATCAACTACACTACTATACTACAATATCTCATCTCCCCATGTATAGGAGTATATATCTTAATCTTCAGTTCACCATACTTGTTCCTCACATTATACATACTTCATGATAACAGCGTAAACTAATGAAACTTGAGAGAGATGATGCGGTTTGTTTTTGAGGTGTGGGGGCAACAGGTGTGAGTTCTCTCAATTTGTATGGTGGAAGTCCCTACGCAGTACTGGCGTCGGTCCGACCCCGGGTAGCGAGGGTGGCTAGGAGAAGGAGCGTGAGGAGGCTCGGAAGGGAGGACGGGTGCTCGGCTCGACTGGGGCTTCTGTACCTGCACACGGCCTAGGAACACCGGGAGAAGTTCCGGTGGCAAGCCCTCCGACGGTCTAGTCAGTCACTGAAGAGTAACGATAACTAGGGTTTTGAGAGGGGAAAGATTGATTACCTTTTCCTGTGAAGAGGGGGTGGAGTATTTATAGGCAGGGGTAAACGGGTCTGGAGCCCTGGCGGGCCGGGTTGGACCCGCTTACCCATGGGCCTGAGCTGCTGAGGCCCATTAGACTGTAGCTGGCCTGATGATCCCAAAGGGGAGGATTCATAGGAGATCGGAGGGCTCTGACTGATGCTGCATAATTTATCCTATATCAAGATATATTTTGCTAGATAAATTTTTTACGTGGGTGTTTGGTACGGAGAATTGTCAGGAATCAAGATTCCCATGTGTTTTTTTTTTTCCGTGAAAGGTTGACCTTGCCCCCCCCCCCCCCCCCCCCCCCCCCCCCCCCCGGTGTTTCATTAAAAAATTTAACAAAACAAACAACTAAAAATAAGGCTTACGAAGTTCAGATCCCAACAGGCTGGGTTCTGGAATTCATACACCCCAACCAACAAAAAAAAATACAACGAAATCTAATCTTACTGATCGGGTGACCTCGTCCAAGTTAATTTCTCGTGCCAGTTTGAGCTCATTCTCTCTCTCAGTCCCTTGCTTGTACACCGTTTATCCGCACCGTCGCTCGCACGGACACCTCCGTCGCCCCCATCAGTGAATCATACGTCAACTTGAAGCACCATATGAGAGACCGCAGACACTCCACCAATCTGACAACTCCCTGTACAGATTGAGTCCTGATTCTCATCCCCTCGCTTGACCCTCGTTGATTCTCACTGGCACCTCGCAACGAAGGATGTTCTCTCCCCTAACTGCTCGTACTGACACCTCTGTCGCTACCATTAATACTCACGCGTCAACCTCAAGCACCATATAAAAGACCACAGGTACTCCACCAATCTGACAACTCTCTATACAGATTGAGTCCTGGTTCTCATCCCCTCGCTTGACCCTCGTTGACTTTCACTAGCCCCTCTCAACGTAGGTTGTCCAGTCCCCTGACTGCTGAACAAACGCCACCACCCCCTCCAAGCCCCCTGACATGAGAGAGACCGTGGCACTCCTCACTTTGACTTGAATAGGACAAAGTAGAGCACAAACAATAAAATTGTCGGACTACCGTCGTCCCACCAACTAGGGTACGTTTTCTTGCTAATTGTAAGTTGGTTATTGATGCTGCTTGTTTTTTGGTCGCAGTGTGGGTGCACCAGGTGTGAGTTCGGACTCAATTTGTAATGAGGAAAGAGTACGGTGTCGGACGATGAGCGAGAGGCTCGCTTCGGCGCTTGAGGATCGGCTCGGATGGCCTTGCCACGAGTACCTGCAGACGGTCCTGAAACACCGGGGTTTATCCCGGTGGCGGATCCTCCGACGATCTAGTCAGTCTCTGTGAGAGAGTAGCAATAACTAGGGAAATTTAGGTGGCAAAGATTGATTACCTGAAAAGGCGGGTGTGGGTCTGGTATTTATAGGGAATTCCAACCGGTTTGGATCTGCTTGGGGGCCGGGTCTGAACCCGAAAGCCCATGGGCCTGACGTGACAGGAGGCCCAGGGGGTTTAGGGCGGACGTGGCAGTGCCAAGAGTGGTATAGGGCTGACGTGGCAAAGCCCTAGGTGGTATTTGGAGCTGACATGGCCGATCATGGGGCTCCTGTGCCTCTGGGGGAATCGGATGGCCTAGGTTGTGACAGGTCATCCTCATTCCTTACCAGGCTGGGCGGACGGCCCGTGGGGCTGTCGCGGATCGGAGGCTGAGGGCCATCGAGGCTCATCGGATACGAGGAGACCAGTTCTGTGGGGGGTGAATTTACGGCTCGGTGCCGAGGCTGTAGTGGTCCGGGGCCGAGCCGGATTGTTTTTTCTTTTCTTTTTGAGTGAGCCATCCTGGGCCTTGGCTGGGCCCCAGGCCATTTTTACCCCACCACAGTTATAATTTGGATATTTAGGGCGAAAATTTGGATATTAGGGACTCCTCCGCTACTCATCTCTCTCACACACACAACCTAATCTCCTCTCTCCCCTTCCCCACATCTCCCAACACAGACCCAAGCTCAAACACCACTTCCCCCATTCCAACTGCCTCACCTAACACTGTCTCGCACCAAACCAAATAAACCATACCTGCCAATCGAAGCCGCAGATTGAAACTACACGTTCGAGGAACCGTAAACACCAATGATGGTATAATGAACACCCATCCAGAAAGAATTACCCTCACAGTTGCTTACCACCGATTTCTGTCCATAACTGGCCGTAGCCATCTCTATGTTGATGATGAGGGACACACCCGACTAGATCGCGGCTCCATCACAGTCCGACGAGGGCCCCTGCGACCGACTCCATGACCCAAGTCGACGCCGTCCGACGTCCGGAACCCCATGTCAACGATCTCGTCTACCTCAACGAAACCCTCGTAGGCTTGTGCCTGACCGATCGTTGATGTCGTCGAACTCGCCAGCGAAACCCACCAGCAAACCCCCTTTGGCTTGTGCCTGACCGATCGTCGATGTCGTCGAACTCGCCAGCGAAACCGATCTCGACACCCCATGCCATCGAATTCGTCGATCCCACCAGCACCCCTTGGCGACGATGTTGACGATCCCATCCTACCAGCATCGGAACCCAGGGATAGGGAGGAAGCGAAGAGGGGCGGATGGCGCTGGCGTCGAGATCTTGTTGGGGCGGGGAAGGAAGCGGAGAAGAGAGATGAGGGGAGCCACGGCGGACGCGAGAGGGGGGGGGGGGCGCGAATCCTAGCCCCCCTCCCCCCCTCGATTTAGGTTTTTTTTTTTTTGAGTTTGTTTTTTTGGGAAAAGCTTCTCTTTCTAGAATTTCTAGAGAGAGAAACTCCTTTGATTCCCATAAGTGTTGCATTACCGAGTATGTTAGTTTTTTCTACGGTTAATTGGAGTAGTGTTAAGAGTTAAGTAATCCTTGAGAAAAGAAGTTCCTTCTAGGGGAAGGGGATAGAAGCTAAGCCACTAGCGGCGGGTTGGGGGGAAAGAATGGGACAAGTTGAGAAAGGAACAAATGCAAATAAGATTGATCCAAGGGGACGGGTGGTGAAGAAGATCATCCCACTATATGTGATATCATGATAAATTGCTCATTGTTTCCATGACAAACGAAACCCCCTTCAATGAAACACCAACCACAATCACTGGTTAATTGCACATAACACAATTTCGGATTTGGATCCCAAGTACTTTCTCCTCTAGAGAGCATAAAGTATTAGTGGATGGTCGGATTGTGTACTGCATCTTTCAGTACAAGAGAGAATTTGGACCCTACAATTCCAATCTTAACTTCATGTTAAACCTCAGGGTTATCTATTAATGCAAAGAGTAATGCTAGAGCCACTACCAATTTCACTACATTTCTCTTCACTACCTTAGGTGACACACTCTAAATAAACCATAAACTCCAACTTCGGAAGCAAAAGAAAACTAATCCTGAAGATGCCTTGAAAACATTATAAATGGAAAATTTTGCGGTGACCTACTTTTTGAAAATATATGGTGCTCTGAGCCACTTTTGAAAACAATTAGCGAACTGACCCAATTTTGAACACGTCAACAAAAATCGTTATTAGAAAAAACGGCATAGGTTATTTACATGCCGTTTTTTCCAATAACGGCATCTATATTAAAAAAAAAGTGTCATGCCGTTATTTGGAATAACGGTATAGGTTATTTTGTTTTTCGACAGCTTGTAGTCTCCATTTAGAGGGAAAAATTGCAAGTGTGAAAACCTTATAACAAATGCCGTTATTTCTAATAACGGCATTGTCAATACTGATACCGTTATTTGGAATAACGGCATCAGTTATAATTTTTTTTTTAAAGTAACTTATTATTCATGCTCTCTGACGAATAAGTTAATTTTTTTAAAAAAAAATTATAACTAATGCCGTTATTTGGAATAACGGCATCAGTTATAAATTATTTTTATAAAAAGTTAACTTATTATTCATCCTCTCTGTTTCCAAACAACGGCAACAGTTCATTTATATATGACTGATGTCGTTATTGGAGATAACGGCATCAGTCATTCGAATGCCGTTATTGAGGATAACGGCATTATTTATAAGTTTTTTTCACACTTAGAATTTTTTTAAAGTTAGAAGATTCACCCTTGTAAGAGAAATATACTGATGTCGTTTTTCCAAATAACGGCATGGTAAAAAAATGTAAAATAGATGCCGTTATTGAAAATAATGGCACGTAAATAACCTATGCCGTTATTTCCAATAACGGCTTATGCTGACGTGTCCAAAATGAAGCACACTAATTGTTTCCAAGAGTTGGGATCCTATTGCATGGGGCTCAGCTCCCCCCAGTATAGCACCCTCTTAATAAACGGTTGCAGCGAAAGTCTCAACCCTGAGATGAAAGCATCCTCAGGGAACATGCAGAAGCTCGACTCTAGCACGGTGGTCGGGCGAATCCCTGGGTTCGGCATAAGTAGCTCGAACTCCCGCAAAATAAAGTAAGCCGCTCTCAGGATGGGCAAGTAATCCCTGGGCAAGGCACACTTTATGCCATCCATCTTGATCACGGACCGCCCCTCGTCTCGCAGCAGCGAGGTAAACGCCTTAAGATCCCCCACATTGTTAGGATACACCCTGATCGATCCTGAATTTTTACAAAAAATAGGGGGTCCCTATCCTCTTCAGCCGGACTGTCGGGCCATATCCATTTCCTCTTCCTCCTTCGAGGACGAGCCTTCCGATCGGGAGAAGGGGTCGCTAAAGGGGGCAACGATGGGAGGGCTACCTCTTCTTCCCCCACCTCAGTCGAGTTCGGCCCTGCCTCGCCATGATCGCTACCGCCGGCAGTCCCTTGTTCGGACCCCTCCTGGCCATCGCTCTCCTCAACATGCTCTTCTTCTTATGGGCCTCCTTCCCCGGGCTCACCCTCCTCGTCCACAAGCCCCTCTCCCTCGGGATCCCTCTCTTCGTCCTCCTCCTCGGCTGGCTCCTTACCCGGTCTGCGGGATTGTAAGGGCTCTACAATGAAGGCTACGTCACCCTCGCTATCTGACCCTCTAACTGACATGGGCTCGTCCTTTACCGGATGCAAGTCGCCCGACGACTAATATATCGAAGACGAGTGAACTTCCTCCTCAGCCCGACCTGATGTGCTTGCCTCAGAGCCGGACTGAGTACGTGACATGTTAAAGCAAAAATACTAACCTGTTTCACCGGAGAACGCAAAGATCAATGAAAAACGGTCGCCGGCGGTGTGCAGGAAGGATTTCTGTTGTAAAGAGGATAAAAGCAAAGTGAAGAAGTGGAGTGGGGGAAGGGGGATTTATAAGCACAATCGGGACTCCTCATATTTCGCGAAAAGATTTGGCCGTTCGATCTTCATCATCAAGATCTAACGGCCACTACGATCTTGATGGCGTCAGCATAGAGCGAAAAAATACCCTCTTACCCTAGGCTCTGTCGGCCAACACAACGGCTCGATGCGAAGGGGCAGCTTCTCGAGTACTTCACCATTATTCACCCAAGTTCTTGCCCCAAAAGGTTTCTCTCAACGGCTAGGGGTTCGGCGCTCAAATGTCACCACGAGCCCCAAAAAGTTTCTCTCAACGGCTTGGGGCTCGGCACTCGGATGTCACCGCGAGCCCCAAAAAGTTTCTCTCACCGGCTTGGGGCTCGGTGCTCGGATGTCGCCGCGAGCCCCAAAAAGTTTCTCCCAAACAGCTTGGAGCTCGGCGCTCGGATGTCACCGCGTGCCCCAAAAAGTTTCTCTCAGCGGCTTGGGGTTCGGTGCACGGATGTCACCCCGAGCCCCAAAAAGTCTCTCAAACGGCTTGGGGCTCGGCGCTCGGATGTCACCGCGAGCCTCTTGCTTTTCCAACAAGTGAGGGGGCTCGCCTGCCGACCCTTGACGCTCGATAAGAATACCCCTTGCTTTTTCAACAAGTGAGGGAGTTCGTCTGCCGACCCTCGACACTCGACAAGAAGACCCCTTGCTTTACCAACAAGCGAGGGGGGCTCGCCTGCCGACCCTCGATGCTTGGTAAGAACACCCCTTGCTTTTCCAACAAGTGAGGGAGTTCGTTTGCCGACCCTCGACGCTCGGCAAGAAGACCCCTTGCTTTTTCAACAAGCAAGGGGGGCTCGCCTCACGACCCTCGACGCTCGGTAAGAATACCCCTTGCTTTTCCAACAAGCGAGGAGGGCTCGTCCACCGACCTTTGACGCTCGACAAGAAGGTTCCCTACTCCACGGATCTCGACGCCCCCTTGTTTTTCCAACAAGTGAGGGGGCTCGTCGGCAGACCCTCGACACTTGGCGAGAATACCCCTTGCTTTTCCAACAAGTAAGGGGCTCGTCAGCCGACCCTCCAAGCTCGGCAACCCGAGCTCCGACTCTTCCGCGCCTGGCACCCCTCGTGACTCCAACAAGGGATCCCTCTCTTCACCGTACACACCACCCCGCTCTTCCTACAGAGGCCAAAAACCACTCCCACACGGCTGGATTACCCCGCCCTCAAAGAGTGGGGGACTCCTGATATGGGTCAGATGATGTGGCCCCTCCTGGGCCACTGGATCCCCTTAAAAGGCGTTCACCCCTGATCATCAGATCTACCACGTCAGCCCTAAACCGCCTGGGCTCTCGCCACGTCAGCCCTAAACCACTTGGGCCTCCGCCACGTCAGGCCCGCGGGCAACCGGGTCCAGACCCGGCCCCAAACGGGTCCAGACCCAGTTGGCTTTGCCTATAAATACCAGGTCCTCTACCCCTTCAAAAGGTAACCAATCTCTCCCTCTCAAAACCTAGTTATTGTTACTCTTTAGTGACTGACTAGATCGTCGGAAGGCCTGCCACTGGGATTAATCCCGGTGTTTCTAGGCCGAGTGCAGGTAAACGAGACCCCCGGATCCGAGCCTCCAATTCCGAGCCTAGCGTTCAACCTCCACCTCACTTCCGCCTGCTTCCGATTGGGTTCCTCGGCTAAGAATCGGGCGTACCATCCAGTACCGAAGCTTCCACAAAAATACAAATTGAGAAGAACTCATATCTGGTGGAGCCACATCCTCCAGAAACAAACCGCATCAAAATCTTAAAAAGATTTCAGAATAGATTCTTACAATTAGAAAAGCAAGTGTTGAAGTTAACAAATAGATAGGCATTAAAGAGGCAAAATCCTTTCAATCATCCATGTACACAACAAACATGCATCTCCACCTTTTCTTTCTAACCACCACCCCCCCCCCCCCCCCCCCCCCCCCCCCCCCCCCCACCCACACAGAAAACACCCGGACACGCTCACGCACACGCACACAAAAAAAAACCCAATTAAAGATTTTACATCTTATTATTCCTAACAATTTACCTCATTCTGGATCAACAAAATAACCTGATAAAAATTTACTAATAATTAACTTCTCTTATTATAGACAGCCGACACGTAGGTAGGTGCTTCAAGAGAACCCTAACAAAAAAAATGTCCTGTGTCTCTTCCTCCTTGGCATCCTATAAATACCATCATCCCCTCGCTCTCCCTCCCAATTCAAAACTACTACAACTCCTCACATTAATTAATTGCAAAAAGAAATTTAACTCTGAAAACAAACAGATCGAATAAATGTGCAATATAAGTCCCTCACCTCCTCCTGTCAAAATAACCCAAGTCGGACCTCCGAATGGCAACCCCGGCCCCTTGGATCATCCACATATCTACTACGATCATGACAACCTCCATCGATGGCCTACTATCTCTGAGGAAACGAACAAAAACTCTTACCTCTCTATAAATGCATATATATAATACATCTACGTATGTATGTATGTATTTATGTTCTCGGCTGGCCTTAATTTGTGTGTGTTGATGTTCACTGCTGCAGGTAACAGATGAAATGGGAGCAATGGCAAAGATATGTATCCCCACTGCCCTTACTGGTCTTGTTCTCTACTCGCGCTCCATGATCTCCATGCTCTTCCTCGGCCAGCTCGGCCAGCTCCAACTCGCTGGTGGGTCTCTCGCCATCGGGTTCGCCAACATCACTGGCTACTCAGTGCTTTCAGGCCTAGCTATGGGTATGGAGCCCATTTGCGGCCAGGCATTCGGAGCCGACCAACACAAACTCCTCGTCCTCACTCTCCAGCGCACGATCCTCCTCCTCCTCTCTGTTTCCCTCCCCATCTCCCTCTTGTGGCTTAACATCTACCCCATACTCGTATGGTGTGGTCAGGACCACGAAATCTCGGCAGCCGCTCAACTCTTCATCACCTTCGCCATCCCTGACCTCCTCTTTCTATCATTCCTGCACCCAATCCGAATCTACTTACGGTCGCAGAACATCACACTTCCGGTCACCTACTGCTCTCTTCTCTCTGTTTTGCTTCATGTACCTCTCAACTATCTACTGGCAGTCCATTTCAAAATGGGAATTGCTGGTGTCTCACTCTCAATGGTCTGCACTAACTTCAATCTTCTGCTTCTGCTCCTAGTTTCCTTCATATTCTTCTTCACGTATAATAATAATAATAATAATAATAACAGCTCCAGCTCCTCATGGGCCGTCGTCAAACTGAGCTCCGACTGCCTACGTGGCTGGTCGGATCTTCTGAAGCTCGCCATTCCAAGTTGCGTTTCGGTGTGCTTGGAATGGTGGTGGTATGAGTTGATGATAATAATGTGTGGGCTACTAGCTAACCCTAAAGCCACAGTTGCTTCCATGGGGATTTTGATTCAGACTACAGCTTTAGTATATGTTTTTCCGTCGTCATTAAGCCTTGGGGTCTCGACACGGGTAGGTAATCAGCTGGGCGCCAACCGGCCTGATAAAGCCCGTCTTGCTGTGATTGTGGGGATGTGCTGTGCACTGGTGGTCGGCTTGGCAGCAATGGGGTTCACCATGTCAGTGAGACACAGCTGGGGCCGCCTTTTTACTACCGATAAAGATATTCTACAGCTGACGGCATTGGCTTTGCCGATTGCAGGGCTGTGCGAGCTCGGAAACTGCCCTCAAACAACCGGATGCGGGGTCCTCAGGGGCAGTGCTCGGCCAAGCATGGGAGCTAATATCAACCTGGGTTCTTTTTACTTGGTCGGAATGCCGGTAGCCATACTGATGGGCTTTGTCATCGGAGTGGGCTTTGCGGGCCTTTGGTTGGGCCTACTTTCGGCCCAGGCTTCTTGTGCAGTGCTGATGTTGTATGCCATTGTCAAGATGGATTGGTTGGTCGAAGTGAAGAGAGCAAGAGAACTAACAACCAAGTCTTCTTCTTCTTCTTCTTCTTCTACCACTGTTGTTTCTTCTACCACTGTTGTTGTTGTTGTTGCCTATGATGAAGATAACAATGGCATTTCCTATTCAGATAAAGAAGATGATAACAAGAAGAACACTAGCAACTTGGATGTAATTTTGTGCTTTAGTGATGATGATGATGATGATGATGATGATGAGAAGAGGGGTAGATTGGAGACAGATCCTCTTATTGCTTCTTATGTGGAGGTGTAGATTCTTATTTTGTTTTGAGACTATTCACTTTTTTTTTTATTTTATTGTTCCGTTTCTTGCGTTTTTGTTCTAGTAGAAACTTAGTCGTGAATAGAGTTATAATAGTAGAGATGAAGAGAACTCGTGGTATAGCAATATAGCAATGAACGAGTCTCCCTCTTTCTTTTTAGCGTCTTTGTTTATTAGTGTGTGTGTATGACTTTCTTTTCTTCATAGAGAAAAGAGGAAGAGAAGTGTTTTATTTTGAGAGTTTGAGAGAGAGCATCCATGACATTCTGTGCTGCTGTAAATACTAATGTAATAAGCTCATACTGAGAATGCACTTTTCAGTTTGATATTATTCCTATCAATTAAAGTAGATGCCTAGTTGATCACTTTTAAAATTCCTTCCTCATTCTTACTTTCTTCTTTCCCTCACATTCTCCCTTTCTTCATCACAAAGAATTTTCAAATGTATGCATGACACTTCACATTGGTGACCTTTTTGATCTTCCTTTTCCTAACAGAGTAATGCGTATCTTTACCGCCCATCACCATATATTTTGATAACAGGACTTTTTACTCTTAAATAAAAAGTAAAAGATTCCAATCCAAACTTTACATAAAAATAATTAAAAATATTTGAAAATTCATTTGTCCAATGTGGACGGCTAGAATCGAAGAGGGCAAGCTGAAAACAATGCATGGTGTCCAACCATGTAATTCGTGCTAAGACAAATAATAGAAGTACCAAGATGACAAATAAATAATCTACAGTACTGAAACAGTGGGTATATAATGATAATGGTTGGGACTTGGGACCAAAGGAGAGAGTGTAGGGAGATGGGGGGGCCTGTTACTAACTGAAGAAACAGTACTCAGCTATTATTGCACCTGCCTACTTCTCAGATGACACAACTCTTAGCAGTAAGTACCTCGAAGAAAAATAATTTTTTTATAAAAAAAAAAACAGAAATTTCCCCCTCAAAGGGATCCAATCATCCAAAACACCAAGAAACACAGAGTCCTTTTTGTATTGATTGTGAGACCAACCTAATTAATCCATCAGGAAATCTCTCCCCTTTGGTACTATTCTTATATCTTATAGTACTACTGCTACAGGTTGATATCTAGTATAACAATTTTACTGATGAGGATCAACGTAGTAGTAGTAGTAGTTGTTTGCCATGAAAGTAGTCAATTGTGTACTTGAGCTTGTAAAAAGTGTGCCATGTCTGAAACATGCATTAGCAAAACCACCACGTGAGTGCATGTCAGGTGTGGTACACCAAATACTGAAATACAGCAGGAAAATATATTTGGGGTGGGCCCCACTTTTTTCCACATAGCTAGACCCCACATCAAGAAAATACCATGAGCTGATCCTGTAGAGTATATATAGACAACCATCATGCAAATACCGGAGCAGAGATACATGGTACATACTGAACTATAGTTCTGAGATGCGTGCATGTGTGTATCGATCATGGCTAAAGATGTATGCACCGCAACTATGCCACCGTTCGTTCCTTCGATCGAGTAACGCGAGTGTAGTGCACAATTGGCAATGACATTACTTATAACCTGTCATCAGAAAGCAATATCAGCACAAATGTGCAAGAAAAGAAATAAGTAAGTACATTCGAGAGTGTGGAATAAAATGCCAAAGATAAACAATCATGTAATGGTCTTAGATGCAATAACTGTATAACTACGTACGTGCGTGAAAGTTCATTACATGCTTGAAATCTATTTTTTTTTATTTTCTTTTTCTCCTCAAAGGAGCCAATCAATAGAGGGCTGCAGAATTGGCCCTAAAGAGTCAACCCAAGACCAAGAAGAGCAAGTAGCTTTTGCATCACAATCACAAACAACATTCAACTATTGAACTTGAAATTGAAATTGAAATTGAAAAAGAGGGAGGACACTTACATAGTACCAGAGTACATGATATACCCTTTCATTTCAGTCAATTTGTGCTCAGCTTTTTAAAAATATATCAAACTATTGATTATTAAGAAGATCATAGAGCACAGCACTGAAGACAGGACACATGTACTGTACCATGTATGTATATATGTTTAATCAGATATTGACTAATCAGACTGTAATTAACACTTTTGAATAAGCAAGTGTCACAATCTCTGATACCAGGACGGATAAAGAAAAAGACTTTGATTTGCGTGCCCCGTGATTACCATGACAATCTCATCTAAAAGTGAAATCTCTCCAAGTCCAATCCAGTAGGAACAGCTGGTTAGATAACATCCACACTCACGAGATGCTACGATTCTCTCCTCTACGCAATGTTTACATATATAACTAATTAACTACCGGTCGATCGAGACTGGACGGTTGTTCCACAACTAAAACAATGCAAGATTAACATGTAGCACATGTATTAAATATAGACTTCTAGCATATGCATTTTGTGCTTTAAGCTGTTCGCCTGTAGAATTAATGTCGTCTTCTATTTTGGAGTAGTTGTCGACAAAAGCTTACAATGGACGAACATGAATCCATCAAACAAAATTAGTCATTAATTTGATTATCCATAGATCAGTTGAGATCAATGTCAGTGATGCTAACCAGACCTATGTCAAAAGGCGGTTAATTAACGATCGACTAAATAAATGAAAAGGCTATCGAATAATTTTTGCTAAAGAAGAAATATTTAAGTGGCAGTGCGAGTCAACTAAACTTCCGTCAAAATCTCATGCTTTGAACAGAAATGGAACCCTTAATGAGGGTATTTAGAATACAAGTACGATCTCAACCCTCCTCACTTTGGAATCCTTCAAATACTTGTTATTATTTATTTTTATACAAGCACTTACACCACTGAATCCTATTCTTGCATGTCCCTAACATAATAAAATGTGACTAATATCATATGTCAAGTTGCATTGTTTACTTCTTGTTTTATAGCAGTTCAAAGTATTTGCATAATAAATTTGTCAATCTAGAAGCAAAAAGAAAGAAGGCCTACATTAAACAGGCAAGCAAGTGATCACAAGGGCCTATACATCTATTACCTATATATTTATGTTATCGCCAATTAAGCACAACTTTTCAAGTTCCAAGGCGTTTCCGACGACTACGAAAATAACAAGTGTCATCCAACAATTCCAATCAATAAAATGCATCTTTATCTTTTCTTTTATAATTGTGTGCAGTGCAGCTTTATGCTACTAAACTTATAGCTGTTATTGCAATCAAACGTAGACGTGGGACTGAGACCCGATTAAGCTAAAAACCAACCTGAATTTAGGGTTTGGATCCAAATCTTGTAGTAGGATTCGACGAGTTGCCTGCCACTCCTACAGCTACAAGGGAGCTAGTGCTCCTTCAGTTCACAATCAGCATGCATTAGCCTACAAGTTTTGCTTATCTGATTGGATTCATACTATTAAAGGATGCTTTGTCCTCAACCATGCCCTACAATTAGCAACTAAAGTCCTCCCATTGTCCAAAACTGTCATATCAAAAATCAAGAGTCCCTACCTCTAAAGACTAATTGACTATATATATGGGTGAGTGCTCCTTATCCTAACCCTATAGCATACCATAGAATTCACATCAACTTGTGAGGTAGGCCATTGCCATTTCCAATGCCCACTCCCAACTTCATCTCAAGGAATGACACTTGTTACTTCGACCAACTCAACTCCAACTCAAACTCAAACCCGAGTTCAATGATTCCATTCAACTAAACTAGTTCAAATTATTCCTCTCTCAAACCTTTGGTTCAGTCTACTGCAAAGCTAGATAGGTTACGCCTAAGTGCTGAGTAGGGTGTAGCCCCAACCAACTGTCTGGTTCAGGCCCAAGTGAAACTATTGACACACTCATGGGGTATAGATTAGAATTTAGAATTAACCATGAAAGTTGGAAGATAGCAGGAGCTTTTGTTTACATTCATGATGTGGACTTGGACGACGGACTTTCACAGCATCATGTGAACTTCTCTGGTTCTTGCAAGACTAATAATATAAGCTATGTATATATATTGTTCATTAGACTCCTCATTCAGATTGTAAGAGAACTAGATACAGAATGAAGCCTGATTGACATAGAGGTACAGTCCTATCCACCACTAAATCCTACCTAGTTTCAGACTTCTACTTAATCGATCAGAAGAAAAACAGTACTATCTAATTAGGCTTCGGTCACTGTGTCACCTCCAACAACCCCACTTTCCAATCAATCCAAACGAGAACAATATGAGACTTCCACCATTTGGAAGAAGAAACAAGCACGACTATTAAAGCATAAAAGAAGGTTACGTAAACTGCTGTGTGCTTTCCACTAAAGGATCATTTCCCCTAATGGAAGCTGAAAGCGATCTAAATAGGTTGAACGAGTTGGCAGCCAATGTGGGAATTTTTCTATTTAAGGTAATATGAAGGGGTTCGAATCCTTCATAGGTGGTAAGGTGGTTGTCACTTCCTACTCCATCAACAACCTGCTTTCGGTCTTAATGAAAACTAAGTAGTGCTTGTGATTAATTTAGTGGGTTTTAAAATCTTATAAAGTACAGTTAACCCCATCCCAATTCCCACTCTTCTCCCACCCATTGCTTTTATCTCATTCAATCATTCCCCTATCATAATAATATAAATAAAGATATCACAGATACTTTCCTTCTCTTGTGTGTTCAAAAGAAGCTGCTGTGAGAAGGAAGAAACAAATACTCTCTTTGGCATGGAAGAAAAAGAAGAAGGAATAAAATCATGGAGTGATTAACTAATTTGCTTCCAAAAGAACAAAAGATGGAGTTTGACAATTTGGAGCAGCCCGGTAGGTATCCCCGTGACAAGGAAAGATTGAGAGAGGCGGATGGTGGAGAAAAGAAGATAAAACTGGCGGAGGAATTCTTACGGCTACTTGACATAGGAAATGGAAGATACATAAATAATGGAGTTATGGCATGGTAACATACTTCAGAAGTAATGGTGACAAGGCTTCTTTCTTATAAATTCTCATTAATGTGAGACCATATTTAAATGATGCATACATTGGTAACATCGGAATTATGTAATAATATTATGATTTTTTGACAGATACTAGCTAGTGCATATTATTCAACCAGTAGTAGGTAGTCGGACAGGTATATGTCTGTGTTTGTGTAAATAAAACTCCATGTCCAAATAAATCAGAAACAAAATTGATGACATATGGTAGAACTGGAATTCAGATTTAGATTAGAACCTTGCCGGAATTTCATTTGAAGCAAACAAATCTGTAACCTCAGTAATCAATATTGAACAATTCGATTTTTTAAAACAGATACCTTCAATTTCTATTATCTACAAGGAATAGTTTAAGCCCGGCCAATCCAACCCAAACCAGAGCATGAATCAAAAATTCCCGAAATAGGTCTCTTTTTTAAACTAATTTCCAAAATATATTTGTTTCGAAACTAATTTCGAAGATAGTTCTGTCCTCATAGGCAGCAGTACCGAACTGCAGCCTATTCGATTGTGAGGCCGCAGTTCCCAACTGCGGCCTTAGTTCATTTCATATTTGGGTTAAAGAGACCTGGAGACTTAGACAAATTTTATATATATACTGTGGCCTCTGTTATATTTAGGCCGCAGTTGGGAACTGCGGCCTATATTTTGTCATTTTTTACTTAGAAAAATTTGTCTAAGTCTCAAAGTCTCTATAACCCAAATATGAAATGAACCATGACGGCAATTAGTTTCAAAATAGACCTATTTTGGAAATTGGTTTTAAAAAAGACCTATTTCCAGAAAAAAATCGAATCAAAATTGGTTCAACAAAGATTGGGCCCTAAGCAAACATCTATTACAACTAAAAGTCAAGCTATTGAGCAGTGTGCATGGAACCTAGATAAGTAGATTAAGAATGCAGTAATAGAAAAAAATGTTCCAGGAAAAAGTATCAACTGGATATAAGAGAGAAATGGACCGTACCGCAAATTTCTGAGTGCTATCAGATTGATGCAATGTCAGCTACATTCTGCAGGATGAGGGGACCAGTGCACCCAGTAAAAGAGCCTACTACAGTAATGAAAATGTCCAGCACTTAAGAGCATGCACACCTGTTTCTTTTTTGCCATTTCCCCCATATTTTGGTAAAAAATGCACTGCAATCCTTTCTTACTTTGCTATATTTTAAGAATTGATGAACGATCACTTCTCAAATTTGAGAAACAATTTAACAATTGCCAAAATATGCCAATAAATTTTTCAATTTTTTTAAAAAAAATATCTGTTCCATCCGGAAAAAAAAAAGGGGGAATGGACGGAAAATCCGTCCCTCCATTTCTTTTCTTTTTTTTAGAAAACTTAATTCAAGTCCAAATCCCTCCATTCTTTTCATAAAAGTACTACGCCAAGTCTCCAAGTTTAAAAAAAATGCATCAAAGTCCAAGAGGCTCAAAATATTTTTTAAAAAATAATAATAATTGGTCGGACAGAACAAGATGTTCCGTCTGTCCTTTTTTTTCTTCTCAATTGCCAAATTTTGGCAAACCGCGACTGCAGACAACTGGATTTTTGTCATTTCTCATTTTGCAAAATTGGGCCAAAACAAGTGTGGATGCTCTAACAGTAACAATCATAAATTCATTTTTGTAATGTTCAGAGAACGATAGCTACATATACTAATAATGATTCTGAGTACACAGCACAGCAGTAAGTCAGCACACATGAATATGGCAACAAATAGATCAAAATGTTCAAGTATTGTTAAAACATCTAATACAATCATCAACTCTTAGTCCAGAGATTAAAAATTTCTACCGGTATGATTATCTTGAGAAAGCTATGCATACAAATTGGTCAGTCATTAGCCTCCAGCCATTATTCATCGATTAAGTGCCACGGTTCAACCATAGGCAATGAAATGGGCACATTAAATAATTTTCAGTTGGAATGTTGAAGATGTGCCACAGTAGTCAAAATTAACTATCACAATTAGAAAAGAACAATTTACCTAAGGTACCAAAAACAGCCTGAATAATGAGTGCTCATAACAAGCATGCCATCTTTTTGTTCATCGTATTCTACATTTAGTACATCCGTTCAGTTTACATTTATACAAAGAAAATTATAGCAGTGAACTGATGATCCCAAATATAGTCAAGAACACCGCTGAGAACATACCATGAAGTTATTATCAAAAAAAAAACATACCATGAAGTTAATAGCATATATAATGCTAAGAAAGCTAAGTATCTTCATTTCCAACATCAGTGGATTCCTCTAGTTCATCCGCATCATCAATATCAGCACCCTCATCATCATTATCAAAAGACTGATCGTGCGAATCTGTTAAATTAAACATGTCTCTTAAAAAAAGATTGCTTAAGTAATAAAATGGGTACAAATTCACAAAAAATTACGTTGCTGCAAATAAAACACTCCTCTTTACTCTGAAAGGTCACAAATATGGAGATAGCAAGGGGAAAATTTGAAGCAAAGACAATTAGACCTTGTTAAAAGTATTTAATAAACCAGACATGAATGCAAAATTTTCCCTTTTAGACTCATATCTTTTCTCTTGGTCTGTTTTCTTATTACAACCGGATAGTTATTCTTCTAGGTACACATTTGAACTGCATCTCGAAGCCAAACTGAAAGAGATTCCCTTTGAGTAAATACTATTCTCAGCTGTTAAAATTCGTACTTCTTGTCATCACAGTGAATAACTTTTGGAAGTTGTTAATAATGCTCTAAACTCCGCCATTGTTTGTCCCAAGCCAGGAATTCGGCCACAAACCGGGTACAGAGAAGAGTTGCATTAGGCAGTTGACAGTCAAATCCTATGAACATAAATCTTAATAATATACGAGCAAAAAAAGAAAAGAAATGATGGGATTAAGGGTTCAAGAATTGGAAACCATTGAAGAAGAGAGATGTCTACAGATGGCAGAATATGAAGAATTGGCGGCCAACATAGCGGAGTTACATAGTATTGGAAAAATGGAAGAGTGCTATTGGAGACAGAGATCTCGGATCCAATGGCTCAAGGAAGGAGATTCTAACATGGCTTTTTTCCATAAGGTGGCAAATGGGAGAAGACGGCACAATCAAATTGGGGGTTTATTTGTGGGAGAAGTTTGGACAGAAGATGAAGCAACAATTAGAAATCATATTGACAGGTCTTTTAGAGATCTGTTGGGAAAGAAGATAACGCTAAGATGTAAACTCAGATCAGATATGTGGAGTGATTCAACTATTGAGGGGAGCGAAGGCCTGGAAGAGCCATTCTCGGAGGAGGAGGTTCTTAAGGCAATCAAGGTTTTGGGTCAAGATAAGGCGTCGGGACCTGATGGGTTCCCGATTCTATTCTACTCACGTTACTGGTCTATCATTAGGAAAGACTTTTTAGACATTTTTCAAGGATTGTTTGGGGGAGCGGTGCAGATTGAGAGACTTAACTATGCGAATGTTGTCCTAATCCCGAAGAAGGCGGAGGTTCTTAGGTTAAGGGACCTTAGACCAATTAGTCTACTTAACGGCTCTTTCAAAATCATCACAAAAGTGTTGACTAATAGATTATCTACACACTTAAACGATATTATCGATGAATCACAAAGTGGCTTTGTTAAAGGGAGAGATATCTTGGATAGCATCGCATCAGCACATGAAATGGTTTTCGGAGGAAACAAAGACAAAGTTGATGGTTTTCTTCTCAAAATAGATTTCGAAAAAGCCCATGATACTGTGGAATGGGACTGTGTGGATAAGACGATACAGCTAAAAGGGTTCGGAGCAAAATGGAGGTTGTGGATGAAGATGTGTCAGAAATGGTAAATCTTTCGTCCAAGTTAATGGAGCGAGAGGTAAGGAAATCATATGCCAGAGAGGACTGAGACAGGGGATCCACTCTCGCCACTTATTTTTACAATTATTGCCGACGGGCTAGCAGAAATGAATAAGAGAGGAATATAGGGAGGGCTTTTCAAGGGAGTGAAAGTGAAAGGAATCTCAGTACCTTTGTCAATCCTACAATATGCAGACGATACTCTCCTGTTTGTGGTGGCTCAGGTGGAGGAAATAATGTCAATTCGAATATTACTTAGATGTTATGAGTTCTGGTCTGGACTAATGGTTAATCTTCACAAGAGTTGCGTGAATGCACTTAGCAACAACAATGCGAACCCGATTGAGGTTATATCCTCAATGTTAGATTGTGAGATAGGAGAATGCCCACTCAAGTACTTAGGTACCTATATCATACCCGAAAAAATGATTAAGGATGATTGGGTGCCTCTGATTGAAAAGACAGAGAAGAAACTGGCTGGCTGGAAAGGAAAGTTTCTATCTCTCAGAGGTAGAATCATTCTCATCAACTCCGTTCTCAGTAGTCTTCCAACATACCTCATGTCTATTTATGAGATACCCAATTAGGCTATTGAAAGAATCGATAGATGCAAGCGACAATTCCTGTGGAAAGGAAATCGTGAGGAGAACAAGGGGTTTCATCTGATGAAGTGGGATAGGGTATGTAAAAGGAGGGAGTTCGGAGGACTGGGTATTGTCAACCTACGTGATATGAACAAGGCACTACTCTCCAAATGGTGGTGGAAAAGAAACAAACAACGAAAGACGTGGTGGAGCAATTCGTTCATGAGATATCGAAGACAAAAAATTGTAAGATATGGAGGAAGATGCAAGCAAGGAAAGGTGTCATTGTTGTGGAAAGGAATTGCTAAGGTGGGGGATATTTATCATTCGAATACGAATTGCAAGCTAGGAAACGTGAGTAATATTAGATTCTGGAAGGACAAATGGTGTGGGGCAAACACCCTACAATCTCTTTTTCCTCAGCTAGCGAGCGAAGTTACTAGGGAGGATGACCTCGTGGTGGACGTGTGGAAGAATAGGGGACTGAGATTTGTATTCAGAGGCACCCTATCTAACGAAGGGCATGAACAACTGGAGAAGCTGAAAACTATGTTGGAGGGAGTGGGGCGACAGGTTAGGGGAGTAGAGGATGAAAGAGATTGGAGATTAAATTCTTCCTATATATTCTCAGTTAACTCCATGTATGGCTTCTTGAATGATGGGGGCATTAGAAGTACTCATGCAACTACTTTTTGGAAGTCGAAAGTACCAACTAAGGTGAAGGCCTTCCTTTAATTGGTACTGTACGACGCTATTCTCTCCAAAACGAATCTTAGAAAATGCAATATCCCGATCGATGTGACGTGCCAACGATGTAACTTGGGAGAGGACACTAACCATATTTTCATACTATGTCCTAGAGCTAGACTGACTTGGGAAGTCATGGGATTGGGTTTTGATATTGTAAAGACACCAAACTGTATTGACGACATATGGGGTAGCTGGAGATCCAGAAACATTACGAAAGACCATAGGCTAATTTGGGATATTACGGTTGGGGGCCTTGGGGCTATCTTGTGGTCCCTTTGGCTTGATAGAAATGATCTATGCTTTTGTAACACTAGATGTAGACTTCATATGTTGTTGCACAAAATTCTGTTTCTAACAGATGCTTGGGCAGGTCAAACAGGAGCGAGGAAGAAACTCCGTTTGGAGGGGGCAGAGTAGTTGACTGTGAGAAGACTGCAGTCACCACCTTTCTTTTCATTTTGGGTGCGGATCATGCAGGAGGTTTTTGTTATTTTGGGTTTGTTTCTGGCATTCTAAGTATGGCAAACTGGATTATTGTTTGTACGTGCCGTAGTGCACTGTAGTAGTTTAGAATTGAAATATTGCATACTTTTGTTTCGTTAATCTTTCATTAATGAAATCGGTGACTTCGGTCACTTTTATCTCAAAAAAATAATATACGCGCAAATGTTTGGGCATTCCCTGGAAGCGATGCGTTACCTGCCTCCGAGTGCTTCAAAAAATAGATATTGGCTAAACCAAGCAGCATGGAAAACCAAGATTCATGTAGCCGATCCCAACTAGCTGGGAAAAGACTTTGTTAGTGGTGGTGGTGTTGCTCTACTGTTATACAGTTTCAACAGAGGCTCCATCACCTGCATTTTCCGAACGAAATGAACGGACCTGCATGTTGAGCAGCCATCATGACCTAAACACCAGAAATTGGTCGGGTTTTATGGTTTTTCTTAACAAAAATTTACAGATGTTTAGGATGATCAATAACACAGGTTCAACGATATTCATTCTTAGGCTACTTTTTTATTCATCTGTTTGTTTTCCTTGTAATATCTGATCTTACCATATCTCCCAATAGCCCTTCAGGATGGGTATCTTTTTCGAAACATCTAATCACGAAGTGTCAAAGCGTCTGTTAATAATAATACTTTCTTTAATCTCTTCTAGACACTTATCTTTTTTTAGCATTTGCCATAATTCACCTCAACATCCTCATTTCAGCTTACTTTCTGTAAACAGTTATATCAACTTAACATTGTGAGTCTTACATTATGTTTGTCATATAATCTACCTTTATATAATTGAGATCAATTTCATGGGATACTGAACAAGTTGCTCTCCACATTAGCTAACCTGCTTTGACTATCACAATTTCGTCGTGGTGGTGGTGGTGGTGGTGTTGTTGGTGGTGGTAGTGGTGGTGGTGGTGGTGGTGCTCTAGTATTATACAGTTTCAATAGAGGCTCCATCACCTGCAGTTTCCGAACGAAATGAACGGACCTGCATGTTGAGCAACCATCATGACCTAAACACCAGAAATTGGTCGAGCTTTACGGTTTTTCCGAACAAAAATTTACAGATGTTTAGGCTGATCAATAACATAGGTTCAACGATATTCATTCTTAGGCTACTTTTTTATTCATCTGTTTGTTTTTCTTGTAATATCTGATCTTACCATATCTCCCAATAGCCTTTCAGGATGGGTATCTTTTTCGAAACATCTAATCACGAAGTGTCAAAGCGTCTGTTAATAATAATATTTTCTTTAATCTCTTCTAGACACTTTCTTATCTTTTTTTAGCATTTTCCCTAATTCACCTCAACATCCTCATTTCAGCTTACTTTCTGTAAACAGTTATATCAACTCAATATTGTGAGTCTTACATTATGTTTGTCATATAATCTACCTTTATATAATTGAGATCAATTTCATGGAATACTGAAGAAGTTGCTCTCCACATTAGCTAACCTGCTTTGACTATATGGACAACATCCCCCTCAATATCCCATTGTGAATAACCGATTCTACAATAACAACAACAAAGCCTTTTTCTCAACTAGTTGAGGTCGGTTACATGAATCCAGGTTTTTCATTCTGCTCGGTTTAGCGCAATACCTTTTGTAAGGTCACAAGCTATCATATCTTTTCTCACTGTTTGAGTCTATTTCCACCCAAGTAAGTTTAGGTCTTCCCCTACCCTAAATCTACCATCAATACTTATCAAATCATTTTTTTCTAATAAGGGCACCACTAGATTTACGAGTGACATGTCCAAACCACCTAAGGCGGTTCTCTCTTAACTTATCTTGGATATGAGCTACCTTTGGCATGTCTCGTATATGCTCATTTCTAATTCTATCCTTCCTAGTTTTACGACACATTCATCTTAGCATCCTCATCTCCGCTACTTATTTTTTGGACATGTTGTTTCATTGTTACCCAACACTCTGCTACATACATCATCGATAGTCTAACAGCCGTCCTATAAAATTCTCTTCAACTTTAAAGGTATACGTTTGTCACACAAAACACCACTAGCACTTCTCCACTTAAGTCACCATGCTTGGATCCTATATATAACATCCTCACAAATCTCCCCATCTCTTTATATAATCAAATCTAAATATCGGAAACGGTCACTCTTAGGTATCTCTTGACTATCAAGTTTCACTACTTCCTCAATTGTGTTCCGCATATCACTAAAATTACACTCCATATACTCTGTTTTAGTTCTACTTATTCCAAAACCTCTAGCTTCCAAAGTTTCTCTCCACAATTCTAATTTAGCATTAACTCATGCTCTAGTCTCGTCCACTAAGACGGCGTCATCAGCAAAAAGCATACACCAAGGCACCTCATCTTGTATTCTTCGCGTCAATTCATCCATAATCAAAGCCAATAGGTAGAGGCTTAAAGCCGAACCTTGGTGTAAACCTACTGTAATAAAAAAAATCACTGCTCTCTCATGTGGTTATTCTAATTGTGGTCTTTGCTTCTTCATATCCTTAATTACCTCAATATACTGAACAGTTGCTCTTTTATTATTTAACACCCACCATACTATGTCTCCAGGGACTTTATCATATGCTTTTTCTAGATCTATAAACACCATATGTAGATCGTTCTTATTTTCCGTATATTTTTTCATAAGTCTTCTAAGTACATAAATTGCTTTCATTGTTGACTTCTCGGGCATAAATCCAAACTGATTCCCAGACACTGTAGCTTCTAGTCTCAGTCTATGTTTGATCACTCTCTCCCAAATATTCATCGTATGGCTCATTAATTTAATCCCTCGATAATTGGAGCAACTTTGTATATCTCCTTTATTTTTATATATAGGTACTAAAATACTCTTTCTCCATTCATCGGGTATCTTCTTAGTCCTCAAAATCTCATTAAATAATCTTGTTAGTTAACCCACTCCTACATTCCCAAGACACTTCCAAACTTCAATGGGTATACCATCCGGTCCTAAACTTCAATAAGTATTTTGTCATAAATGTGAAAAGGAAGTCATTTTTTTATCACAATAAAGTGAAACCTCTTGTACTATTGGTAGGCTGCTTGTATACAGAAGATGAGGCTCATTAGTAATATGGTTGAACGATATGTTAACTAACAACACGTTGTTGAGTAATTATCCCTACATTACCACTTATTTACTGGAACATAAATGAATTAATTTTGAGAAAAAGCACACATAATATATATGGATTTATGGAAATGGGTTTTTAGATATTACCCCCATAAAACTTAGGTAATATTATATAACCCCCAACAAACTTTATAATTCTATATAACTCCCTTTAAAACATTATGTTATTTCAAAAATCCCCCAAACCTAAAATACATAATGTTATGTCGGGAAAAGAACGCACACACTAATGAGGTACGATAGGGTGATCAAGATCGTGATCGACAATTCAGACGGCGTGAATGAAGATGCTACAATTGTCGAAGGAATAGACATTTTGCACGAAATTGCCAGTACAAGAAGACATCAGCAGAGAGTAAGTAGCAACCTCCAGCAATCACATAGATGATAGTGAAGATTAATGGGACCACCAAGCATACCTAGCTGTCGTGAAGGAGAAACCAGACGTTCGAAGAGGTCAGTGATATGGCGTTGACCTCGATAATGGTAGAAGCATAATGGACACTTGCAGCAATATCGAAGCCAAGAACAGTCAACTACGGAGAGAATTCGATCGTTGACTCGAGTTGCTCAAACCACATGACTGGAGATGAGGAGAAACTGATCAGTATGTTCCAGTACAAAGGAGAACGCGAGGTAGTCATTGCTAACAACTCCAAACTACCTATCATGCACATTGGGAATACAATGATTGTTCCATGCTTCAATCCACAGAAAGTGCAACTACATAATGTTTATCACATGTCATGTATGAAGAAAAATCTCGTCTGTCTCTCAACTAACATCAGGAGGCAATCATGTAGTGTTTGAACCGGAGAACGTCAGAGTCTATAAAAAATTGAAGATTGATGGAGAGTCGATCCTAGAAGGACGCAAGTTAGATTCCATCTATGTAATGTCAATTGAATCAACATACATTGACAAGACCCAAAGAAATGAGACAGCGAATTTGTGGCATGCAAGACTTGCGCACGTGCGCCATCACAAGCACAAGGTGATGATGAAGCTATCTATGGTCAAGGGCCTACCGCAGTTGGAGATTTGAAAAGACACAGTATGTAATACCCCAGATTTTCAAATAATGCTTTTAAGATTAATAAGTGAATTAAAATGATTTTGGTGATTTAATAAACATTTTTATGAAATTTACCTTTTTACACGTGGAAAACACGTGCAGCTATTTTCTTGCAAAGTTCAAAGTTAGAAATTATTTTGGAGAAACCCATTAATTATTATTAGATATTATTTGTGAATTTTCTGGATTTTTCTGATAATTATTTGACCTATTTGCAAATATTACAAAAAGAGAGACTTTTGTGCAAAATTACTACTTGGAGTGAAAGCTCCAGATTTTTGGATTTTTGGGTTGAGCATGATGCCTAGTCAACTCAGAGGTAAAGAGTTTACTTTTTTTTAAATAAATTTGGTTTATTTAGCAAGTTTTAATAAAGAATGATCTTTTTGCAAAATTGCCACTTAGAGGGCAAAAAGTACAATTTCGTTTTCTGGGTTTTTAAAACAGTGCCGGACAATATTAGAGTAGTTGTTTTGTTTTTAAATCTTAATTAAGTTGGTTTTATCTAATTTCCAAGTATAAGGATTTATATATGTAAAGACATTTAAAAGAGATATTTTGCAAATCTATTCAGAAACCCTAGATACCCTTTTCCAACCTATTAAAGGTGAAGTGCAGCCGTCTCTTTGCTGCACTAAACAAAGGGATTTCTTTATTATTATTTTTTCGGAATTTCAAAGCGAGGATCTTGATTTTCTTGCAAAATGAGAGATTTTCTTATTTTCTTTATTATCTTCGATTGATTATTCAATAAGGTGGTAACATATGTTTGTTTTCTTATTGTTCGAAGTATGTTGTATGTGATGGTTGTGTATTAGAAAGCATGATTAGGGATTGTATGATGATAAAGTTTAGATGAGTATATGAACTAAAAATCGAATCTTTTCATCAAACCTATGCCTTGACGATTAAAACTTCATATAGATGATTTGAGATTGTTAAAGAACCTAATAGAACTCATGAGTATGATGTTTTCCTTCATATACTTACTGTTTTGATTCATTATAAAGAGTTGTATGATATGAGTGAGTATTCATGAAATTGAGTAAAAGTGGACCTTTGCAATGTATATGTATGAATATGCTCTATTTGGATTTTAGATGAATAAGAACTTGATTAAAAACATGTTGTAATTGCTTTTATTCATGGGTAAACTATGGTGAGTGATTGCATGAGTTAAATGAATTATAAGAATAGCTTTGAATTAAGAAGATCAAGTTTTGAGTAAAAAGAGGAGTTTTGAGTTTCGGGTCTGATTTGTATGCTGACCGAAATTGGGTTTTTGGTGTTTTGTAAAATCTTAATCTAATCTGAGTTGTTTTAGTACTGAGATGGTTTTGAACTTTATACTACATATATACAATGGATTCTTAATGTTTAACTAATGCACAAATACACACATATACACATTCACATTCATATCTATTGTTTTTGAAGATTTTGTGAATTTTGATGGGGTTTTTTATTGGATTTCAATTGTTTTGATTCTGAGATGAGTTTAAACATTTTAACTGATGCTTAAAGCCTTATTTGAACACACATATATATAGTGGTTGTTTTGAAGAATTTTTGTGAAAAAATGCTTCTTTGAGATCTTGATGTGTTTTTGATTGCTTTATAAACTCATATATGTTGTACAATTCATACTTTAGCATCACAGGAAGTTTAATTTTGATTTTACAAAGATTTATCGACGTATCAGTTGAAAACATGCACAAATTTCTAGCTGGCTGTTTATCAGCTAGCGGTCGACCGCTATGCTTTTCTTTTTAGAAATTCAAAAGAGGGGCAGTCGATTGCCCTATTTTTGAACTGTTTGGGCAGTCGACCGCACCTGCTGTTTTGAGTCGTTTTGTTGAGTTTTCTTCATCTCTTTTAAACAGTTATTTTCTCGATATTATGGATTATTGTTCTACTATTTTAGATGATGTTTTTGCTACAAATTACAGTATTTTACGAAGAGTTATATTTTATTTATAATAGGATTTTAATTGTATTCTTATGACCTTATTAAGTAAGTTGTATGTGTTTTCAAAAGAATTGATATTTTGGTGATATTCTATGACTTAAAAATATCATTTTCTGTTATTTGATTGGTTTAATATTTTATTTGAATTCTGGAATTTCACGAGTACATTAAATGGATTTGGATTTTTGTCGTTTCCGTATTATAAACGTTTTGATGATGGATTTATGAGTTTTATTGGAAGTTTTTGTAGTGATGGTTGAGTTATGAGTCTTTAGAGATTGAGTAGGGCCCTGACTACCGGCGGTTGAGATTTTGGTTATTGTTCAGTTGAGTTAAGCCTGGTAGGGTACACCAACTTTAAGAGATTCGCAATCTATTAAATAATTAATTAACCTAACAAGATAAGGATAGGCACTAGATGGTGATATGATGAAATGAAAGCAAACGTGAGTTAGGGACTTTAGGATGATCCAAGGAGTGAGATATTCTCCAGTTTTTCGGGACGATGGACGTAAGGGCCACAGAGTGATCCGCAGTGTGGGATTGATCTCCAGTATTCCGAGGACGAGAGCGACGCTCATGGGATGTTTGCGCAATGAGGGTTCCAGGATGACCTGCGGAGTGAGGCAATCCCCAGTTTTCCGAGACGATGGACGTAAGGGCCACAGAATGATCTGCGGAGTGGGATTGGCCTCTAGTATTCCAAGGGCGAGAGCCGATACTTGCAGAATGTCTAAATCTCGTAGTAGTCATCGTAGTAGGATTAGTTGCATAGCAGGGGATTAAACCCTATCAAGTGGAGAATGATTGTAATACCCTAAACTTTCATTTTAATGAAATGTTGATTTTCACGTGTTGTGCACGTGCAAATTTCATGTGTATATTTATTTATTTATTTTTATATATAAAATTTCTTTTTATAGTATGAACAATTATTTTCTCCTTTATTTTTCTAAAAGCTTATTTTGTAAAGCCTAAAATACTATTTTCTTAGTTTGAGCCTACTTTAATAATTCTTTATTTTATTATTTTGGCCCACAACTCTAAGCCCACTATTTGTGAAGCCCACAAATTTAATTAACCATTTAAATTGTCACACTTGTCAATGTAGACACAAAATATGAACAAATGATTAATTAAAATTGTACAAACTTCAAATAGGGGGGTACTAAGGGGCACGTGTATGCACGTAGTGTGCAATGCACACCATTGTGGAGGCCGGGTATGCATGGAGTCATGGGGAGTGGGTGTGTGTGTGCATGGGTAGTTTATTTGAGTGTGGGTGGTTGCTACAACTTCCCCTCCTATCCTAGCCATCCATCCTCTAACTATCTAATGAATCCTAGCCCTCCAATCCATCCTAGAATTAGTATAAATACCCCCTATCTATTTGTATTCTACACTAAGAAACTATTGAAAGAAAGAAAACTATATAGAAGAAATATATTAGAGTGAGTGTAAGTTGTGTGTGTGTTCCCCCATTGGAGGTCGGCCCACTCTTTCCCCACACTAGGAGCTCTCGGTTTTTGGCAAGGAAGCAAGGAGAAGGAGCTTTTGCATCGCAATCTAAGAGGAGAAGGCACTCTCTCGCATTCTAGGAGACTCTAGGATATTCTAATTGGCTTTTTCTTCAAAGAGGTGGGTGTTTCTCATGACTTCTAAAGTAGAAATCATGTTAGGAATAAATTGAATTGTTATTATAAAGCAACTAGTTGAAATGAAATGCATGTTTGCCTAACTAGAGGAGAAATGATAAACTATTAGATGTGTGTTAATTTGGTTGCTAAATTTATTAATTATGAATGAAAGTGGGTCTTCTCATTGTTCCTAATATTAGAATGCATGCTAGGTATGTTTTAAATGCAAGTATGTGAATTAACTAGTAAAAGATTGGAACCATGTTTGTTAATTAAAGTATTAAAGTAGAATGGTATATTAGAGATGAATTGATGGAATGAATTACTAAGAATAATTGTTAATTTTTGTAGTAGAATTCTCCATTTATATGTGCCTTATGAATGTTAGAATAAATGAAAAGATTGTTTTTGCAAATAAAAGATTGAATGCATTATGTGTAAATTAGACGGTAAAATAGAAGTTTTATTCATTAAGAAAGATGATTTTTGTGTTCTAAAAACACTATAGTTGCCAGTAAGTAAGAGATCATTATTGTAGTAAATTTTTGTGGGAAACAATTTTTAATTATGAAGAAGTATGCTTCAGTCGAATACAAACTAAGGCTAAATTATATGTTTTAAAAGAGTTTAAAATACCCTTAAAAATACTGGTCACTGTAGAATTAAATGTATTTTAATTATGGAAAGTTTTGTTTTCAAAAGAGGAGAGAAAGAGACAATTTTGTTTTGAGAATTCTTGAATTTTAGTTATGAACAGAGAGCAAGATCAAAACCCAAATTAATTACTTTCAAAACGAATTGGCCACTTAGACCAACTGGTCGGTAGGGCTTTGGTTGCTATAGTAGTCGGACGTCTCGGGTTCGACACTGTGGTTTTGTTTTTATTTTTTTTGTTAAAAACCCAACTAGCCGAGAGTCGATACTTAGGGATTATAACCCCTAGTTATATCGATTGGCGGCTTTGGCGCGTTGGTCTTGTGCACTGTCTATTTCACCGCTGGTTGTGGGTTTGAATCCGGTTGGGGGTTTGAGTTTAAAAAAAATATTTTTTTGTGGATTTTTATGATTAATTGAGTGTTTAAAAATAGAATAAAAATTGGAAAAATTATGGATTAATTACTGAAAAATTATTAGGACTTTATAAGAAAAATTTATATAATTTTTGATAAAGTGTGATTAAAAAATTGGGGTTTTTGCAAGAAAGGACTTCTTTGTGAAATTAAATTGTCTTTTTAAATAAAGGAAAAATAAATGAGAAATTTTTGAGTTATAAAGATGAAAAATTAGAAATGAGGAAATTTGAAAGTGTGATTGGTGTAATTAATTGGACTCCTAATTTGTGCTTGTAGTAAGATTTTGAAGTGAGAAAAATAGATTTGTGGAATACATGAATTATTGATTACTATTAGTTGAAATCTATTCTTACACATAAATTGCACATGAAGTTGAATTATTGATTGTGATGAGTTATGAAAGATGTGAATACATGAATGCTATGCTTATGAAACATGAATTGTAATTAATCATGAAAAGACCATATGAGTATGAAAAGCTCGATATTGTAATTATGAGTTGAAATTGAGAATTAGGGTATTCCTTATACCGGCAATGAAAGAAATATGAAAATGATATTTGAAATGAGAATACCAAGGTTTGGGTTATGTGAAATAAATGAATAAGACCGGTATAGTGGGAGTGCTACATTCTAAGGGTTGATTTTATTCATGATTCAATTAAACTAAGGATTAGATACATAGTGAATATGTAATGAAAGTAAGAGAAAAACATTGAGTATGAGGGCCATTGGATTGGCGGTGTGAGGACATTCACAGGATGTCCCATAATGCGTCATGATAGGACGTGGATACTGCTCCAGAGTACCGTCCCGATGGCGACGCTCGTGGGGTGTTTGACGACTGCGGGAGGTGTCATGTCTATGATAGGAGCTGAGTTATCACAGGATGCCTGCATGATGAGTCATGTGTCAGTGCATTGGGATTCCCTCCAGGGCGCCTAGACATGAGTTCGTAGGTCAGAAAACATCTAGGATACTTACCGTAGTTACAGTAGTAGATTAAGTCATAGCGAGGGATTGAACCCTACAAGATGAAGAACGGTTAAGGGCTTGCCCTCGGATCTATGTAGTATGGGCTGCATAGACTCTGAACAAGTGCGCATTAGTGTCATATAATTCAAATAATTGCATTAAGAACTAAGTGCACATTCACAATACGACATCAATAGGATAGTCCCTTTAGCTTTGTTTGTGACAAGTTTGTGGTTTGCTAAGTATTGAGAATCGTTATACTGTTTCCAGCATAGAGAGAATGGCCGTGTATAATATTTCGCCAGTTGAATAAACTGACGCGCCCACAGTTTTATATGCAAGGTAAAGATGCTTGACACAATTGAAGTAGACATGCTGCGCAAGATTGTTTTAAATGTTGTTTCATGTAAATTATTGTAAAATTGCTTCCGCTGTAACAATGTACAAGTGTAATGTAACTCTGATATAAGAAATATTTTTATTTCCTTGTAAAATTGTACGAAAGAAGTGTAAAGATCCTATGGAACTTCGGATTCAGTTGTATTTTGGAATTCGGGGTGTTACAACGATAAAGGCTTGCACCGGACCTATGTAGAGTGGGATGCATAGAATCCGACAAGTATGCATTAGAGAGTCAGCATATAGCATTGGTGTTTCCTTGACTTGGTTTTATGCATGTAGTTTCATGTTTTTCTACACTTGACACTTAGTCTAATTTCACTTGATGTTTTCATGTTTTATTTATTGTTATTTCTTATTCCATTCATTACTACTGTTGGCACATGTTGTTTATGACTACTTTGTATTTTATTTATGTTGCATTTATTTTTATGTCACTCACACCGTTATGGCTGACCCATGTAGTTTTGGGGGTTAGGATTATCTCTAGCCTCATGTTTTACAGGTAGGTACCTAGAGCATTGGGATTTGGATGTGGCTTATATAAATTGTAAAAGAACGTATTGTAAAAGAAAGAATTTGTAATTCAAGGTGTTTGTTTTCCGCTGTGCTTTGTAATGAATTGAAGTAATAAAAGTTGAAAGAAAAAAAAAATATCTATGTTTTGGCTATGTCTACTATTACAATTGAGGTTGATGCTGGGAATTGTGCCACATATTTCTGAGATATCATATTGGAAATTCAGGGCGCTACACAGTATGCGCAGGCTGTCAGTACGGCAGACACATCAACTTCCCTACCAAGAGTTCAAGTTCAGGGTAAAGGAATCACTCGAGCTGGTTCATTCAAATGTGTTTGGCCCGATCAAGCAATCATCCATCAGCGGGATGAGATATATGCTCACTTTCATCAATGACTTCTCAAGGTACGCATGGGTTTACTTTCTGAAGAAAAAAATCAGAAGTATTGTCCAAGTTCAAGGAGTTTTGAGAAAAGGTCGAGCAAGAAGTCGGGAAGAAGATTCGGTATCTGCGTATGGATAATGAGGGAGAGTTTACCTCTAAGGAGTTCACTGACTATCTGCAAGCCTGCAAGATCCGACGACAATTGACTTCCTTGTATACTCCACAACAAAATAGTGTTGCAGAGAGGAAAAACTGAAACTTGGGGGAGATCTGCAGGAGCATGTTGCATGCAAAAAATGTACCAGGTTGCTTCTGAGCAGAACGTATGAAGACAACAACACACGTGATTAACAAGCTACCACAGTCAAAGCTAGGGTTTGTGTCACCTTTCCAGAAACTATGGAGGATCAAGCCATCTGTAAGTTATTTTGGAATTTTTGGTTGTGTATGTTATGTTTTTGGTTCCAGATCATTTGTGCAACAAGTTTGACAAGAAGGCAATTGCTGCATCTTCGTGGGGTATGATAACGAAAGAAAATGATGGAGATGTTGTGATCCGACAACAAGAAAGTGTCGTACATCAAGGAATGTCGTGTTCGAAAAAGCGTCATCGTGGTGGGCACCTCAAGAAGTTCATTTGCTATATACTACATATTTAGAAGAGAATACAAAGGAGAGGTGGGGGGAGCCTAGTCACGAAACAGATGGTGTGGCTACCGCACCAAAACGAGCAAAAGAGAAGAGCCTGTGGCAAAGTTGTGTTCACCAACAAATAACCGAGGAGCAACCAAACCAAATAGAAGAGATGGTAGAAGAATCAACTCCACCGCTCTGAAGATCGATGAAACAGAGAATGTCGAAGCCAAAGTATGTCAACATAGCAGTTATTAAGAAATCTTACATGGAGCCAATCAAGACCACGAAGCAAGAACGAGTCGTCAAAACCAAGGAACTCAGCTCCGCCAAGCTTACAGAACAACTTGACATGATCACAAGAAAATTCTGTGCTGAGGGGAGTGTAAAAGTCATAACCAACTTGAGTTGGAAGGTCCTCAAATTCTATAGAAGAGATCATCTTCTAGTAGTCCCTAGGAACTACAATCAACTATAGGAACTACTTCAAATGACTAGAAGAGTCTATACAAACAAGCTCATATTATTATTTAAATATTATCTAGAAAACTATAGGATGGTTACTGAACTGAAATAGAGTTAAATAAATAGAGATGTGTAGAGAAAACTCCGATAGTGCTTAGCACTAGCCCAAGACCGTAATACCCGAGAAACCCGAATGAAACCAAGAGAAGAAACCCTCTAAGTATGAAGAATGATATGGAAGAATACTTGGAAAATACTTGAAAGATTTTTAGAGAGAATTAGAGAACTTATGAAGAACACTCTTTCTTTAACTTGCTTTTTATTTATTTGTTCAACTTGTTTACAAATGGGAGAGGAAGGAGCTATTTATAGGCTCCAAGATTACAAAATATCTTTCTAGAACTCTCTACCATAATATCTAGATTTTATATCTTACAATTTCTAGAATTTTCTACACAATCTTTAGATAATTATTTTATAGAATTCTCTAGAACATATAGAGGAGGTGATAATATTTTATGATGTTTCTAGAGAATCTCTAGAACTTGGGCTTAATTTTGGGTTTGGATTATGAACCCATAATTAAGCTTAACTCAAAATCAAGTTTAATTTCAATACTCCCCCTTAAACTTGATTTTGTCAACCATACCGAGCTTCGAACGAAGTAACTCGAATTTACCTTTTGGTAATGACTTTGTGAAGATATCTGCAACGTTGTCATCGCTTCGAACTTCCAAAGCTTCAATTGTTCCATCAAGCACCTTCTCCCTTATGAAGTGATGCTCTAACTCGATATGTTTCGTCCTTGCATGAAACACCGGATTATTAGCCAACTTGATAGCACTTTGATTATCTCCATAAATTGCAACCGACTTATTGATTGGCTCGAACAAATCTTCAAGGAGTCTTCGAAGCCATGTACACTCTTGAGCTGCGAGTGTTGAAGCTTTATACTCTGCTTCAGTGGTAGACAATGACACCGTTCCTTGTTTCTTGCTACACCACGACACGCTTGTGTCTCTACATAAAAACACATAACCTGATGTTGATTTTCGATCATCTAGATCTCCACCAAAATCAGCATCGGTGAAACCATAAAGAGAAACCTTGGCATTGTACTTGTACACCAAACCCATGCCAAGAGTTGTCTTCACATACTTCAAGATCTTCTTTGCTGCTTCTAAATGTGGTTTCCTTGGTTCTTGCATAAAACGGCATATGAGACCTACCGCGAAGGCAATGTCAGGTCTTGTAATGGTTAAATATAGAAGACTTCCCACAAGAGAGCGATAAGGTCGAGGATCAGGTAGCAAGGACCCTTCATCGCGCTTAAGCCTTATGTTCACATCCATCGGAGTAGTACGTGTCTTTCCTTCGTGTACCCTGAACTTCTCAACAATCCTTCTTGCATAGCTTTGTTGACCGATGAAGATTCCATCCTTTACCCTTTCAACCTCCAAACCAAGAAAGTTATTCAACTCACCTAACTTCTTCATCTCAAACCTCACCGACATATCCTCTTGTAGACGAGCAATTTCAGCATCATCGTTCCCGGTGATTATCATATCATCCACGTAAAGAAGAACTACCACGTGGACTCCTCCATTCTTCTTGAAGAATAGACTTGGATCCGAATTTGATGGTACATAACCGCAAAACTGAAGGAATTGAGCAAGTTTTCCATACCATGCTCGAGGAGCTTGTTTTAACCCGTACAAGGCCTTCTTAAGCTTACACACATAATCAGGATGCTCTCGTGATTTGGAACCAAGTGGTTGCTCCATGAAGATACTCTTATCAAGCTCACCGTATAGAAACGCATTTTTCACATCTAGTTGCCATAACTTCCAACCAAAGCTTGCGGCTAAAGATAGAACTAAACGTACCGTAGTCATCTTAGCCACAGGACTGAAAGTCTCATCATAATCTTCTCCATACTTCTGAGAGAACCCCCGAGCAACCAACCTTGCTTTAAATCTATCAATGCTTCCATCCGCTTTCCGCTTAATTCGATACACCCATTTACATGAAACGGGTTGAACATCCTTGGTTTTCGGAACCAAATCCCAAGTTTCATTCTTTATAAGGGCATTCATCTCCTCTTCCATTGCGGTCTCCCACTCTTGAACACCTTTAGCTTCATCATAAGATGATGGCTCTTCTTCATCTAATGGAGCGGCAAAATAACATGAGTAAGTAGTGACAAACCTTTCATCTCTGAACCGGGCAGGCTTAACAATGTTCCTTTTAGGCCTTTGATTAGCCATGGAACCATGATCTTCATCATCATCTTCCTCTTGATTAGTGCTCCCCCTTTCACCTTGCGTCTCTTTTTCAAGACTTCCGCTCTCACTTGGCATTTGAGGAACTGGTTCATCAACCTTGAAGGAATCTCCACCTTCTTGTTCGACCAAGACTTGAGGTTGTCCATAATATGAGGAAACTTCGTCAAAGACAACATCACGAGACACGACGTACCTATGTGTCTCAGGATCCATGCACCTCCACCCTTTTCTTTGTTCATCATAACCGACAAATATGCATTTCTTCGCCTTTGCCTCCAACTTTGTTCTCTGAGAGTCGAACACATGGACGTAGCAGATTGATCCAAATATCCTGAGATGTTTCACCGTTGGCTTCTTCCCATGAACCATCTCATAAGGAGACTTCATGTTATTCGGACTTAGTGACATTCGATTGATAACATAGGCTGCACATCTCATGCCTTCCGCCCATAAGGCCTTAGGCAAATTCTTGCCATGTAACCAACTTCTACACGTCTCGCTTAGATGTCTGATCTTCCTTTCCGCTACTCCATTTTGTTGAGGTGTATATGGACATGAAAATTCTCTCTTGATACCATGCTTTTTGCAAAAAGAGAGAAACTCCTTTGACATGAACTCCCCTCCATTATCAGTCCTTAGGGTCTTGATCTTCTGACCCAACTCTCCTTCCACGGTAACTTTGAATTCTTGAAACTTCAAAAATACTTCTGATTTTTCCTTTACAAAGTATACCCAAGTGTACCGTGAAAAATCATCAACGAACAGCAGCATGTAGCGAAACCCGAAATAGGAGGATGTTCTCGTTGGACCCATCAAATCGCTATGGATCCTCTCCAACGGAGCGCTGCATCGTGATGTAGAATTGTCAAATGGAAGCTTATGTGATTTTCCATATTGACATCCTTCACAAAGTTTCCCTTCATCTTGAATCTTCAATTTTGGAAGTCCATTAACCAAATCCTTATTCACCATGACTTTGCGCTTAGTCATGTTTATATGACCAAGCCTAGCATGCCATATATATGCATTGTCATTGGTACCCATCTTCTCAACATAAGAGCTTGAGGCCGATAAAACATATAAATCCTTAACTCGTGCTCCGGTGTGAACAACGTCCGCTTTTAACTCCTTGATATTCTTCAAAAACTTAATGTCTCTTGGGCCAAATAAAACGTAGTTACCTTGGTCCACCGCATTCACCACAGAGAGAAGATTCTTCCTTACTCCAGGAACATGATATACATTCTTGAGAGTTATTGGGCTTCCATCATCTCCTTTAATGACAACAGTTCCTTCCTTCTCAACGTGGTGGATTGAATTATCCGCGGTAATGATGGCTTCTTTTCCGTCATGGCGCTGAAGACTGGAAAATAACTTCTCGTCTCCGGTAATATGATGGCTACAACCAGAATCTACAATCCAATCATTTTCTAGATTTTTGGTTGTAGTGGTACCTGAAGATGCAGCCTCCACCGTGAAACATTTTCCCCATGCTTCGTCTTCAGTGTGACCCTTTGATTCCGCCATATTTGTTTCTTTCAACTTCACTCGGCAATCCTTTTTGAAGTGCCCAAGTTTTCCACACCGGTAGCACTTGAATCGCTTCTTGTCTCCCATAGAAGATCTTTCTCGTTCATCATTATTTTTTGTATCACTATCCTTGAACTTGGCTCTAAAACTTTGTTGCCTCCGAGCTACAAACGCGCTCCCCGAGTCATCATTGACTTTGACTCCCGCCATTTGCATGGCTAGTGATTCTTGCGAAGCTAGTAGATTTTCGAACTCCTCCAAGGAAGGTTGTGTAGCCCATCCTTGAACTGAAGTAACAAACGGTGTATATTCGGGTCGTAAACCACGAATAATGGACCGCTTCATCCGAGCTTCTGAAATCGACTCATCCGGATTAAGAGTATTAATCTCTGAGCAAAGAATTTTTACCTTGATAAAGAACTCTGAGATTGAAGACTCCCCCTGCTTCGCATTCGCCAACTCGTTCTCTAATAATTGTAGCCGAGCCTCGTTCTTCTTGTTGAACAATTGATCTAACGCCTTCCATATGGAACTTGCGGATGTGCACCTTGAGACATGCTCAAATACTCCCGAGGATATTGACCTCTTCAAAGCAAACTCCGCCTTGGCATTCTTCCGTGTCCACTCCTTTGTCGCTTCCGCAGTTGCAGCATCTCCCCTTGGTGGTGTTGTGCTACAACCACCGACGACATCCCATAAGTCCTCACTAACCAAGTATGACTCCATACATGACTTCCATAACCGGTAGTTAGATTGGTTTAAGATATCCATTCCCAATCCAACGACACAACCCATTGATTCCATACTTAGAATAAACCGAGCTCTCTTAAACCCCGATCTTGATGAGCACAAGATTAGAATGGCTCTGATACCATGTAGAGAAAACTCCGATAGTGCTTAGCACTAGCCCAAGACCGTAATACCCGAGAAACCCGAATGAAACCAAGAGAAGAAACCCTCTAAGTATGAAGAATGATATGGAAGAATACTTGGAAAATACTTGAAAGATTTTTAGAGAGAATTAGAGAACTTATGAAGAACACTCTTTCTTTAACTTGCTTTTTATTTATTTGTTCAACTTGTTTACAAATGGGAGAGGAAGGAGCTATTTATAGGCTCCAAGATTACAAAATATCTTTCTAGAACTCTCTACCATAATATCTAGATTTTATATCTTACAATTTCTAGAATTTTCTACACAATCTTTAGATAATTATTTTATAGAATTCTCTAGAACATATAGAGGAGGTGATAATATTTTATGATATTTCTAGAGAATCTCTAGAACTTGGGCTTAATTTTGGGTTTGGATTATGAACCCATAATTAAGCTTAACTCAAAATCAAGTTTAATTTCAATAAGATGAGAGGTTTAGTTGTCAAGTAAGAAGTGAGAAATCAAGTGGCTGTGAGGTTTGTGGGTGGAGAGTGACGCCAGGATAGAAAGATTGAGTGTATGCATATAGTGTTGAGTATATACTGTTGAGTGTGTACAAATATTAGTGGAGTTTGAATGTTTGTAATATATTGTTGAGCAAACAATAAATTAAGTGTGGTTTCTATGTGCTTGTGTGTAGTCTAATTGAGCTTCTCCAACTAAACAGTTGGGTGAGAGGAAAGGGTGTGTGGTTGTGTAGGGAATTTAGGGTGGGTTTTATGAAGATTTACTAGATAAGCAAGCAAGAGGAAGGACACATTTATAGATCATATATTAAAGGATTCATGAGAACAAGAAAAATAAGTGGATGAGGTGATTAAGACAGAAAGGAACTAGGATGTGGAAGGAGAAGGGAGGATGAAATGAGTGTTTTAGTTGGGGAAAATGCTAAGAGAGGAATAGTTTAGGTATTACAAAAATGGATTTTTCATTTGGGGGATTTTTGGAGTAACTTAATGCTTTAATGGGGGTTATATAGAATTACAAAGTTCGTTGGGGGTTATATAGAAACACATAAGTTTTATGGGGGTAATATCTAAAAAACCCTTGTGGAAACTAAAAATATGTTCTATTTTCCAGTACAAGAGTCTGAAGAAATATTAAATAGTTAATATCAAACAAACAAAATATTTCTTTATAGCCATAAAAATGCAGAGAGCAATTACTGAAGTCACTTGGATCAGCCTGGAGCAAGATAGGAAGTCTAGCAAGTTTCATACTGGACATGGCCAAACTTGACCAAATTCAAAGACACGGCTGTCAACATGACATAAACACTATGAATTGGAGGAAGGAAACGTCTAATGTATGGTAATAGAGAGCCATGCTTCAGGAAGTGGGAACCAGCTGCTGGTATGCGAAGAACTAAAATAATTGAACAAGCTGATGGTCAATAAATATGGATATATAGTTTACTTTCTGTAACCAAATTGCATTCTAAATAATTATGATCCTTTCTCCTTCTTATGCAATAGCATATGTAATTATCCTACAATGTCATGTGTGCCCCATGCTTGTACACAAAATTTGTTATATTATATGTGATAGTAATCTATATAATAAAACACAAAGAAAGCTATCAAGTGGCTCACCTTCAATCCCCCCAAAATCAATGGCCCAGATCTGAACTCACAAAACACATTTTCCCCCCAAAATTTCAAACCCCAAAACCAAATATTTTCCCCCAAAACTAAAAAAACTCGTTACTTTATTACTATCTCTCTCTTCTCTCTCTTTACTTTTTCATATTTCTCTCTTTTTCTCTCTCCCTATTTCTCTCTCCAATTCTTTCTTTATTTATTTAGAAATTTAGATTTTAAGATTTCAGGTTTGTAAATTTTCAGAATTTTTATGTTTTTTTGTTGCACATGTTATATTGAAAATAACAAATATCTCTTCAACAGTTAAATTTCATCATTTTCCACACTTAAAAGTTCTAAGAAGTTAGATTTTACAACCCCATTTATAATTATTTTTCAACATATACTAATGGAAACATGGACTTTTATTTACAACTAATTATTGTCATACTATTCAAACTTGAGCTACATAATTGTTGTTTTATTGTTTACAGGGCTTTTCGTGTTTTGTATCGTTCCGAAGACGTGCCGTAGGCACGTGCCCACGGGCAAATCTAGTATAAGCACAGTGCAGAAACATCTCTAATAAGATTATATAGCCGGAAGTAATCCTAATGAAAACTTATCACACAAGCTATTTACCTGAAGAATTTAAGAAAATGGAACTCTGTGATGGTGTGTTGGGTTCAGCAGTATCAAGAAGATACGGAAGCTCCAGAAACTGCAACAAAGACTCTGTTTGCGGGGTGCGGCCATATAGCAAAAATGGGAACAAATATTGATGTATATGGCCATATAGCACATTAGTGGAAAGTAGTAAGCAATAAACATTAAACACACGTACAGTAATAGTCATAGAAGTAAATATGAACTAAATCACTAGATAAGAGATAATACAGTTTAAGGTAAAACATTAATAAGCTACTAACATTTCCATGTGTGCACGTCCTTGTGAAAGACATGGGAAAACATAGCTCCATTTATTTTTGTTTAAATGTGTAAATGCCCTTTCACTACAGCAAAAGTCTGAAGTTGTGACGAGGTTGGGGATTTATATTCATATTCTAACATGTCCCGAAAGTTGAGCACCCTTTATGTGGGCTGCAACCTGGACCATGCACAACAATATTATTATCTTTTAACCCACAATCTAATATCCGCCGGTGGGATTCTAACCTGGGTAGTTCCGATACCATGTTAAATGTCCTGCCACTATACCAAAACTCCAAAGTTGTAATGAGGGTTGAAAGATTTATATCCATATTCTAATAACTGCAAGTGCAACTCTTAATAGGACAATAGGCACTGACGGAACCACCCTGGCACCTGGAACATTCTGCTACTGTCATGTTATTAAGAACTCTCATCATTAGCATACAATCTCTACATGTTCTTATTTTTGTTTACATATGACTGCCCTAGTAAAGCAGTACGATGTAATCTGCAAACGAAGAAAAGTATTACATGATTATTTATTCTCGCATAGCCCCTGGTTCAAGAATGTAGAGTGAAAAATAAAGCCTTCCTAAATTTTCATCTGCTAATCAAGCTTGCATACTTCATCTAAAATCCATGATGGCATTTTTTTTATTAAGTAATAAATTTCCCGCCTCTTCTTACCCTCTGACTTTCCTCATATCATAACCTATCTCTGCCTCTTCTTCCTTGAACCCCCAAGGGGTGTCAGATTGATTATCGTAGCACAATGCTATTATTGGGAGAGATATTTCGTGCAATATAGTGGTAACGAAAGAAAATTGCACAACTGTAGACGCCCTTCCATGCACCTTAAACAATAGAGGAAGGTTCTATAATGCATACACAAAGATGTAAAATAACTCACATTTGTAGCATAAATTCTGTGTGACTATCTTATTTTTATTCCAGGTCATCTTCATGAACCAGTCTGGAAGAAATAGTCCAGTAGCAAAACCTTTCAGAATTTTGGCCATTTATGTAAAACGACACTAATGGAATATCTTTTCAAGAAAGCTTGCAAGCTCTAATAAGCATGATTCAAGAATTTAGACTTGAGCTATCTAAGTCAACATTCACAAAAAAAAATCCAATTGATAGTTAACTTAGCACTTGTGGAATAGTGAATACAAAGTTTACAATAAAGAAGCCTACAGATATTTCTAAATTGTCAATTATTCTGTCAACAGGTTGCTCTCAAAATATTATATTCGTACTAACAACAAAAACAACAGAAATCAAAGATAAGGATCAGCAGATAAGTACGGGTACGGCAGAATCATGGAATCAGTATCAATTTATTAGGATCTAAGGTATATGATTACCGAGATAGTAGCAAAGAAGGGAACATACTTCTACAGCTTAAAAAGTGTAGAATATATAATGGGGACAGTAGAATATAATTGTTGGTAAAATGAACTGGTACTCGAACTGGAAGGTTAATTAATTAATCAATAACAAGATTTTCATCCTGAAAATTTTAATAATCACCATACTTTCTGAGAATACACATTACACGGGGAAAAAACATTAGTCAGAACAAGGAAAACATGATCCTGGAGCAATTTACGAACGCTACTTTTGTCGATGAGTAGCATTATAGAAAGGAATTGCCAATCCTTAATCATGAATATAGTGAATTTTCAATAAACAATAGTTAGTAAAACTTCACCATCAAAATAGCCAGAAGCTACTTCATCACGTTTATATGTTCTCAAGTATTTCACATATAAGATACAAGAAATGGATATTAACCATTACCGGAATGTGAATGATATGAGATAGGCTGAGATGGATCGAAGGATGGGGCAGTGGGGGGAAAATCAAATGGTTTAGCCCCTCCAGCATTTAATTTATTCCTCACCCACTGCCGGTAATCTTGACCATCGAGCTGTCCACCCCTGAATGCAATAGAGAAGTCGAATATCAACAAATTTATACTGTAGCTCAAAAATAAAGGGCAAATTACGCTAATATATAGTAATAGTTCCCACCCAAATAATGTGCAGATCTTCGGGTCAACAGGAAGATTTTTTTTTTTTTTTGTGGTTATCGCAAGCCACTCCTCATCATACTGAATTTCATGAGATCCTGGATCTGACTCAATTTCAACAATCTGAAGATCAAGTAGGAACAATCTAATGAGTTTGAGCTCATAAGATTACTCCTAACAGCAAGCTTAAATACCAAACTACCTGTAAAAATCTACGACCTTTAAGGCACTTGATACCTTTAAGGCACTTATCAAGTGCAAGAAATTTGGTGACGGATCCATCATCTCCATGTTGAACGATAGCCGGAAATCTGCAGTGAAGATGAGCAGAAAACCAATATGGTGGTTTCAATTGGTCAAGTAATTCTGCAGCAGGTAGACTTCCTAAAGTTCTGCTCTGGACCAACAGTATGATTACAGCAGTTACATAAAATAGGCATTGCTCTTCAGGTATCACATAAAGATTCTAGCAATTAAGGGGGGAAATTATAGAGCAGATAGGTACACATAATTCACAGGATGAATATGTCTAGAAATCTTTTCCATTATGGGTGTGGCCCCTCACAAACAAATGGTAGCAGAATGAAATAAGGGAAGAAATATATAAACACGCTGAGAACACAAAAACATATACAGAAACATGCAAACACATTGCCTACTTTGAAACTTGTACATGTGATTGACTCAATTATTCAAATTCTGCACTCAACTATAATACAATCGATAGGAACCCAAAATTACAAGGTCATCTCTCAAATTTGAAAAGAAGACAAAAACAAGCAGGAATTATGCTAAAATCCACTAGATCATATATATCATAAGCATCATTCTGGTACAAATTGTGTTTAAATTGTGTCCTGTACTGAGATTACCCACCATAGCCAACTAGATGTAGATATCAGACCTATTAGTTTTAAAATTATCTTTAAACTATTTTATTTTTAAAAATGCTCCAATAGATGCAAACAGAACAAAACAGATTCATCGTTTAAAAGAATTAGATGAGAATAGGAAACAATTAGGTTCTTGCCATTTTGTGTGCAAAAAATTCATGGCCAGTTGATTTACTCAATCCACAAGAGCACAGATAGAGATTAATGTATCATTCTATTGCTAATTAAATTTGGCAGGTTTCTGAAACTCTGTAAGTATCACATTGGAAGATATAGAATCCATGTACTCCTAGATTCAAATGATTATATATGCATCTTAGTATTGTCAAGGTGCTGCAAATTTTTTAGTCAAAAAAACAGGTGCTTCAAATCTAGAAGCACAATTTTCAACCATACAGTGATGAAACAAGATATGCAACAATTTTCAACCAAAAAAAAAAGAAAAATGTCACTGTGCCTGTACAATGCTGACACAGAAAACAGAAAACTAAGAACAGACAATACAGTAAAAACAATTGAGAATGGCTGGGCATGATATAAACAAATATATTTTACACCAGTACACTATTATATCAGGACAGAATGAAATAACTGAATTACCTCTTCCTCGAAAAAGGGTTTCCACTGAATAAGTTTCTTCCAGTCGCCATACTCTGTGATACCAAGAGGTCAATTGTGTGATATGAAGATATCTAAAGGCTCCTTCAGTTGCTTGAGCTTAAACACATTGTACTCCCTGACATGATAAACAGATCTGATATCCCACTCATTGTATGGAGGCCTCTCACAGTGTCCTGTATGAAGAAAATGACAAATTATCATAGCTCAAAGTAGCAAATACAGGGAATGGCTTAGAGTGAAGACTACTAAAATCACAAGCCAGTAACGAAGGAATTCAATAAAGATTTTCAGCTACACAGAATGTAAAGAAGATATATGTATGCGTATTTGCTGTTTATGAGGAAGAAATATTTACAGGTGATGAACAAGAAAACGTTCATAAATATGATTTAGAACTACATAAAGGATAGACAGTTCGAGAATATATTTCATATTAAATTTACAAATATTACAGCTTGGATATTAGTGCACGGACTTGCCTAAAGAGTAATACCCTGATTTATAAATTCCAGATAGTCCTCCAATTCTAATGTTACCAAACTTGATAACTTCAGCAAATCCCAAAAAATATATATTAGGTGCCACCCATCCTCCATAGTATCTAGCAAGGGTGCAAATAGGGTCAATACTAATGTATGCAACTATAAGAATAAAAGCATAAATCAACCAGTAACATTATAACAGTAACACAAAGTAATGTTAACCATGAATACTCATTCCATACAAACGGATTTATTCTATGGTTCCTTATCCCAGATAATTTGCATCATGCGTTACATACTCACCAAATGTCGGTTAGAGAAACAAGTTCCACTCACTACTTAGCTCTATACATCTTCTCCTTTGAACCTCCATCGCACTCAACAGGATGCCTCCTCCCATCACCATTGGACATAAAAAATGCAAATTTTTAATCCCTTACCCATTACATTATATCATAAGCTTACGTCGATGAATTCTTAAGTTCCTTCCCTGACTGAACAAATTACACAGTACAAAATGACTGATGTGATAATCTGGAGCAAAAATCCTCTTATTCATTTTTAAATGCACCGATTAGTCTCTCTATCCCATAAACATTACACAATACTTCAGATTCACATTCCAACTTCATTTATATCGGCTATCGCCGTGGGTTAAATATGACCGACACTAATCCTTGACGAAGCAGATCATACGATCGGAATTAAATTTATCCAACCAAACTTGAACACAGTAATCATAATAAAACCAACTGCTATATGGAGTTAATGATGATACAACTTACCTCGTATTTCTAATCATTCATATTATGGTTAGATTTTGAACATATTAAAAATAAGTGTGAACTGTTCATAAAAGAAGTAAGTGAATAATGGAATTTAAGAAATAAAAGAACAACAAAAAATCAGCTCAATACACTGGAGACTATTATTACCCTTATCGACCAAATCATGCATAATCTCTATCTGACTAAATATATCAATTCATTATTATAGTTACTAAGGCTATTGCTAAAGTTTTACTTGGTTTGGTTTGGTGATCCAAGAATTAGCTAAGATCTTGGAACAATTGTTCATTGTTTAGGTGATACTAAGATCAGAAAATTTTGAGAATAAATATTTCTGTTAATGATTGAACTAGTTACAGCGGCAAGTATCAATGGAACTTTATGGTTTTACATGCCACTATGGAAAAGTTCTTCATACTAAATTGAATGTATTTTCAAACCTCAATAGCATATTAATATCATATTGAAATCAATTACTTAATCGATAATTGTTGTAAGGCATTGTTCAAGTTTATAGAAGAATATGAAATATAGGGAGCAGACCAATGAGAGACATACTACCTTGGGAACTTTTGTTTCTAAGAAGCATTCATTAACATATGAATCTTTTCTAGATAGAACAGTGGAAGGAAACCCCTGAGCTTTCACTAAAAAACATGAGAGAAGGGTAGTTAACTCACAGTTCCCACAGGTAATTGGACGCCTCGTGATTCCCTCCAATGAATATAGTTGGATATGGAGCAACTGCTTGTCCAGAGTAGTACTTCCAGAATGAGTTCATACTACGATATTTCGGTGGGACATTTAAGCTTTCTAAATCATTTTCATTCCTAACAGCCTGTTAAGTACAGTTTCTGATTATATGAAATGCATAATAAAAGAATATCAGAATTAGAACGGACAGAAAAACAAACAGATGGGAATAGAAAAGCAAGACTGATATAAAAGGTGTAAGAGCAATATCTCAGTCCAACCATAATTAGTGTGCTTGATCATGTAAATGAACAAATGAATAGCTTCGAAGATGATGGGCAAACATATGAATCAAAAGAAAAGATTCAGCAAACCTCAGTTCAACTCGAACCATGGACCAGAGCATGAGATTCCATTAGGTGCGTGAAATAAAGATGTTCTAGGGTCAGGGTCGCCAGTTCTGGCCTATACACTCTGGTCTATCTTCTAACCCGACATACCCACAGGAAGAATCATTAGGCGTAGATCCAAGAAGGCCATTTAGTTATCATTTCATAGCGAAGAAACTTTGACAAAAAGCTTTCACGAATACTTGATTTCCAACACATAATCAAGAGTACAGGTTAATCAAGACAGATGTTTAGGGAACCATGAAGAAATGGTTTAGTTGAAAAGGAACAACAAAAATAAACATATAACCATTTGATCATTACAACAAATGAAACTCAGTTAAAGTTATATGTTGGATGTTTGATTAGAAGATGTTGCCAAACTATGTTCAGAGTAGGCTCAAGTAGTATCACTACACTCTGTGAACAGACTCCATCATCTAAAAAGTTCTCTCTTGACCTATTATGGTTTCTATGGCCTTAGAGCATCTCAAATCGTTTTCTATTTTGGCAAAATAGCAAACGAAATAGCAAAACGCAGCTGCAATCGTTTGCTGTTTTGCCAAATTTTAGCAAACGAGGAACAGTATCGTGCCAAATTTGAGAAACAAATTTGGCAATTGCCAAATATAGTAGACGGAACATGATCCGTCTCTATTTTTTTAATTTTTTAAACGTGTCGGACGAAACAACATGTTTGTCCAATGTTTTTTAAATATTTTTTTTACTTGTTTAACGATCGGACGGAACAACATGTTCCGTCCTAATTAATAAAAATAAATAAAAAATAATGTCGAGCGGTACATGTTGTACCGTCCGATAAAACAACGAAACATAAAAAGTGGTCGGACGGAACAACATGTTCCGTCCTTCCATTTCTTTGGATTGGAAAATTTAATCCAAGTCCATGTTTCCTCCAAATTTTTTATCAATTGCCAAACCCAAGTTAAAAACAAATTGCTTCAAAGTCCATTTTGCCAACAAAAAAAAAAAGTTATTTTAATTGGTGGGACGGAACATGTTGGTCTGTCCGTCCATTTCTTTTTCTCATTTGATATATTATAGAAAACGACGATTGCAGAAGAACACTCTATTTGCCATTTGCTACTTTGCCAAATTGGCAAAATAGCAAAAACGATTGGAGATGCTCTTATCAACTATAATCATCTTAACAAGCATAGACTTCATTCTACCATATAATCAAAGTCCTGAAACTGCCATCCTCAACTCAAGGATAATAAATTATGAAAAAGGGGTCTCAAAAAATGCAACATCATGGCACAGCAAATTCCAACACATAAATAAGCTCCACAAGCAACTCCACTTTCTTTAAATCAAACTATGTTTGAAGCCAAACACAACTGTACAATCATAAATTGCACAACTACCAAACAAGTCATCTAATTCTCTATATGCCTTACCCAATCAAAAATTAATCAGTGTAAAGTTTCTCTTAAACTGTTCTTCTTAGCAAATCTATCTTCGAGTTAATTAGAGATTTAGGCTTCTTTTTGAAATTATTTGCAAAAAAGGCATAATCTCAAAAGTATTTGCGATTAAGGCCTAGCCTCCAAAAGTATTTACGATTAAGGGCTAGTTTTTTAAATAAACTTCTACACTTCCTTTTCTATACTATTTTCTATAGGATGTGTGACCTTTCTACAATTTAAACATTTATTTTTGTAATTATTTCTATTTTTCTTACATAATTGACTTTTTAACTGCTTAAAATGTAATAAATATTTTACTAAAATTTTGAGAAAACCAGGTAAGAGTTTCTTACTTAAAAACGAGACTCTGATACCATACGTCGTGAAGCGTGAAGAAATCTCTCCTGCAAAATAGAATTAAAGAGAGTATCAAAAAACTTTAAAACTTTTAAAAGATCAGAAAATTTTAAAGGATCGGAAAATTTTAAAGATGATAATTTTCTTTAAAGTAATATTCTTCGAAATAATGTATATTGTCTATCTCAAAAAAGTAATCAAACGTGTCTTCAAGATCTCCCATATATTCTAATTCTGTCTCAGATATTTCACCATTAGTGTCATATGGGGGTTCTTCGAGTTCTTCTATATGGCTATTTCCTTCTCCAATCTGTTCATTTTCTTCTAGAAATTGTCTATATGCTGTTATAGGGCTCCAGATATAACTACTAAATACATCATTCTCATAGAATAATAAAGATCTTTCATAAAAAGTTAGATCACCAATTATTTCGACATTTATATTACTAGTTTCTCCAGGAATTATTTGATTTATTGTTATAATTATTACTCGTTGTACACTAAAGAAGGAGAATTTGAATTCATAATAATCATTCATGCTTGTTACTCTATGAGGATAATAAACATAAAAAACTAGCATTCTATCACTTCCTTGATAATTAATCATTAATTCAAAAATTTCTAAGGCAATATTCAAACTATTATTATCCATTAGTTCTATTGAACGACAATAATTATAAACTCAGTAATAGAGAGAGATTTCTAAGGATACCCTAAAAATCAAAACAAGACGGCCCATCATGCTTCTGACCTAGTTAAACTTCTTCGAGCTGCTCTGTACCAGTTACTACCAGTGGATAAAATACCTCTGGTATGCACCCCGATTTCAGTGCTCCTTTTACGTTCCTCCCATCTCAGGATTACTATGCTCTCAAGAGACCTTCATCCGAGAGATACGTCTGGAACAACTAGTAGCACTTCGATACAGGCAACCACAACCTAGCTCGTTTCCTGCTACTAAGTGTACAGTCTAACTATAGAAGGTTACAAATGGATCTTTTTGCAAGATCCTTCAGGCAGAGCCTTACAAAACTCTCCCTAAGTAAGAAAAATTAGTTTTTCATACCTTATTTTGTACAAGATCGTGTAGTAGAACTCATAAAAGGATAATTTTATTTCTCCCAATCCCCTTACAGACTTTTCTTACAAACTTATATGGAATTTCTTTCAACCTAGATCCTCCCCCCTCTACCTTACTCAGCCTACCCTTTTATAAACCAAGGGATCAGTTTACAACAAGTTTACATACGTCATTGCTTACATCACAAGTAAAATAATTGTTGCTTACATCAGTCTTTAATAATTTTCTTGTGAACTATTCTAGAAAAAGAGATTCCTCTTGGCAAACAAGTTCACATGATTCACATTTGTGTTCATATTCTGTCTTCATCAAGCTACAGTAGCATCCAGCTGTCTCTTCTGTCATTGTCATTGTTCCTGTGGATAGTATTTGGTACCAGCTGTCAAACAGCTCATGCTTATCTTGTGACTATTTTATTTTTGCTATACTATACATTAATATTTTTTCTGGATCTGGGCTGTCATAGATCCATATGTTACTGTCTCTTAGTTTTATATCCTTTAACTCACAGTACATGTTCCTGAAGTCCATGGCCCTTCTTTCTGGGATTAATTTCAAATTCTTCAGTTTTGTATGGTACAATATTTGATGCTCCATAGATCACCTGCGTGGTCATCCCTATTTTTATAACGTGTTCTGCTAGGAGCTCTTCATTGTCTTCAAGATATTCAGAGATGGCTGAATATATTCTGACATATCTTTGAGGCCTTTGTGAGGCAAAAATAACTCTTAACTGCTTTGTAAATTTCTCTTAGCAAGTTGACTAGTTCCTCACATTCTCTAGAAGGATAGATGCAATGAATAAGTCCTCTTTCGAACAATGCTCTGGTTGTCTTGGATTAGCTCCTGGTAGAATGATGACCTTGTTCATATGTTGTTGTGATATGGTTTTGATGAACTGGTTCATCTCTGTTACTTGGCATAGTTTTTGAATATATTGTAAAAATAATACTTTCTTTGATACTTTGATAGGAGCTTTCTCAGTAAGAAGTGTCTCCTTGTATGTAGTCTTATTTGAGGATGTAAGTGCATCCTCTTTTAAGAAATGAGTAGGCTCGCCTATCTCACTGATTTTCTCGCTAGTATTGTCCACTATATTTTATGTGGTTACATGCTGACTTACATGCTGGTAGAACAGACTTTGGAGCACGCATATTTGCAATTGTAATTGATTAAATGCTCCTTTTATTTGCCCCACGGTCTCCTTTAGGTAGACTATATCATGTTTTATATGTTGGACTCTATTTTTCATCCTGTAAAAATAAAATTGTTAGCTTCTTGATAAGAAATCTGCTAGGATGTTATCTTTTCCTTTTATATTTTCTATTGAGAAGTCGTAATGTGCTAACTCCATTTGCCATCTTATCAACCTTTTATTTGCTATAATTGGGTCTATTATTTTGTTCATCCAACTCTTTGCTTGTGTATTGTCTATTCTTACTGTGAATTTTGTATGTATAATGAATAACTCAAACTTTTTTATAGCTTTTAAGATTGCTAGTAGTTCTTTTTCATTTATGTGATAATTTTGTTAGGTCTGTGTGAATAATCCATTAGTATATCTGGCTAGTCTTTCTTCTTCTTCACCAATTTCAATGAATTTTAATACTGCTCCCCAATTATTTTCACATGCATCTGTTTCTATTATCCATGAACATTCTTTAACAGGTAATCTTAGCTTATGTAATTCTGAAGTTTGTTGTCTTAATATTTTAAGTCTCTCTTCATCCTCTCGGATCCATTCCCATTTCTTAAACTTTTTCAGTTTTTGTTGTAACCAATTTGTTTTTGCTGATAAATTTGGTATGTAACCTCTTGTTTGATTTAGTAACCCTGTTATAAATTGTACTTCTCTTTTTTCTTTTAGGACATTAGGAAATATTTTTATTTTTTTGCTATATGTGGTTGTAATTCTATTCCTTCATGTGATAATTTTGTTCCTAAGAATTCTATCTCAGTTTTGAATAATTTCATTTTCTTTTTTGATAGTATAATACCAGCATTTTTCACTATTTCTATGAATTTTAGTAGATGTTCTTTATGTTGTTCCTCGTTTTCGGATTCTATTAGAATATCATCTACATATACTAATATGAAATTGTTGTATTTTACAAAAAAATTATCCATATATTCTTGAAATATTCCTGGGTTGTTTTTATAACCGAATGGTAATACATTCCATTCATAAAATCCCGGAGGTGTGCTAAATGATGTTAAAGGTTTTGAATCTTCTGTTAGTTTTACATGATAAAATCCTGATTTACAATCAAATTTCGAATATATTTTTCTTATTCTTACTGTGTTAAGTAGTATTTGCATGTCTGGTAGTGGGTATCCAAACCTCTTAATACTTTTATTTAGTTTCTTATAATTTACTACCATTCGAGATTTACTTCTTTTTTCTTCTGAATGCTTTCTTACTATGAATGCGGGTGATGAATGTGGACTTTGTGATTTTCTTATGTAATTATTTTCCATTATTTTATGTGTATTTTGAACTCTTCTAAATCTGTTGGAGTATGTCTTATAGGTTTAATTTTTATTATTTTGTTCTTATCTATTAACTCTATATGTGCCGTGGGTTTACTTAAGTTCCATTTTGTCAAAGGGTCTTCTCCGCACAAATCTTCTAATTGTTTTTATAAAATTTCTTTTGTAGTTGTTTCTTGAACTTGTTGTATTCTAGTTTTGTTTGGTAAATATTGGTATTCATCATGCTGGGTTGAAGAAACTCTGATGTGTGGCAGGTTAGTTCTGGAATAAGGTTGGGTTATTCTAATTGCTATTGCTTGGTGTCTGCAAAGTGTTGTAAATACGACTGATTTATGTGATATGGTTATGGGATAGTATTGTTGGAAAAAATCATTTCCTAAGAGTACATCATTATTCATATCATCAAACTGGTATATTATTGGTATTTTTAGTATGTAACTTTCTATTTGTATATTAACATTTTGTTGATACTTGTCAAGTATGATAGTTTGTCCAATTAATCCAGTTATTGCCTTTTTATTATATCCATCTTGTTTCCATTTTGGTAGTATATTTTCGCGGCATAGACTAGTGCCTGCTTCGGTGTCTATTAGACTATGATAGTTTCTTGATTTGTATCTTTCGTAAACAAATTATATTAGTATGTATAATGTATTTTTTGTTGCTCTTAATGGATTCATTTGTCCAATATTCTATTTATTACCATACTTTCATTGTTTACTGTTATTGTGATTTTTTTTTCTTGAATTGAGTAAGATTGTACTAATGTAAGGAAGTCAGTTCCCAATAGCATTTCATTAACATGGTGTCCTGGGTCTACGTGTAAAACATTTTCTTTTTACCATTTATCCTTAGTGGTAGTATAATTTTATGTACAATTGGATGTCTATTATTGTAATAGTCTGGGTAGTTATATGGGTTTTCTAATGTTATTAATTCAGTTGTTTTTACATTTGTTTGTTTAATATGTGAATTGGTAGCTCCTGTATCTACTAAGGCTATTTATTTATTCCATTTTTCATTGTCATAATATTCTATTTCTATTTTAAATTGGTTATTGTTTTGGTGTTCTAATGTATTTATTATTGGTATTAATTCCAATGCTTGTTGTTTATTTCTTATTGATAGTGACCTCTTTCCGAACATATTTGTGGTGCTTTTCCTTTTGCAGTTTCTTTTGCATTATTAAAGTCGAATTCTATATAATTTGGTATAGTCATTTCAGGATTTCTCTAACTGGTTTGTATCTTATAATTTCGCTGAATAGCGGCTCTATTTTGAAATTATCTGTATTTCTATTTTTTACTTCATGCTTACTAGTGAAAGCATAAATATTTCTTATTTGTATACTCATAACTTTGCTTTTCTCTATCATTTCTATTCCTGATAATCTGTGGTATATGACTAGACTTTTGTCTTTAAATACAAATAAAAGATGAGTGTGGTTTTTTTAAACACAAATGAAATATGAAAGTGTTTTTTTTTAAACCCTACCTTAACCCAATCCTAACCCTAGCCCTAACCCTAACTAACCCAGTAGACCTCATTTAAACATTGTGTCTTTTCTTTTTAACTTTAGTGTAGTTTTTTTAAGCTCACCAAAAGTTTTGTATAGTTTTTTTAAAATTTTGCCTTACTAATTTACCCGTATTATAAATATATTTCGTAATTAATATTAGCTGGAGGAGGAAAAGGGATTTTTCGGTACTAACCCATTTTTTGAAAATATTGACCAATTTGACCCACTTCCAAAAAAATATTTATCCAACTAACCCAACTTTATAAACATCAGGATTAACCGCTTTTGAAAATAACGGCACAGGTAATGTAACGCCCCGATTTCCATACATTGGGAAGTAGTGACATAAGCCAAAATCTTTTCCTTCAATTAGCCACAATACACAGAAAAGCGAAAAAATTTAAAACTTTTATTCAACAAAATATATTACAAGTCCGAATGTTATAAAGTTGGATTACATTACATCATTGTTACAATAGTGTCTTGCAAGCCCAAGTGTTACAACTTCCAATAAATTTACATCATAGTACAATGAATAATAAATAACACTTGGTACTTCACTTTGATGCATCCCGACATAAAATAAATTACAACATATGTTACAAATAAGAATCAACACTTTGTTTCTCTTGCCTTGATTCCTCCTGAATCCTGTACCTGTAGTTTTGCGATCCAGTACTTATTGAAGTGGGGACGTCAGTACATATACTGACGCTTTAAAGCTGATGACTAGCAGCGGATCTCAACTTTAAACAACCAGATTGATGAAAAGATAAATGTGTATATATAATTTATGTGTTAGTGTATGCTATGACTTATACTCTAATGCACGATTAACTAATGCAATGATGCACTTATTCTAATGCAAGTGAGACTCTGTAACAGTTTGCAGCCCACACTACATACGTCCATATCAAGCTGTTTCTCCATATTTGGGAATTTGAACCCGCGTCATGAATTCTGCTCTTGTACTCATCATGTTCCTGACACAATACTACATGACTGATGGGATTGCAGATACGGTCTAGTTCCACTACTGCGGTACAATAGTGGTGTCTATGTTTGCCACTATTTACCTGGCGAATCGGACCTCACTCAAAAGCCAACACGAACCACAAGATATTAGCCAACCTTGAGCCGTGCCCTCAACTCATCATGAGAAGGCATAGAACCCGACGGAACCGTAGGGTCTATTTCCCTAGAAAAACCTCTCATTCTTATCATGGCACTTCGGGAATTAACAGCCGATATACGGATCCCGTGCTCCCAACTAATCATCAAAAAGCACCGCTCGTATTCCTTTGACAGGGGGATACATCCCAATAACACCACTTAGTGTCGGCCTATAGTAGAAGTCGAATTTTAAGGTATCACCCCTAATACCAACTCTCACCCTTCGGCAATTCATAGATAAAAATGGTTAAGTAACAGTTACTGCCTTAACGATGTCACTGACCCTAACCAATCAAATGGGACCTACGAGCTACAAGGTACTCTCAACCTAGAGTCGTACTCTCATCTTGCCATGAGACGACACCAAAAGATTCAAACAAGCGAGACATACCACTGTGCTTCCAACTTATCATGAAAAAGCACCCCACGTGTCCCTCTTCAAGAGAGTGTAACAATTGTTGACACAATCTACCAAGTCTCAACCTAGACTTCACAATATCTCCTCGGATCCACTCATCGCCTATCTATTCAAGATAATTACTCCATACGAGCCCAATGAGCTATGCATGAACAAACAACTACATACGAGGTAGGTGAGATACGTATAAGACGGACCAGTACTTATTACATGACTTATGAGCACAAGGAATACTTATTACTCATAATCAAGTGCATGATTCAAATTACTAACAATTCACGATAACTCTAGTTAGCACGAATTAGAATTTCGTGCATAAGCTTACTAAAAAAAACTTGATCTTTTATACAAAAAAGCAACATCAGAAATCTTCTAACAACCTATAAGCAATTAAACCTACTACTCTTATCGGAATTCAACAAAATTAGACTTTTTAGAAAGGTGAGAAAATCTACTACAATTCTCTAGTTCACAACCTTTTCAAATTCAGTCAATAAGAGGTAGAAAAACCTCGAACACTCTAAACATCGAGATTCAGCCAAAAATGCCAGCTGCTGTGACTTTGTAAATGTCATAACTTCTACTCCGCCTATCGGGATCTAACAAAATAGGACATTTTGGAAGGGTTAGACCCTCCACTACAACTCTCTACTTGACAACCTTCTCAGATTCAGTCATAAGAGGTAGAAATACCTCGATCAACCTAAACAGCGAGCTTCAGCCAAAAAAGCTAGCGGCTGTGACTTGTAAAGGTCATAACTCCTACTCCGTTTATCGGAATCTAACAAAATAGAACACTTTGGAAATGTGAGAACCTCTACTACAACTATGTAGTTGAAAACATTCCCAGATTCAGTCAATAAGAGGTAGAAAATCCCCGCTAAACAACGAGCTTCAGCCAAAAAGGCTAGCTGTTGTGACTTGTAAAGGTCATAACTCCTACTCCACTTATCAGAATCTAACAAAATAGGACATTTTGGAAAAGTGAGAACCTCTTCTACAACTCTCTAGTTGAAACCCTTCTCAGATTCAGTCAAAAAGAGGTACAAAAACTTCGAACAATTAAAACAGCGAGTTTCAGCCAATTGACGCAAGCTGTTGTGACTTGTAAAGGTCATAACTCCTACTCCGCTTATCAGAATCTAACAAAATATGACATTTTGGAAAGATAAGAACATCTAGTACAACTTCCTAGTTAACAACATTCTCAGATTCCTTATGGAATTCAAATCCCTGCTCTTTGAACAAAATTCAAGAACAACAAATGACAACACAAAGCTGAAACTTGTAAATACCACAACTTTTCCTATACTTGTCCGAATCTAACAAAATTGGATATTTTGGAAAGGGAAGAACATCTACTACAACTTTCTAGTTGACCACTTTTTCAGATTCCTTATAGAATTCAAATCCCTGCTCTCTGAACAAAATTCAAGAACAACAAAAGCCAGCAAAAAGCTGGAACTTGTAAAGGTCACAACTTTTGCTATACTTGTCGGAATCTAGCAAAATTGAACATTTTGGAAAGGGGAGAACATCTACTACAACTCTCTAGTTGACCACTTTTTCAGATTCCTAGAAGAGTCTCTATTTATAAATTGTACTTCTCTTTTTTCTTTTAGAACATTAGGAAATATCTTTATTTTTTTGCTATATGTGGTTGTAATTCTATTCCTTCATGTGATAATTTTGTTCCTAAGAATTCTATCTCAGTTTTGAATAATTTCATTTTCTTTTTTGATAGTATAATACCTGCATTTTTCACCATTTCTATGAATTTTAGTAGATGTTCTTTATGTTGTTCCTCGTTTTCGGATTCCATTAGAATATCATCTACATATACTAATATGAAATTGTTGTATTTTTCAAAAAATTTATCCATATATTCTTGAAATATTCCTGGGCTGTTTTTATAACCGAATGGTAATACATTCCATTCATAAAATCCCGGAGGTGTGCTAAATGATGTTAAAGGTTTTGAATCTTCTGTTAGTTTTACATGATAAAATCCTGATTTACAATCAAATTTCGAATATATTTTTCTTGTTCTTACTGTGTTAAGTAGTATTTGCATGTCTGGTAGTGGGTATCCAAACCTCTTAGTACTTTTATTTAGTTTCTTATAATTTACTACCATTCGAGATTTACTTCTTTTTTCTTCTGAATGCTTTCTTACTATGAATGCGGGTGATGAATGTGGACTTTGTGATTTTCTTATGTAATTATTTTCCATTATTTTATGTGTATTTTGAACTCTTCTAAATCTGTTGGAGTATGTCTTATAGGTTTAATTTTTATTATTTTGTTCTTATCTATTAACTCTATATGTGCCGTGGGTTTACTTAAGTTCCATTTTGTCAAAGGGTCTTCTCCGCACAAATCTTCTAATTGTTTTTGTAAAATTTCTTTTGTAGTTGTTTCTTGAACTTGTTGTATTCTAGTTTTGTTTGGTAAATATTGGTATTCACCACGCTGGGTTGAAGAAACTCTGATGTGTGGCAGGTCAGTTCTGGAATAAGGTTGGGTTATTCTAATTGCTATTGCTTGGTGTCTGCAGTGTTGTAAATACGACTGATTTATGTGATATGGTTATGGGATAGTATTGTTGGAAAAAATCATTTCCTAAGAGTACATCATTATTCATATCATCAAACTGGTATATTATTGGTATTTTTAGTATGTAACTTCCTATTTTGTATATTAACATTTTGTTGATACTTGTCAAGTATGATAGTTTGTCCAATTAATCCAGTTATTGCCTTTTTATTATATCCATCTTGTTTCCATTTTGGTAATATATTTTTGCGGCATAGACTGGTGCCTGCTTCGGTGTCTATTAGACTATGATAGTTTCTTGATTTGTATCTTTCGTAAACAAATTATATTAGTATGTATAATGTATTTTTTGTTGCTCTTAATGGATTCATTTGTCCAATATTCTATTTATTACCATACTTTCATGGTTTACTGTTATTGTGATTTTTTCTTCTTGAATTGAGTAAGGTTGTACTAATGTAAGGAAATCAGTTCCCAATAGCATTTCATTAACATGGTGTTCTGGGTCTACGTGTAAAACATTTCCTTTTTACCATTTATCCTTAGTGGTAGTATAATTTTATGTACAATTGGATGTCTATTATTGTAATAGTCTGGATAGTTATATGGGTTTTCTAATATTATTAATTCAGTTGTTTTTACATTTGTTTGTTTAATATGTGAATTAGTAGCTCATGTATCTACTACGGCTATTTATTTATTCCATTTTCCATTGTCATAATATTCTATTTCTATTTTAAATTGGTTATTGTTTTGGTGTTCTAATGTATTTATTATTGGTATTAATTCCAATGCTTGTTGTTTATTTCTTATTGATAGTGACCTCTTTCCGAACATTATTTGTGGTGCTTTTCCTTTTGCAGTTTCTTTTGCTTTATTAAAGTCGAATTCTATATAATTTGGTATAGTCATTTCAGGGTTTCTCTAACTGGTTTGTATCTTATAATTTCGCTGAATAGCGGCTCTATTTTGAAATTATCTGTATTTCTATTTTTTACTTCATGCTTACTAGTGAAAGCATAAATATTTCTTATTTGTATACTCATAACTTTGCTTTTTTCTATCATTTCTATTCCTGATAATCTGTGGTATATGACTAGCCTTTTGTCTTTATTTTGTTCTGCCATGTTTATAGAGAAATTGGGTTTTATTGTAAATTTTATCTTTTGGTACATTAGGTTTCCTTGTACAATTCCTATTAAGGCATCTTGTGTACTTGATATTATTCTATCATCCATTAGGTATATTTCCAAGGGTGTATTTATCCCTTCCTTAAAATAGACTTTTATTATTATTTGTACTGCTCCTAAATGTATGTGTCTTAATGTTTTTCTGGTTTTCTCATTTATTTTTTCCATCTCTTGTCTTATTATTCTTTCGGTTATTAATGGGATTATGGTTTTTCCTTGTGCTTGTTCAGTGTCTATAGGTTGTTCATTATTCCTGGCTATTATGACGGTACTTTTCTTCCTTTCGAATATTGGTAGTTTAAAAATTTCTTTTGGATTTAATCTAATTTGGTCGCCCTTATTTTATAGTATTTTTGTATGTCAAAGCACATTCTTTCTCTTACTTCTTCATTGTTTTCTTCTCTTTCTGATAGTTCTCCTATTTCTGTTATTTCTGTCATCATGTTTATTTCACATTCTTCTGTTTCATCTTCATTACTTCCACTATCCTTTTCCATTACCATTATTTCTTCATCTTCACATAATTGTGACCATTCTTCCTCATATTCTATGGGTTCATAATTTATGTTATTCATTTCTTCAATTTCTTCTACGTATTTTACATTTTCTTTTTTCATTCTTTTACGGCAATTTGGTGATATATGTCCTACCTCTCCGCATATGTAACAATTACATTTCTTAGGGTTTTTCATATACTGTCTATTTTTATTTATTCTTCTAAAGTAATTTTTATAAGGTTTTTTAAATCTCTTAAAAGTTTTTCAATATTTTGGTTTATATTTTTGGAATTTGTTTTTATTCTTCTTTCTATAATTATAGTTATTATTACATTCCCAATGATTCGGTTTTGCATCTTCACAACAAATTCTTTGTTTATATGTTCTATAGTATTTCATTGTTGCTCTAGCATCTTGGCATACTTTATCCCTATAATCTTTTACGAATTGTGTTCAATACCCGTTTGGTTCAAAGGTGGAGAGGGGAGGGGAGGGATTTTAATTAAGACTCTATTTGGTTCAAATGAAGGGAGGGGAGGAAAAATAATTATCTTCTTGTTTGGTTCACAAGGGAAGGGAAGGAATTTTATAATTAAATTACTTTTATACCCTTTCATATTTTAGGAGAGCCTATGTATTATTGTTTCTAATTCTAACTTTGTAATATAAACAAAATAATGAAGACCAATAAACAAAATAATGAAGGCAGATTGATTGATAGTACTTGAACAAATTAAATCAGATTATGGCCCCAAATGCTACATGCTCTGAGACCACCAATTGGCTAAACCACTACTGTAAGTCCAATATTTATGTAATATTATATATAAACAAAAACAGTAACAATATTCAACTCATCTAGCTCATAAGAAAAAATACTTTAATTTGTATTCTTTCAATTCACTTTTCGTGATTGAAGGAGGACTTCTTGCTGCCTATGTGGACGAAAAAGGAGATCAAAGTTCAAACTATGCAATGTATCCCCAACTGTTAACAGAGAGACCAAGAATTATTCAGACTCTTGCATTGCATGATAAATCTTTAACATACAATAATATTTTTGCTTAAAAAAGATAAATAAATAAAATAAAACTGAAAATGTCGCGAAAGAGACGAGTCGGAAGAGAGAGGATATATGCTCCTCACCTCCGCGACGAGGAGGGGGAGAAAGAGAGTGTGAGTGGAAGAGAGAGTCGGGAGAGAGAGTATATCTTTTTTATTTTAGGGATTTATATCTAAAAATGACAATTTAGTCCAATCACTTTAAAAAAAATTAGACTCACTTTCTCTCTCCTCCAAATCCCCCAATATTGGAGGGGAACCAAAATTGGCTCAGGAGGGATACTGAACCCTTCCATTCCCCTCCCCTCCCCTTCTAAAAAATGAACCAAACAAGAAATGTTTTAAAAAATCCTTTCCCTCCCCTCCCCTCCATTCCCCTCCAACCAAACAGGCCCTTAAAGTGTCTACTTTATCTTGAGAATATTCTCGGAATTCACAAGTATAATTGTCAGAATAACACATGTCGCATATTTCTAAGTTGCTTAGTCTCCATCTTGCTTGATTCTTTTTGTATATAGTGTGTTTTTCCCCTTTATCGTACACTAAATTCTGTTCTTATTGCTATTTCGTAATTTGTAATTATTTCTTTTAGACCTAGGGTTCATTGTGCTGAGGTTTCTCCAATTTCTCTATCATCAATTGGTCTTAATTTTCTTATAGTATTTCTTTCTTCTTCCTTTAGTCCATTCCACCATTTTGCTACTACTCCTATAAAAGTAACTTCTATAAATTTCTCAAATGCGTTTCCTGTAAGATTTTATCTAAATCCGACTATTAGTGAGGACTTTATCCATTCTTCAATTGTCCTATCTACATCTTTTAAGCAATCTAGGTCTAGACATTCTCCATTTCCTGCTATTCCTTTTTCGTGGTGTTCTGTAGGTTCATATTTTGGGGTTTCCTTTTCTTTGTCTCTTCCTAGCAGCATTCTTCTTTTTGTGTTTTGTCATTTCCATGGTAATTGGTAAGGTTTTTTGTTGGGTAGTGGCCTTAAGATTTCGTACATGTCATTTGGAATTTCTGTAGATTTTGCTATAATCTTATCTTAGTCCATTTTTATTTCTTCATTTGTTATATCTAGATTTTTCAAGGCTTCTTGTACTTCTTCTGAATTAGGATTTGCCATTAAATCTTCTATTTCCAAAATATTTATATTGAGTTTTGTTATGGCTTCTAACTCCTTTATACCTTCTTCTGTTATGCCTAATTCTTCTTCTGGGTAATCAGTTATATATCTACCTAATTCTTTTATATTTTTATTTATGATTTTTAAATCTTTTCTTAAGTCTCCTACAATTTCAGGACCATTATAATCTTCTTCCAACTCTTGTATGTTTATCATATAAATTTCTGGGCTTATGTTAGGATTTAATGCAACTGCTTCATTGGCCATGCTTAGCCTGTTATTTTGTATGCTAGTAGGTGTTGGTAATACCAACTTGCTTCTTCGTTTCTGTGATCTAATACTTTGTATGCTATCTCCTTTTGTATTTCTCTAGGTAGTTTATTAGTTATTTTTCTTGTTAGTAACAAGTATTCTGATATTTTTTCCTTTATGTTAATCTTCTATCAATGTATCTAATTTTAAATTTTGAGATATTTTTTAATCTTAATTTTCTTTATTTTCTGTGAAATATCCAATTTTTAAATGGGGTAGTGAGTTATGCAATTTTTCTGTTTTTATGCAGTATAAATATCTTTAAAGATAGGGTTGTTTTTGTAAGATTTTCTTCAACTTGCCTTTTGCGCAAATAGTTTGGCTTGTGGCCCAAAAACGCAAATAGTTTCTTCTAACTAGCCTAAATGTGAGAATCAACTCTCTATCTTCACTCCTCCGAATCTTTTCATTCAACCATTTTACCAATTCCACTACTCCAGACAAACAATTACCAATCCACTAACATCTAAATCTACACAATCACAAATTCACAGACCATATGTCAGGAGATAGCGCTCAGGCCATAGCTCGCCGGAGGAATGGGTACAAGTGTGCAGATGATGGCTTCCATGCTCCGGGTTCATTTGATGTCATTTGATGGTTAAAGTGCTGAGACAGGATGCACGTGCGATGCGCACGTTTACTTTTGTAAAAACTAGTTGGCGGGAAGAGGAGCGGGAAGTTGTATAAGTGCGCTATGCACGTAAATGTTTGAAAGGGTTGTCGTTTAGTGTAACGGCCTAATGGCCTATATAACAAACTGATTGTAATTGGTTAGAGTATGAATGAAATTTTCTATTCTTTTCCCTCTGATCTCCTTCTTCTTCCTCTCAACCCTTCTTCTTGAAGCTTCTAACTCCCGCCATGGCCAGATCTCGAAGTAATAGAAATCTGATCTCTGACAATCTGGTATCAGAGCCAGACAATCTTGAGGGTGATGAAGGCAGTACATCGATTGAAGGAATCGTGGCTGACATGAGAAGCCAAATGGTGGAAAGCCAACTCCAAACAAACTACCTCAACGAGAGGGTCGAAGCCATTGCTGAGAGTGTGGGAACCAGGATTTCTTCGATGGAGTCAAGGCTAGACTCTCTGATGACGATGATGCAACAAATCCACTCACGACCACCGCAACCACCTCTGCTTCCAAATCCCGTACCACCACCAATCCGTAGGGAGGTAAATGCTTTTAACTCCAATCCCTCGCTAATTACTCAACCAATAGAAGGTGGAACCGTGTTCAGGACTCCGTTCAAGGTGGAATTTCCGATGTTCCACGAAGGGGATCCAACAGAATGGATTTGTGGTGTCGAACAGTTCTTGGACTTCTACGAGGTACCTGAGCATCAGAGGCTTAAGTATGCGACGCTCAACTTGAGAGGTAGAGCCGCACAGTGGTTTCGAAGACATCTGAAGCCGAGAATTCACGAGGTGACTTGGACGATGTTCTTAGAAGAGCTAATAACCAGATTCGGATCGACGGAGTTCCAAGACTTCGAGGGGATCCTATCGAAACTTCAGCAAAAAGGGGATCTCGAGGTCTACGTCCAGGAGTTTGATCGGATTTCTAACTTCGTCGAAGGGTGGACGGAGACGCACTTCCTAAACCACCTCCATCAGCTAGTGCCTCGACTAATTCTTTTTCCCCACATACCTCAACTTCCAGCGTTCAAACTCACTCCAGCCAAAACAGCTCCCCATCACCAGTTGCAACTAGCTTTGTGCCTAAGAGGTTGTCTCTCCAGGAAATGCGTGAGAGGAGAGCTAGAGGCTTGTGCTTCAATTGCGACGAAAGGTATACTTCTGGCCATCTTTGTAAAACTCAAAAAGTCTATTTCCTTGAAGGATTAGAAGAGGAAGGAGGTGAAGAGGTTGAAGGTGAGAAGGTTACCATAGATGAGGAGGTATCCACACTTTTACAGACACAAACACAACCCCACAACACTCTCTATCCTGAAATCTCCTTCCACACTCATGTTGGGAATCAAGTATATCCCCAGACAATGCGAGTAAAAGGAAGGATAGGCGGCAAAGATGTTAATATCCTCATTGATTCAGGCTCAACCCACAACTTTTTAGACCCCCAAACAGCGCTTAAAGCTAATCTTTCCATTATAAATGAACCTCGATACAAGGTGACTGTGGCGAATGGACAATGCATGTATAGTGAAGGGAAGGTTCCTAGTGTGAATTTCATAGTTCAAGGAGTAGAGCTTCAAGCTGAGTTACTCCTATTGTCTCTAGGGCCCGCACAAATGGTCCTAGGTGCGCATTGGTTACGGTCGTTAGGCCCAGTGACGATGGATTTCTCACATATGACAATGGAATTTGAAGTTGCAGGCAGTAAAAAGAAGTTGCAGGGACTTCTCAGCTCTCAATTGCAAATGGTTAATGCTCAGGAAATCTCAAAGATGAACTCATGTATCTGTCAAGCTTTTATGATCCAAATCCAAGCAACTACATTAGAGGAAGAAGAAAGTAGTGAATTGCATACTGATTCTGAAGATCTACAGTTAGTCCTCAATCAATTTCCTGAAGTGTTCAAGGATACTCTTGCCCTTCCCCCTCAGAGATCCATAGATCATCAACTACCCATTATTGAAGAAGCTAAACCTGTGTGCTTAAGACCCTATAGACACCCACACTACCACAAAGGAGAGATTGAGAAACAAATAAAAGAAATGCTCAACTCAGGATTTATTCGGCCAAGCCAGAGTCCATATGCATCCCCAGTGATTTTGGTGAAGAAATCAGATGGGAGCTGGAGATTATGTGTCGACTATAGGGCGCTCAATAGCCAAACAATCAAAGCTAAATTTCTAATTCCCCTCATTGACGACCTCCTAGATGAATTAAATGGAGCTACTTTTTTTTCTAAAATAGATTTGAAGTCAGGCTATCATCAGATAAGGGTGAGCGACGCAGACATTGCCAAGACAGCCTTCCGAACCCACCATGGACATTATGAGTTCGTAGTCATGCCTTTTGGGCTTACAAATGCACCCGCAACATTTCAGTGTTTAATGAATGATATTTTTAAGGAATATCTACGCAAGTTCATCCTGGTATTCTTCGATGATATTCTCATCTATAGCAATTCTTGGGCGAGTCATTTACATCATGTTTCTATTACACTAGAAGTGTTAAGTAAGCACAAACTAGTGGCGAAGGGAAGTAAGTGCACATTTGGGAAACGTACAGTTGGGTTCTTGGGGCACATCATCAGCCAAGACGGCATTGCAGTAGATCCAAAGAAAATTCGTGCAGTAATTGGGTGGCCAGAACCCCAGACTGTGAAGGAGCTTCGAGGTTTTTTGGGTTTAGCAGGTTATTACCGTAGGTTTGTGAAGAACTACGGAGGAATTGCACTCCCTCTCACTCAATTGTTGAAGAAGAACTCATTCCAATGGAGCGCCGCAGCTTCAGAAGCCTTCCAGGTTCTCAAAGAAGCAATGACATCTACCCTTGTTTTGAGATCCCCAGACTTCTCCAAGATTTTTGTAGTAGAAACCGACGCATCCCAATCTGGCATTGGAGCTGTATTGATGCAAGAGTCACAACCTATTGCTTATATGAGTAAGGGGTTGAAGGGTAGATTAATGGTCCTCTCTACCTATGAAAAGGAAGTCTTTGCGATCTTGCAGGCTGTAAAACAATGGAGGCAGTACTTGTTGGGAGGTGAGTTCATTATTAGAACAGATCAAAGGAGTATTAAGTTCATTTTGGAGCAAAGAATCAATACTGATATGCAGGAGAAGTGGCTGTGGAAGTTATTGGGTTATAATTTTACGGTTGAATACAAAAAGGGAAGTGAAAACAATGCAGCTGATGTGTTGTTTAGAAGGAGAATAGAAGGGAAATCGTACTGTGAAGTAACATTTGTGGTACCAGAATGGATGGAGGGCATCAAGAGAATGGTTTTGGAAGATCCCTACTTTGCAAACTTCGCTGAGAAACTACAAGCTAAACCTGGAGATCATGAAAAATTCAAATTACTTGGTGGTGTCTGGTATTACAAAGGCAAGATACTGGTGAGTCCAAACGCAGAGGTGAGGCACTTGATTTTTTTTTATCTTCACTCTTTGAGTGTAGGGGGACACTATGGTTTCACCAAAACTCTGAAGCGCATCAAGAGGGATTTTAAGTGGGAGGGAATGAGCAAAGAAATCAAGCGTTGGGTACGAGAGTGCTTGGTTTGTCAGAAGAGTAAAAGTGAAAATCTTCATCCTGCAGGGCTCTTAAACCCTCTCCCAATTCCTGATCGCGTTTGGGAAGATGTATCGATGGATTTTATTGAAGGTTTGCCGAAGAGCCAAGGGAAGAGTGTGGTACTGGTCGTTGTTGATAGACTAACCAAATATTCCCATTTTATTGGAATATCACATCCATACACGGCTCAATCTGTGGCTAAAGTGTTCGTAGACAATATCTATAAACTTCATGGGATGCCAAGGAGTATAGTTAGTGATCGAGACCCTATCTTCATTTGCAAATTCTGGAAAGAATTCTTCAAGCTCCAAGGGTGTAAACTCAACCACACTACAGCTTATCATCCTCAAGGAGATGGACAAACAGAGGTTGTGAACAAAGCACTTGAACTTGCGATGTTTTTGCTGTCAGAAACCTACTGATTGGATGAATTGGATCTCGTGGGCTGAATTTTGGTTTAATACCAACTGGCATTCAACAACGAGAGTCACTCCCTTTGAAGGGGTGTACGGGAGATCACCTCCTTCAATCATTCAGTATGTCAGGGGAACGACAAGTTTGCCAGCAGTAGAAGAAGACTTGATTAGTAGGGATACCATCTTGAAGTTGTTAAGGGATAACATGTTATAAGCCCAGGAAAGAATGAAGTATTTCGTAGATAGAAAACGAACAGAGAGAACATTCGAAGTAGGGGATCTAGTGCTGTTGAAGCTTCAGCCTTACAGGCAAAATTCACTCTGAAACCATACTCCTCAGAAGCTAACCTCAAGATTCTTTGGTCCTTATAGGATAATTGAGAAAGTAGGGACGGTTGCGTACCGCCTTCAGTTGCCAGAGGGAGCCGTTATCCATCCAGTGTTTCATGTCTCGAAACTTAAAAAATGCCATGGCGAGCACTTACCCAACATATCTTCAGAGTTTCCTTCTTGGTGGGTAGAAGAAGATAATCTAATGAGTCCAGAGGTGGTACTGGATAGAAGAGTGCTCAAGAGAAACAATAAGATGGGAATTGATCTTTTGATCAAATGGAAAAATTCTGGGGTCGAAAACGCGTCCTGGGTTGACATTGATGTGATTCGTCGTCGCTTTCCAGACTTCGAACTTGGGGCAAGTTCGTTTTAAGCGGGGAGGAGTTGTCAGGAGATAGCGCTCAGGCCATAGCTCGCCGGAGGAATGGGTACAAGTGTGCAGATGATGGCTTCCATGCTCCGGGTTCATTTGATGTCATTTGATGGTTAAAGTGCTGAGACAGGATGCACGTGCGATGCGCACGTTTACTTTTGTAAAAACTAGTTGGCGGGAAGAGGAGCGGGAAGTTGTATAAGTGCGCTATGCACCTAAATGTTTGAAAGGGTTGACGTTTAGTGTAACGGCCTAGCGGCCTATATAACAAACTGATTGTAATTGGTTAGAGTATGAATGAAATTTTTTATTCTTTTCCCTCTGATCTCCTTCTTCTTCCTCTCAACCCTTCTTCTTGAAGCTTCTAACTCCCGCCGTGGCCAAATCTCAACGTAATAGAAATCCGATCTCTGACACCATAGAAATCAATATCTCATAACCGGAGCTCGGATAGTTGATACCTGAAAGTCGCCGCAGCAAATCAAGAGATCGATCTTCGTCTTCTCCGCTTCCTCGAGCATCTGAATCGTCGCATACACCTTGTCGAGCTCCCCATGCATACAGCCCTCAACTGCTATCTGCTCCCATTCGAAACCGGAACCGAAGCGATATCAAAACCTACGGTAAATCGAAATATAGGGAATAGGAATCTCACCTTCATGTTGCAGTTTGGGGAAGAAGATCAAGCCCTAGTTTTGTCGCAATCGAGTTTGAAAGGGAGAAGAGGCGCGCGCGCGAGCGAGCGAGCGAGAACTAGGGCATCGTTTATAAGCGCCGACTTTGGAGCGGGTAAGAAAGAAGAAACGGGCAGGGTTGAAACTTGAAAGTTTTAAAAAAACTACACAAATCCGGCCGGAGTCTTTAGACTCTATCCGCTTACATCAAAAAAAAAACTACACAAAACTTTTGTCCAGTTTTTAAAAATTACACTAAAGTTTTTTTTTTTTAAGGACACGAAGTTTAAATACCACTGGGTTAGTTAGGATTAGGGTTTGAGTTAGTTCGGCGGATTTATTTAAACATCTAATTAGTTAAGTGGTATTTTTTTTAAATACAAATAAAAGATGAGTGTGGTTTTTTTAAACACAAATAAAAGATGAAAGTGTTTTTTTTAAACTCTGCCTTAACCCAATCCTAACCCTAACCCTAACTAACCCAGTAGACCTCATTTAAACGTTGTGTCTTTTTTTTTTAACTTTAGTGTAGTTTTTTTAAGCTGACCAAAAGTTTTGTGTTGTTTTTTTAAAATTTTGCCTTACTAATTTACCCGTATTATAAATATATTTCATAATTAATATTAGTTGGAGGAGGAAAAGGGATTTTTCGATACTAACCCATTTTTTGAAAATATTGACCAATCTGACCCACTTCCAAAAATATTTATCCAACTAACCCAACTTTAGAAACATCAGGATTAACCGCTTTTGAAAATAACGGCATAGGTAATGTAACGCCCCGATTTCCATACACAGGGAAGTCGTGACATAAGCCAGAATCTTTTCCTTCAATTAGGCACAATACACAGAAAAGCGAAAAAATTTAAAAATTTTTATTCAACAAAATGTATTACAAGTCTGAATGTTATAGAGTTGCAATACATTACATCAGTATTACAATAGTGTCTTGCAAGCCCAAGTGTTACAACTTCCAATAAATTTACATCATAGTACAATGAATAATAAATAACACTTGGTACTTCACTTTGATGCATCCCGACATAAAATAAATTACAACATATGTTACAAATAAGAATCAACACTTTGTTTCTCTTGCCCTGATTCCTCCTGAATCCTGTACCTATAGTTTTGCGATCCAGTACTTATTGAAATGGGAACGTCAGTACATATACTGACGCTTTAAGGCTGATGACTGGCAGCGGATCTCAACTTTAAACAACCAGATTGATGAAAAGATAAATGTGTATATATAATTTATATGTTAGTGTATGCTATGACTTATACTCTAATGCACGATTAACTAATGCAATGATGCACTTATTCTAATGCAAGTGAGACTCTGTAATAGTTTGCAGCCCACACTACATACGTCCTTATCAAGCCGTTTCTCCATATTTGGTAATTTGAACCCGCGTCATGAATTCTACTTTTGTACCCATCCTGTTCCTGACACAATACTACATGACTGATGGGGTTGCAGATACGGTCTAGTTCCGCTACTGCGGTACAATAGTGGTGTCTATGTTTGCCACTATTTACCCAGCGAACCGGACCTTACTCAAAAGCCAACACGAACCACAAGATAGTAGCCAACCTTGAGTCGTGCTCTCAACTCATCATGAGAATGCATAGAACCCGACGGAACCGTAGGGTCTATTTCCCTAGAAAAATCTCTCATTCTTATCATGGCACTTCGGAAATTAACAGCCGAGATACGGATCCCGTGCTCCCAACTAATCATCAAAAAGCACCGCTCGTATCCCTTTGACAGGGGGATACATCCCAATAACACCACTTAGTGTCGGCCTATAGTAGAAGTAGAATTTTAAGGTATCACCCCTAATACCAACTCTCACCCTTCGGCAATTTATAGATAAAAATGGTTAAGTAACAGTCACTGCCTTAACGATGTCACGGACCCTAACCAATCAAATGGGACCTACGAGCTACAAGGTACTCTCAACCTAGAGTCGTACTCTCAACTTGCCATGAGACGACACCAAAAGATTCAAACAAGCGAGACATACCACTGTGCTTCCAACTTATCATGAAAAAGCACCGCACGTGTCCCTCTTCAAGAGAGTGTAACAATTGTTGACACAATCTACCAAGTCTCAACCTAGATTTCACAATATCTCCTCGGATCCACTCATCGCCTATCTATTCAAGATAATTACTCCATACGGGCCCAATGAGATACGCATGAACAAACAACTACATACGAGCTAGGTGAGATACGTATAAGACGGACCAATACTTATTACATGACTTATGAGCACAAGAAATACTTATTACTCATAATCAAGTGCATGATTCAAATTACTAACAATTCACGATAACTCTAGTTAACACGAATTAGAATTTCGTGCATAAGCTTACTAAAAAAAACTTGATCTTTTATACAAAAAAGCAACATCAGAAATCTTCTAACAACCTAGAAGCAATTAAACATACTACTCTTATCGGAATTCAACAAAATTAAACTTTTTAGAAATATGAGAAAATCTACTACAATTCTCTAGTTCACAACCTTTTCAAATTCAGTCAATAAGAGGTAGAAAAACCTTGAACACTCTAAACATCGAGATTCAGCCAAAAATGCCAGCTGTTGTGACTTTGTAAATGTCATAACTTCTACTCCGCTTATCGGAATCTAACAAAATAGGACATTTTGGAAGGGTTAGAACCTCCACTACAACTCTCTACTTGACAACCTTCTCATATTCAGTCATAAGAGATAGAAAAACCTCGATCAACCTAAACAGCGAGCTTCAGCCAAAAAAGCTAGCTGCTGTGACCTGTAAAGGTCACAACTCCTACTCCGCTTATCGGAATCTAACAAAATAGAACACTTTGGAAATGTGAGAACCTCTACTACAACTCTCTAGTGAAAACCTTCTCAGATTCAGTCAATAAGAGGTAGAAAATCCCCGAACAACCTAAACAACGAGCTTCGGCCAAAAAGGCTAGCCGTTGTAACTTGTAAAGGTCATAACTCCTACTCCACTTATCAGAATCTAACAAAATATGACATTTTGGAAATGTGAGAACCTCTTCTACAACTCTCTAGTTGAAAACCTTCTCAGATTCAGTCAATAAGAGGTACAAAAACTTCAAACAATTAAAATAGCGAGTTTCAGCCAATTGAGGCAAGCTGTTGTGACTTGTAAAGATCATAACTCCTACTCTGCCTATCGGAATCTAACAAAATATGACATTTTGGAAATATAAGAACATCTACTACAACTTCCTAGTTAACAACATTCTCAGATTCCTTATGGAATTCAAATCCCTGCTCTTTGAACAAAATTCAAGAACAACAAATGACAACACAAAGCTGAAACTTGTAAAGGCCACAACTTTTGCTATACTTGTCGGAATCTAACAAAATTGGATATTTTGGAAAGGGTAGAACATCTACTACAACTTTCTGGTTGACCACTTTTTCAGATTCCTTATAGAATTCAAATCCCTGCTCTCTGAACAAAATTCAAAAACAACAAAAGACAGCAAAAAGCTGGAACTTGTAAAGGTCACAACTTTTGCTATACTTGTCGGAATCTAGCAAAATTGAAAATTTTGGAAAGGGAAGAACATCTACTACAAATTTCTAGTTGACCACCTTTTCAGATTCCTTATGGAGCTTAAAATCCAGTTCTTTGAACAAAATTCAAGAACAAAAAAAAGAACATCAAAAGTTGAAACTTGTAAAGCTCACAACTTTTGCTATACTTATCAGAATCTAACAAAATCGAGCTTTTTGGAACATCTACTACAACTTTCTAAGATTTCTTATAGAGTTCAAAATCCAGCTCTTTGAACACATTTTAAGAACAACAAAAAGGACAGCAAAAGCTGAAACTTGTAAAACGCATAACTTTTGCTATATTTGTCGGAATCTAACAAAATTGGGCTTTCTGGAAAGGGGAGAACATATACTACAACTTTCTCAGATTCCTTATAGAGCTCGAAATTCAGCTCTTTGAACACATTTTAAGAACAACAAAATGGACAACAAAAGCTGAAACTTGTAAAGCTCGTAACTTTTGTTATACTTATCGGAATCTAACAAAATTAGACTTTTTGGAAATGGGAGAACATCTACTACAACTTTTTAGTTAACAACTTTCTCAGGTTTCTTATGGAGCTCAAAATCCAACTCTTTGAACATATGCAAAAAAACAACCAAAACAGTGATTTGCTTAAAAGCTCGTTGTTTTGGGGGAAATGTTTATTTGACCCATCAAACTAACCCCCAAAAATCTTGAAAAATTAGAGCATGCCAGTAACACATATAAGAAGCTATCAAATTAATTTGGACTCAAGATTTCAACTTTAGCACAAGTACTTAATTTCTAAGCATTAAAACAACATACTAGTTTAAGATTGAGTTTTTAGTGTTCTTGTTAAGTTCTATCCCCTCAATCCTTATATGCCATTTATTCTAGTCCATGTTCTTCAATATGCACATGAAATTAGTACTATTTTTCCACATAAAAAGCAAATAAAAACAACAAAACAATAACAATGAGTTGAGAAACCCCTACCAAAAAGGGTAGGAAGGACTTGCTAGTTCATCTCCTCCTTGTTCTTGCTCCCCCTCTTAAGAACAACCTCATGAAAATGAACCCAATCTTTCTTTTAATTTTGATCTCTCTTTCTTTTCTATTCTCCAAAAAAAAAATCTAAAAAAAAAAAACAAATAAAAGAAGTAGAAGAAAATATAAGAGAATGAGATGAGAAGGAAATGGAGGAACACCAAAATGAAACGGGCTCTTTGCCCTTTGTGTTTTGGCCGGCCATAGGAGGGGTGTGTGTGTGTGTGGGGGGGGGGGGGGGGGGGGGGGGGGGTATAGGAGAGGAGGGGTGAGCTTTATGGATGAGAAGAACCCAAGCGTTCTCATTCTCATGGTTAAAACAATTTGAAATCAATTTGCAATTTTAAATTGCAATCACACCCTAATCCAATCCTAACCCTCCATTTGATCATGATTGATCAAGAATAAGAGGTATTTTCCTAAAATCACATACCACATGATTTCGTACAAACGTACGAAATCGATACAATACATATATATATATATATATATATATATATATATATATATAATTTTTATTCGTTAAAGCGAATCATCTCTACCAAAAATATTTTAATACAAAAATAATAATAAAAATAATTTTATTACCTGTTCGGAAGATTTTAGTACCAATTTGATACAATACAGATATATACAGACTGGTATATATATATATAGATAATGTTTATTAGTAAACCGGGTAATATCCATAAAAAATATTTCAGTTCTGAAAATAAAAATAAAATAATAATAAAATAATAATTTTTAATATCAGCCCGAGATATTATAGACATTTTCTCAAAAACGAATTTTATATGATTTTGTACAAGTGCACAAAACAGATACAATACATATATATACTTACTTGTATATATATATACAGATAAGTTTTTAATAGTAAAACCGAGTAATTTTTATGAGAAATATTTTAACTTTTAAAATAATAATAATATAAATATAATATCCGACCAGGATATTACAGGTAATTTATATGCCGTTGTTTCCAATAGCAGCATATGTTTATATATAAAAAACTGCATGCCGCTGTTTGAAGTAACGGCACCACATCAGTTAACTTATTCTCAAATGCGTACTATCTCTAACTTGAAAAAAATTGCAAGTATGAAAAAATCTAATAGCTGATGCCACTATCCCGAACAATGGCTTTCTCATTACAGATGTCGTTGTTAGGGATAGCAGCATTAGTTATAATATTCATTACATATAAAGGGGAAGGAGAAGAGGATACCACTATTTATATTTAATGAGTATTATAAATGATGTCGTTATCTCCAACAACGGCATTAGCAATGCGAATGCCTTTATTGGGGATAACGACATCATTTATAAGTTGCTTTCAGCACTATGAATTTTCTCAATCTGAAAATTCGCATTTGTATAAAAAATATAGTGATGCAGTTTTTTTAAACAGCGGCATGTTAAAAAATATTTAACCTTGCCCTTTTTTTTTTCAAAAACGCACTACGATGAGTGTCCAAAACTGAGTTAGTTAGGTAAATATTTTCATAAGTAGGCTGGTTTGGTTAATATTTCAAAAGGTGGGCCAGTGCGGGAAAAATTTTGGAAAAAATTATGAAACCCTCATAAAAACATTTGTAGTTTTAATTAAGAAACCTCTGCCATTATTTTTTGCAATTATAAGTTGGCTTCAATACTAATTACATTATAATATCCCCATTATATAATGCAATTTATAATTAATTGTCTTCCCACAAAATGTGACTAACTTTGAAAAATAAAATTCTTTTAAGAAATTGGTTTACTCCTGAAAAAACAGTGTATCGAGTATCTTACTCGAAAATATCAAAGTTATTATTAAAGATTTTAATTACATGTATAATTTCAAATTGTTATGTTCTCATGGTTATAAACTCATTGATATTCTTTTACCACATTTATGTCAGCATATTCAACGAGAATTACTACGAAGTTATTTTGTCATAACTTATGAAAATGACTCTATAATAAGCAATTTAAATTGTCGATCTTTTTAATGATCTTTGTTGGGTGTTAGCTACTTTTTACTATTTAACTTGCGATAAGTATAGTGCACGTCGTATTTTGAAGTTTATAAAAAAAACTAGATTTGCCCGTAGCCACATGTCTAGGACACGTCTTCAGAACGATACTGCATATGAAAATTATTGTAAACAATAAATCAACAATTATGTAGGTGAAGTTTTAATAGTATGACAATAATTAGTTGTAAATAAAACTCCATGTTTTCATTAGTATATGGTGAAAAATAATTATAAATTGGGTATAAAAGTCCATCTTTCTATATATATATATATAGGCTAAATTTTCAAAAAGTACACAAAGTTTTGGGCCAGTTTAAAAAAAGTACATTAAAGTTTTTTTTTTGAAAAAAAAGAACACAATGTTTAATTTAACTCCACTGGGTTAGTTAGGATTGGGGTTAGGGTTATTTCGGGGGGGGTTTATTTAAACATCTGATTAGTTAAGAGATGTTTTTTTTAAACACAAATAAAAGATGAATGTGGTTTTTTTTAAACACAAATGAAAAATGAAAATGTTTTTTTTAAATCCAACCCTAACCCTAACCCTAACTAACCGAGTGGAGTTAAATTAAACATTGTGTCCTTTTTTATAATAAAAAAAAACTTTAGTGTACTTTTTTAAAACTTGCCCAAAACTTTGTGTACTTTTTTAAAATTTAGCCTATATATAGAGAGAGAGAGAGAGAAAAAAAAAATTAATTAAATAAATGAGTTGTTTTTGGGGGATTTGAATTTGAGTTTATGCGGGAAACTTTTGGGGGGAAAATGTGTTTCGTGGGGTTAGATCTGGGTCTTTGATTTTGGGGGAATTGAAGGAGAGCCACTTGATAGCTTTCTTTGTGTTTTATTATATAGATATATAGACTAGGTTTGCCCCTTGACACGTGCCTACGGCACGTCTTCTGAAAGGTGCACCTTGTTTGATCATATAAAATGGAGGTCCAGCAAATTAATTGAAGTAGCAAACATATTATATGAGAAACTTTTGGGGATCCAGCAAAAAACATATTATGTAATTTTTTTGAATTTTTTTATAATTATTTTTAAAGTTTTTAATTTTTAATTTTTTAATTTTTAAAATTTTTTTAGTTTTTAAATTTTAATTTTTTTAAATTTTTTTGAAAATTTTTATTCTCTTAAATTTTCGAATAGAAGAGGGAGGGAGAGAGAAAAAATAATAATTAAATAAATATAGGAGTTGTTTTGGGTGGGGGATTTGAATTTGAGTTTTTTTTTGGGGGGGGGGGGGACTTTTTGGAGGGAAAAATATGTTTTGTGAGGTTAGATCTGGACCTTTAATTTTTGGGGGAATTGAAGGAGAGCCACTTGATAGCTTTTTTTGTGTTTTATTATATAGATTATAAAAAAAACTAGATTTGCCCGTGGCCACGTGCCTATGACACGTCTTCAAAACGATATAGCATATGAAAAATCTTGTAAACAGTAAATCAACAATTATGTAGCTGAAGTTTGAACAGTATGCCAATAATTAGTTGTAAATAAAAGTCCATGTTTTTATTAGTATATGGTGAAAAATAATTATAAATTGGAGTATAAAAGTCCATGTTTCTATATATATATATATATATATATATATATATATATATATATATATATATATATATATATATAGAGATAGATAATTAATTAAATAAATGAGTTATTTTTTGGAGGGATTTGAATTTGAGTTTTGGCGGGAAACTTTTGGGGGAGAAATGTGTTTCGTGAGGTTAGATCTGGGTCTTTGATTTTGGGGGATTGAAGGAGAGCCACTTGATAGCTTTCTTTGTGTTTTATTATATATACTAGATTTGCCCGTGGGCACGTGCCTACGACACGTTTTCGGAATGATACGACACACGAAAAGCCCTGTAAACAGTAAAACAATATTTATGTAGTTCAAGTTTGAATAGAATGAAATAATTAGTTGTAAATAAAAGTCCATGTTTCTATTACTATATGTTGAAAAATAATTATAAATGAGGGTGTAAAATCCAACTTCTTAGAAGTTTAAGGATGAAAAATGATGAAATTTAACTGTTAATGAGATATTTGCTATTTTCAATATAACATGTGCAATAAAAAAACATAAAAATTCTGAAAATTTTACAAACCTGAAATCTTAAATTCTAAATTTTTAAGTAAATAAAAAAAATTGGGAGAGAGAGGGGAGAGAGAGAAAGAGAAAAAGTGAAGAAAGACGAGAGAAGAGAGAGATAGTAATAAAGTAATGAGTTTTTTAGTTTTTGGGGAAAAAAATTTAATTTTGGGATTTAAAATTTTTGGCGGAAAAATATATTTTGGGAGAATCAATTTATGCCATTGATTTTAGGGGAGATTGAATGAGAGCCACTTGATAGCTTTCTTTGTAATTTATTATATAGATATATGTATGATTATGCATAAACTTTGTCTTTAGGGTTCATGCGTCAGCAAATAACACTGTAAGGGTTCCAAATAAATGCAAGGTTTTTTTTTAAAATTATTTTTTGAACATCAATAACAAATAAAAAATAATAAAATAAAATGATTGTTTAGATATTACCCCCTAAAACTTATGTATTTTAATATAACTTCCAACAAACTTTGTAACCTCTAATAATAATCTCTACTATTATAATGGGAGAAGGGGTTAGTGTCATCTGTCATCGACGTCATTTTGTCAACATGTGCAGCGCACGTGTTGACAAAATGACTCACTTTGATAAATATTTTCGAAAGTGGACTATTTTGGTAAATATTTTCGAAAGTGGACCAGTTTGGTATTTTTTTTCTTTTCATTCCCCTCCAAGTGCATCGCGCGTGCATTATAGTTTTTTTTGGGTCCTTTTCATTCCTCTCCACGTGCATCGCACGTGCATGATACTAGTAATAATATTATAATGGGAGAAGGCCTTAGTGTCATTTGTCATTTTGTCATTCTACCAACATGTGCAACGCACATACATAACTAATATAATGGAGGTTTCCAGTTCAAATCCTCCCTACGTCAAAGTTTTTTTTTTTTTTTTTTAGAAATTATTAAAACGTGCATCACACGTGTAAATTGCTAGTTCTATATAACCGCAATCAAAAGATTAAGTCTAAATTTGAATGGGGGGAAAACATTCTTCAACCATATGTGTAGAAGTTTATAATTTCCTTACCTTTTTATTTTGAATGAACGTCATTCATTTGTACTAAAAAAACACTATGAGTTTTTTCAAACATAAATGAAAGTTGAGGGGCAATTTTCATGTTAAAAAATATTTAACCTTGCCATTTTTTATAAAAAACGCACAATGCTAATGTGTCCAAAACTGGATCAGGTAAATATTTCCGTAAGTAGGCTGGTTTGGTTAATATTTCAAAAAGTGGGCCAGTGCGGGAAAGTTTTTGGAAAAAATTATGAAAGCCTCATAATAACATTTGTAGTTTTAATTAAGAAACCTCTGCCATTATTTTTTGCAATTATAAGTTGGCTTCAATACTAATTACATTATAATATCCCCATTATATAATGCAATTTATAATTAATTGCCTTCCCACAAAATGTGACTAACTTTGAAAAATAAAATTCTTTTAAGAAATTGGTGTACTCCTGAAAAAACAGTGTATCGAGTATTAAAGATTTTAATTACATGTATAATTTCAAATTGTTATGTTCTCATAGTTATAAACTCATTGATATTCTTTACCACATTTATGTCAGCATATCCAACGAGAATTATTACAAAGTTATTTTGTCATAACTTATGAAAACGACTCTATAATAAGCAATTTAAATTGTCGATCTTTTTAATGATCTTTGTTGGGTGGTGGCTACTTTTTACTATTTAACTTGGGATAAGTATAGTGCACATCGTATTTTAAAGTTTATAAAATTATAGATTTGCCCGTGGCCACGTGCCTACGGCACGTCTTCAGAATGATACAGCATATGAAAAATATTATAAACAGTAAATCAACAATTATGTAGCTGAAATTTTAATAGTATGACAATAATTAGTTATAAATAAAAGTCTATGTTTCCATTAGTATATGGTGAAAAATAATTATAAATTGGTGTATAAAAGTCCATGTTTCTCTCTCCCTCTCTCTCTCTATATCTCTCTCTCTATATATATATATACTAGGTTTGCCCGTTGACACGTGCCTACGGCACGTTTTCGGAACGATGCACCTTATTTGATCATATAAAATAGTTTTGAAGGTCCAACAAATTAATTGAAGTAGCAAACATATTATATGAGGAACTTTTGGGTGTACAACAAAAAACATATTATATGTTTTTTTTGAATTATTTTTAAAGTTTTAAATTACTAATTTTTTAAACTTTTTAAAATTTTTAAAATTTTTACTTTCTTAATTTATTGAATAGAAGAGGGAGGGAGAGAGGAAAAAAAATTAAATAAATATAGGAGTTGTTTTGGGTGGGAGATTTGAATTTGAGTTTTGGGGGAAACTTTTGAGAGGGAAAATATATTTTGTGAGGTTAGATCTGGACCTTTGATTTTTGGGGGATTGAAGGAGAGCCACTTGATAGTTTTCTTTGTGTTTTATTATATATACTAGGTTTGCCCGTTGACACGTGCCTACGGCACGTCTTCGGAACGATACACCTAGTTTGATATATATAAAATAGTTTTGGAGGTCCAACAAATTAATTGAAGTAGCAAGCATATTATATGAGAAAGCAGTATATCTACCTTTAAGCTCAATTATCGCCTTCATGATCATTAGCTTGAACTTACCTGGAATGCATATAGTTTGTTAGAAACACTGCATAGAGTTTTTTTTAACTTCAGCATCAATTTTAGATGTATGTAATAGTTATGCAAGAACATTATCATATAGGTTTTATAGAACTTACTCTAATCCCATAACCACTATGAGTATGTCTAAATACAATGGTAACACAAGTGCATGTGTGAAGGTATCTACAATACCAATAATCTAAACTTTTTTTTAAAAATTTTAAAGTTTTATTTCTAAAATTTCAAAAAATTTTAAAATTTTAATTTTTTTTAAAAATTTTAAAATTTTAAAGTATTTTTAAGAAAATTATTTTTTAAAATAAATTAAAATTTTTTATACTTTTTTTAAAAGTTTTTTATTTAAAAAAATTTGAATTATTTTTTAAGTTTTTAAAATTTTAATTTTGTTGGTTTTTAATTTTTTTTTTAAAAATTAATTTTTTTATTTTCTGTATTTTTTGAATAGAAGAGAGAGAGAGAGAAATAATTAAATAAATAAAGGAATTGTTTTGGGAGGGGATTTGAATTTGAGTTTTGGGGGAAAACTTTTGGCGGGAAAATATGTTTTGTGAAGTTAGATCTTGGCCTTTGATTTTGGGGGGTTGAAGGAGAGCCACTTGATAGCTTTCTTTGTGTTTTATTATATAGATATAAAGAGAGAATTAATTAAATAAATGAGTTATTTTTTGGGGAGATTTGAATTTGAGTTTTGGCGGGAAACTTTTGGGAGAAAAAATGTGTTTCGAGAGGTTAGATATGGGTCTTTCATTTTGGGGGGATTGAAGGAGAGCCACTTGATAGTTTTCTTTGTGTTTTATTATATAGATATGATTATGCATAAATTTTGTCTTTAGGGTTCATGAGTCAGCAAATAACACTGTAAGGGTTCCAAATAAATGCAAGGTTTTTAAATTTTTTTTTTGAACATCAATAACAAATAAAAAAGAAAAAACAAAATAATTGTTTAGATATTACCCCTAAAACTTATGTATTTTTATATAACTCCCGACAAACTTTGTTATTCTATATAACCCCAATCAAAATTTTAAGTCTAAATTTGAACGGGGAAAAACATTCTTCAACTATATGTGTTTTTGTTTATAATTTCCTTAACTTTTTTATTTTGAATGAACGTCATTCATTTGTTCTAAAAAAACACCATGAGTTTTTTCAAACATAAATGAAAGTAAAGGGGCGATTTTTATATCATTAATAATTTACTATAGTTCATGGTAGTTGTTTTGGTTCTTTTTCATAACAGTGGACCTAAATAATTTTTTTTTTAAGAGATGTTTAGTGAAAAAAAAGTCATGGGATATTTGGTCATAAACGCATATAGTTGAGGGGTGTCTTTTCGAATTTAGTCAAGCATGAAGTTACTTAAAAAACTCCACCGAATATACAATACGTTTATTTAATAACCACCCATCTCTTATCATATTTTCACATCTAAAATGCATATACTGTTTTAGACCCTTGTTAATAAAATAAATGTAAAGACATTACAAATACTAGTTCATGTATAACACCAATAGGCAATAAAATGTGTGGAAATCTATACTCGCTAATTGCGAATTTATGATGCAACACCGACTAACAATGTGAAAAGTAAAATCTTTGAGCTTCTCTAGAGTTTTGAAAAAGTTTGAGGGGGAAAAAAGAAGTTTGGTTTGGTCAAATTTATGAATATTACAAAACAATGTCCAAGATTTTACAACAATCCTAATCAAAATTTATTGTGAGAACAAAACTTGGCATCCAATAAGGCAGTCCACCCCACCCATTTCCCAACTTTACCTAACAACATTAGCAAGGTAATAGTTTTGTGGCAAAAAATGACAACATAATTTGATACATTTTTTTTGTTCGTTGTAGGTGTTAAGCAAAGTATAGCAATTTTGCATAATTTTTTTTTTCGTCCGTATAAATCCGTTTAATTTTTTTAAAGGTTTTCCAACATTAGAATATTTCATTATAAATCCAAAACATCATGTTTTGCCAAAAAAAAAAAAAAACAATAAATAAATATTGTTGTTGGACGAAACATCACCTTAGCACCCCAAACAAAAATTAGTGTATGAAGAATGATGATGCTAATTAACAACTAATTTCTGAATTATCTACCTAAACTATCTCACTAATTATTTAACTAAACTATGTCACTAATTATCTAACACTAGTTTTTTTACACGTGCGATGCATGTTTTTTTAATAAAAAAATATATTTTTATAAAAATTTCTGATGTTTTCTGACATCGAACCTAAGTCATCTTTTATATTAGTTATGTATGTACATTATATGTATTTGTTTTGTTAAAAATAAAGTTTGTTAGGTGACAAACTCTTCCATTAAAATAGTAGATAGATAGATGTTTTTAAAATTAAAATTTCAAAATTTCCCCTGCCCATCTGAGATTATTTTAACAAATTACAAAAAACCTCAAACGAAACATTATATTTCATTCAATAAATTTAAAATTTATTAAGATACCAGAGACGCAATTATCAAAATCTTTATCAAACATAGTAAATGCACTGTTTTATAAATGGAAAAAAATGGCATTAATAGCCAATAACTATTTTGTCAAAAAATAACCAACTAGTGTGGATGTTCTAAAGTCTCACCCTTTTGTTTGCTACTGCCGTTAGGGTTCTTCTATCATTTCCCCTCATCAAATCCCACTGCTCATCTAGTGTTTTTCTTTCCCCCCATTTCCATCGTCCCCAATTCACGAAACCCTAACGAATCTCAATTAAATATCCATCCATTCGAGAAACCCTAAGAACTCCGATCGAATCACCCTCGGCTCGATTCGATGGGTCGGAAGAAGGCGGTCACGATCGACGACGACGAGTACTCGTTCCCCGACGATCCCGATCAGCAACAACCTCAAACCACGACAGAGAAGGAGAACAACCGAACGATGCCGACGAAGAAGAACAAGAAAGGAGGAGCGAAGGCGAAGAAGATGGTCACTGACGATGACGACGCGGACGTCAACATCAAAACCGCTGATGAAGACGACGAGGAGCAGCCGATCAACCTCTTGTTTACTGGTAAGAAAAAATCATCGAAATCTAAAAAGAGTTCTGGGTCTGTCAGTGCGTTTAGCGCTCTGAATGCTTTTGAGGAGGAGGAGGATGTAGATAATGATGATGGATCTGAGATCGTTGATAGTAATAATGGTGATAAGGATGAGGAAACTAGTGATATAGAGTTTGATTTTGGGAAGAAGAAGAAGAAGAAGAAGGGTGGTAAGTTTGCGTTAGAGGTGGAGGAGGAAAATGATGATAAATCGGAAGTTATTGATAATAGTAAAGAGGCAGAGGAGGAGAAGGGTGGTGATCTTGATTTTGATTTCGGTAAGAAGAAGAAGGGTAGGAAGAAGAAGGGGGGGAAGAATGCACAGGAAGAAGAGGATTTCGATAGTGAGGCTCTTGCGGTCCCACCACCACCTCCTGTTGAAGAAGTGGTTGAGGAGGCAAAAGAAACTGAGTTGGATTCGAAGAAGCAAAAGAAGAAGAAGAAGAAGGGTGGCCGGACTGCACAAGAGGATGACGAAATAGATAGACTTATGGCGGAGCTGGAGGGACCAAATTCTTCTGCGGCGCCATCACTTCCGGCTGTGGAAAGGATTATTGAGGTTCCGGCAGTTCAACCAAAGGCAGAGGAGGAGGAGGAAGAGGAGAAGGAAGGGGATATAGCGGAGTCAGCAGCGGCTAAGAAGAAGAAGAAGAAGAAGAAAGAGAAGGAGAAGGAGAAGAAAGCTGCTGCAAAGAAGGAGGAAGCAGTGGAAAAGAAGGAGGAGGCTGCTCCTGCTCCTAAGGGCAAAGCTGTGGATAATAAGAAGGTGCCGAAGCATGTGAGGGAGATGCAGGAGAGATTGGCCAAGATGCAGGAGCTAGAGGAGAGGAGGAAGAGGGAAGAAGAGGAGAAGTTGAGGAAGGAGGAGGAGGAGAGGAAGAGAATAGAGGAGGAAGAGAGGCTTGCAGAAGAGGCAAAGAGGAGGAAGAAGGAGAGGGAGAAGGAGAAGCTATTGAAGAAGAAGATGGAGGGCAAGCTGTTGACGGGGAAGCAAAAGGAGGAGCAGAAGAGGTTGGAAGCAATGAGGAGACAGTTTCTTAGTCAAAGCGAGGTTCCTATTGGTGATGCTCCTGCCGAGGTGAAGAAAAAACCAATATATGAGAAGAGGAAAAAAGCAAAGGCTGTAGACGCTGGAAATGCAGTTCCTCAGGAGGTTGTTGAACCTGAGGTGGATCAAGGTGAGGAAGAAGTCATGACTGAAGAGTCACAATCTCAAGCGGGTGAAGTTGAAGATAAGGTTGAATCGAAGCAGGAGCAAGAAGAGGCTGAAGATGTAGAGGAGGAGGAAGATGATGAGGAATGGGATGCAAAGAGTTGGGATGATGTTGATGTAACATTGCCTGCCACAAGCCCATTCGCTGAAGAGGACAATGAGGAGGAGGAGGGGGAGGATGCTCAGCCTGTGGTGAGGAAAGGTGCTCCTGTTCAGATTGAACCTTCAAAGAAGGTGGCTGTGCCTAGTTCAACTGCAAAGAATGGAGATGTGGAGATCAACAGAAATGAGAATGAAGAGGCGAAGACGAAGAAGGAAGTATATGCTAACAAAAAGGAGGTGAAAGCTGCAGAAGATACCTCACAAAAGAGCAGTAACAGTGAGCTTCGTTCGCCTATTTGCTGTATTCTTGGTCATGTTGATACCGGGAAGACCAAGCTGCTGGATTGTATAAGACGGACTAATGTGCAAGAGGGAGAGGCTGGGGGTATCACACAACAGATTGGGGCTACCTATTTCCCAACTGAAAACATAAGAGAAAGAACCAAGGAGTTGAAGGCAGATGCGACATTGAAGGTCCCTGGCTTACTTGTCATCGATACACCTGGTCATGAATCCTTCACCAATCTACGCTCGAGAGGTTCAAGCTTGTGTGATATTGCTGTTTTAGTGGTTGACATTATGCATGGACTTGAGCAGCAAACAATAGAATCTATTAACCTTTTAAAAAAACGGGGTACAGAGTTTATCGTGGCATTGAATAAGGTAATCTCTCTCTCTCTCTCTCTCTAGACACATACAAACATATACACAGACTCACATTCACTTTCAAATAGCATAAACTTATGTGCCTGTGTTATGTTTCTTTGTTATTATTAATTTAAGGTGGATCGACTATACGGGTGGAAATCAACTCCAAATGCACCAATTATTAAGTCTATGAAGCAGCAAACCAATCATGTCAAAAATGAGTTTGATACGAGGCTTAAACAGGTTGGTGTACATGGCTACTCTAAATGTAATTGAGTCTTTTAATTTCAAGCTAACGCTGAAAATGTTTTTATGTTCAATTTTTTGTGTTGGAAGGTTGTCATGCAGTTCCAGGAACAGGGTCTAAACACTGCTCTATACTACAAAAATAAAGAGATGGGGGAAACATACAACATTGTCCCAACTAGTGCCATCAGGTATTTTTCTTATTAGTTTGCACCACATGTATAATATATGCATGTGTATGCATGAGTATATGCTGTTAGTCTTTATTCAATAGATTTCTTAGATAATACTAGTAGATTTGGTTCCCTTTATATATGATGTTTTTGTTTCTCAGTGGTGAAGGAATTCCCGATCTTCTTTTGTTATTAATCCAGTGGGCACAGAAAACAATGGAAAAGAAACTCACTTATGTCGACGAAGTTGAGGTTTGTCCAACTGCCATCTGCTTTATAAGAAAAAATTGAGTTGAACTGCCATATGCTATTTGTTCTTAGCTTGATGCGAACTTACATTCTTCATTTTCTTTGTTTTCGTCTTTGTTGCTCCATCAAATAAGTGTGTAATACCACAAATCCTTGATGTGCTGATGCTATCATGATTTATTCTTTGCATGTTCTCCTTTCCCTCCTCTTACTTATATGCTCCTTCCTATGTTTCAGTGCACAGTTTTAGAAGTCAAGGTAATTGAAGGTCTAGGGACAACTATTGATGTGGTGCTTGTTAATGGTGTCCTTCATGAAGGAGATCAAATAGTTGTTTGTGGCATGCAGGTAGTACCTTCTTTTGTTAATTTTTGTACCCAAAAAAATATTTGGCATTTTCATCGGTGCTCTAACTTTTTTTAAAATTTATATTTTAGGGACCTATTGTGACCACTATTAGAGCTCTGCTGACTCCCCATCCTATGAAGGAATTGCGGGTTAAGGTTAAAACTCTGTTGCTTATGTTTGCTACCTTTGAGTACGATTGTTGGTCATATGATTCTGAGAAATAGTTTAATTTTGTTGTACCATTTTTTTCTGCATATCAATAATTCAAAATCAGTGTTCTGAGACGATGGGGAAAATAGGTGATTATGGAAATTGTCACCAATGTGTTTGGGAACTGTCCCTTAAATGTAAAAAAGGGGGATTAAACAGAAACACCACTTTACTTTTTTTTCTTCTTCCCTTTTCTTTTTCCATTTCCTTTTTTTAACCTTGTTTAAATTTATAATTTAGGGAGGGCAAAGATCACCTTGAATGTATGTGGAGCATTTGCTAAGTTCCAATGTATTTGACTATTATTTATGGCTTTTGTTTCTACTTAGTTTCCTGCATTCTGTGTTTTAAGTTTATTACTATCTTATTTCTGCAGGTATATATCATTCACAGACAAGTAATGTGATTGTCTTAGACAGTGAATAAAAATTGAAAACTTCAGTGTATGATAATTTCTGGTTTTTATTTCTACTTATTTTCCTGCATTTCGTGTATGACATGCTAGATTCTACTCATCTCTGCAGCTATTGAATCATTCACAGACAAGTAATGAGATTATCTTTGATCTTCGTTAGCCAATGGGAATCTCGTTTCTGAAGATTTAGCTTTGTCCACGTGACATAAGTTATGGTTTCGTCCTAGTATAACCTTAGTGGTTTCGTCCTAGAATAACTGTAGTCTTTTGTGCTTCTTTTTACAAACCAAACTTAATACTTGAATACTTAATAGGTGTGATATAATAAATAAAAATTCTTGCTTACCTGTGCTGTTTGGGTTCACCCTCTCCTTTTATAGTGTTTGTAGCCTCGTTTTCGATATTGATTAGTTGAATGATATGACCAATAAAAACATAACTTTTTTACTGGACTTCTATTGTAAAACCAGGCTGCTCTGTCATTGGTTAAATGATATGACCCACTGAAAACGTACTTTTTGTCGGTTTTTCTTATTATAAAATCTAGACATCTATATTATTCAAAATGGAATGCCACTCTGTTAGATTCTTACCTATGTAGTTAATAGATTTACGATGTGTTCTGAGTGACCAATATGTGTTGTTGCAATTAGTTTACAGAATCATTTTTTATGTATTTACAGAGTAAATGGGTAAGTTCATTAAACAGCTATATTCAGTGAAGTTAGTATGAAGTTACTGTATGCATTATTTGATGGAGTTTTCTATTATAGTTGAGAATTGTGTACAACCCCGAGTCCTCCAGCACAACCATCACTATGACCTCACCAGAAGAATAACCCCCCCCCCCCCCCCCCCCCCCCCCCCCCCCCCCCCAAAACACACACACAAGAAAAAATAAAGAACCAAATGATTGGCATGCTTAATGCATGTAATTTCGCCTTCAAGAGTTCCATTTATCTCTTGATGGTTGATAATTGTATAATTTTAAATAAGTATGACAGAGATTATAGGCATGTGCAGTGTATGTGTGCGGCCACACAAACAATGCCCACCCATATACACAGGAGGAAACAGCCTTTAACCCCAACTCTCTAGTTGTAATAGTACGGATAGATGGATTAAAAATGACAATGACAACTTACCATCTTATATTTAGATGATAATAGTTAAACTTTTGGGTTGTTCACTGTAAATTTTAGAGACCCCTAATAATTAGAGGGGGTGTTGCAGGCTTGCGGCTGTTGCACAGGTAAATACTTGTATGTAACAGGGGTTACTGGTTTAAATAGCCAATTATGCTGCTTAATCTTCAAACTACTACCATCTTCATCATAAAACCTTTGGACTTTGGAGTTGGTATTAAGAATTGATCTTCACTATGAATTCCTGGTAACAGGTTTGTACTTTTGGTCACCCTTTTGAACACCAAATGACCATTTGAGGAGTTATGCTTACCTCAGCTCTTAATTTTCTGCAAGTATGTTCTATACATTAATTCTGTTTGGGGTGGGAACGAATATAGTTTAGATGCAAAATATAGCTAGTGGTTTTTACCTTGTAAGTACCTATTACCCCCCAATATGTAATTTACGACATAATTTGATTCATTTACCTTTTTTCCCCTTTTCTTTTCTACTGTTCATTGTGTTTATTATACGTAAGTAATTCTGTTTTCAGTGCAAATTTTCCACAGTATGACATTAGACTAATAATACAATAATTGTTTTGCAATCTACTATACAGGGGCGGAGCTATGTGGGGGCCCGGGGTGGCCCGGGCCCCCCCAAAATTTTGAAAAACCCCTTAAATTTTTTGAATTTTTTTTTAAAACCCCCCTAAATCTATTAAATTTTATTATTTGGCCCCCCTAAAAATTATGAAAAATACCTATATATTTATATATAGTTATAGAATTTTTTTTTGGCCCCCCTGAAATTTTTGTTCTGGCTTCGCCCCTGCACTATATGTTTTCATCCTTTGCTGTTTTCTTAATTCTTTTATTTATCGTCTTTTTATATAGGGAACTCATCTGCATCATAAGGAGATTAAAGCTGCACAAGGTCTCAAAATTTCTGCACAGGTATGTCTGACTCATATGTAAATGAAATTTGTGTGAAGCCAAAACGCACTTGCAGTTCTCCTTCTCAAGCACTTGTAGTGGGAATTGTGAAATTTGTTAAATGCCTCGTATTTATATAATGGTGATCGATTCTGTGTATTACTTGGATAATGTTTTTGTTTACACCAACCAAATTTAAAATTTTATTTGACAACATTTTGTTTCATACTTTGAAAGACCCTACCACTACACCAAAAGTCCGAAGTTGTAGCCAGGGAGGAGGGTTTACACCTGTACTCGAACCATACTATTAAAATAATGGTGTCTGGTTTCGTTGCAAGTTCAAGTGAAAAGTTGAATTTCCCTCCGATTTTCTTGATTCTCTTACCAAAACAGTCGCTAGTTTTCTTCCTTTTCATATTTCCATTGTACTAAAACCACCATATCCCTCCAAAAGATATAGGTTATCTTTGGTAATTGAATCAAAATAAATTGGAGGGAAATTAAAATTCCCACTTGCACTTGCATCCAACCAAAGACACCCTGAAGGTAAATTACATTACATTATAACTTTCTTAACAAATATTCTTTTCATTTATCATTGAAAGTGAATTAACATAAGAAGTTTGTAAGTAGGGGGACCCGGGGATGATCTGGATTAACTCAAATTTGGATAAGACCAATGAGATCCTCTATTTTCACCAGCATGATTTTAAATCTCCGATTTCAGACTCATCTCGGCAAGGGGTGATTTGTCTTGGATCGGAGATCTCGGAAAAATGTGATCATCTCGGATGTTTATTTCGGACACTCAATAAACATATATTTTTTGTTACTATATTATATGTTCTACATTTCATTTTATATAATATATTTTATAATGTAACAAATGACATGATTTAATCACTGTAAATATTCGCAGAATTTAACAACAATATAAAAATAATGTAATATAAGTATATAACTAAAATAAGTTTGCATTGATTAGAAAAAAATGTATTAGTTATATTTGACCTTGCATATACACGAACAATAGAGAGAAAATCTTTACATTATCTTAGCTTAAGGTCCTATATTGAAAAACATGCAAAAAGTAAAACAAAAAAAAGTTACATATTCACAATAACATTAGTGTGTCAATTTCGGCCGATATTTCGGCAATTTCGGCCGAAATCTACACATTTCGGTCCAAAACGATATGGAGTATAAAATCATTGATTTCGTATCGGCAAGCTAGCCGAAAGGAAATTTCGGCCAAAATTTAAAACAATGTTCACCAGTTGACCAATTCCAATCAAGGCCTGTGATCCAGTGATCTACAATAAATACTAATAATATAATAAAATAGTGGATCTCATTATACTAGAACACATACCAATTTCAATCACGTGTCACCCTTTTCACCATTGGAAGCACATATACTAATTAAATTGTGGATCTCAGCTGTCTTGTCCAAATTTCGATCCCGCTCTTTCTTTTAACTTTCATGCGTGGTTATATACGGAAGTGAACATGTCAACTAGTCTAGTTTCAAATAATGCTCATATTTTGTGTTATAATTTGTTCGATCATTTTCAGGGACTTGAACATGCTATTGCTGGCACTGCCTTGTATGTTGTTGGACCAAATGATTCTCTGGAAGATGTTAAAGAAACTGTAATGCAAGATATGAACAGAGTCGTGGGCAGGATTGACAAAAGTGGGGAAGGAGTCTATGTGCAAGCTTCTACTCTTGGTTCCTTGGAAGCACTTACAGAATTCTTAAAGAGCCCTGCTGTAGATATTCCATTTTGTGATTTTAGTATAGGTCCAGTACATAAGAAGGATGTTATGAAGGCCAGTGTTATGCTTGAGAGGGGGAATAAAGAATATGCCACCATTTTGGCATTTGATGTCAAAATAATGCCTGATGCTCGGGATCTCGCAATTGAGGCTGGTGTCCGGATTTTCGAAGCAGATATTATATATCACCTATTTGACCAGTTCAAGGCTTACATTACCAGTATAAGGGAAGAAAAGAAGAAGGAAACTGCCGAAGAGGCTGTTTTCCCATGCGTGCTTAAGATTATGCCCAACTGTGTGTTCAACAAGAAGGATCCAATAGTTTTGGGAGTGGATGTTGTTGAAGGCATTCTCAAGGTATATTCTTATCTAGTTGAATTTGACTTTTATTATAAATCTAAGAATACCAGCTACATTCTGGTGAAATTTGCTTGTGTACAAATTGTTTGAAAATTTATTGTAACTAGGACGTTACAACTCTAAAACTTAAATTGTAATACTAACTTTGAAAGTACCCTACCTTAGGATTATAATATTTTCTTTTAGTTTTCTGCTTCCTAGTTCTAGCAATGCTATTCGTTAGAGCATCCACAGTCGTTTGCTATATTTCTCAAATTCTCATATTATGAGAATAATATGAGAATCGACCTCTGCAGTCGTTTGCTATTTTGTTAAAAAATAGCAAACGAGCTACTGTCGATTCTCATATTTGAGAAGTGGGCTAGTGCATTTGAGAATATATATATTTAATATTTTTTATTACAATCGGACGAGACAACTTGTCTCGTCCCGTATATATATATATATATATATATATATATATATATATATATATTTTTTTTTTTTTTAAAATAGGGTCGGATGATACATGTTGTATCGTCCTTCCCAAAATAATTTTTTTTTCCAATTTTTTCAACTGATCAACGGATCAGATTATTCGAAAAAAAAAAAATCAAAAAATACCCACGGACGGGACATGTTGTCCCGTCCAGGTATTGGGGGGGGGATTTAGTGGGTTTTAAGGTTTAATTAATAGTTTAGTAGGTGTTTAAATAGGATTAGGGTATATTTTAATATTTAATTTATTTAATTAAGATATTTTAATAGTTAATCGGTAATTAATTAAATCTAAAAAAAAAAACTGACGAAACAAGTTGTCTCGTCCTACTCAAATTTTAGCAAAATATAGCAAACGATCACTGCAGACCTTTCGATCTATTCCATTTCTATTCGTCCCATTTTGCCAAAAAATAAGAATTGCCATTGTGGATGCTCTTACTAATTTTGTTTATTTTCGTTTGGACTCCAGGTGGGAACACCTATTTGTATACCTTCCAGGGAGTTCATTGATATAGGGAAAATTGCTTCAGTTGAGATCAACCACAAACAGGTTGATATGGCCACTAAAGGTCAGAAGGTGGCCATAAAGGTAATGTAAAACAGTGTGCTGTATGAAATGTGGAAATTTCATTATATTCTTTTACTGTAACCTGGATTTATCTTTCCATATGCAGATAGTTGGCAGCAACTCCGAAGAACAACAAAAGATGTTTGGCCGACATTTTGAGATGGAAGATGAGCTTGTTAGCCATATTACGAGGAGATCAATTGACATTCTGAAGGCAGATTATAGGGTAAATTTTATTTATAGTTACCCATTAATAGTTATACCCATTTCCAACTTAGGGGCTGTTTGGTTATAAGTAATTAGAGTCGAAACTGTGAATTGCTTTTTTGGTTCTACATTCCTGTCTGCACTTTCACTGTGGGATGCAAAATTGTCTTTGGTTCATGGTATTTCTCAACAGTGAAGTGGTGTGGTGCCTACCTTCCACATCAGATATTGGTAAACCTAAATTTCCAGAGATAAAGCGCTCTGATTTTGGCTGGAAAGTGTCGGGCATTTTTAATTATTATTTTTGAGTAGGTCCAGTATAATTAAAATGGAGGGAAAAGGTTTCGTTGTTCTTTTTGCCTAGAATGTTTGATTTTTTTTTATATTAAATTGCAACCAATCCACAGTTCATATTTTGTATTTTACTTGTGAGCATAGGAAATTTTAGGATGGTCTACCAATCCACTTTTTGTACCCATTTTATTTACAACCAAATGAGGAAACCCAACATAAGTTGTACTTGATATACTAATAGTACATGTAACATTTTCCTAATTTTGAATGAATAGGGGGAACCAAACAGCCCTTTAGTGTTCATATAATGTTTTTAGAATTTGCTCACCTCGCAGGCATATGTGGACAGTCTTACATTTTGGAAATGGGTTTTTTGCGTGTAAGTCAATAAAATTTTTTGTAATTGCAGATTACTCACTCATAAATTGTTATTTGCATATACATAACTAATGAAGTTCACTATTTGCATGTACACCCACTAACAAAGTGGGGTTTATTTAAAAATAGTTTTTCTTAGTTATTTTTCATCCAAACAAGGAAATTTTTTTCTTTTATTAACACTCTTGCATTATTTTGATCGTTATAGCCCTATTCCTTTCTTCTTATCACCCACAACAGTTGTTTTTATTTTATTCTATTATGAAACCCGAGTACTTAATTCTTTCTTTCTCATCTTCATTAATCCTACATTGCGTGAGGAAGGTGAGGTTGAAAATTAGGGTATTATAAATAGTGTAAGCGTGTTAAAAAAGGCGAATATTCTCCTTGTTTGGATGAAAAATAGCCAAGGAAAACTATTTTTATATGAACCCTACTTTGTTAGTGGTGTATATGCAAACAACGAACTTTATTAGGCTGTTAGTGATGTATATGCAAATAGAGATTTTTGAGTGAGTAATCTGCAATTTCCAATGTTTAGAGTGACCCATGCACAAAAACCCCTTTGGAAATATGCTTGTTTCTTCAGTGAAGTCAGACATATATAGCATATATCAAGCTTAAGATATTGTGAGAACTGATGCAGATCTAATGTTAATCCGCATTCGTTAAATGGACATGGACACGGCTGTCAAATGTCCTGATGCGGGTTTGGAAACATTCCAAAATTCTGCTAGTGGGCGAACCTCTCCAGTTCTTTTTGATCAGAGTCCATTGCACTTGATCCATCCATTGAACATTGCATTGCATTATTTATCAGTGCCTTGTTTGATGGCTAAATAGTGCACTTGAACTCAAATTAAATTTTTGTTACTTGATAGGGTCCATTCCCGCACGGGGGTTGGGTCACAATTATTGAGATTTGTTCAATAACCTTTTTTTGTTGGCTTGTAGGATGATCTGTCTATTGAAGAATGGAGATTGGTTGTCAAGTTGAAGCAGATATTCAGGATACTATGAAGCAAGAAATTATTTTTACTGACATACACAGTCGCAAGCCCTTCAAACCCTAAGGGAATTTTTGTGAAAGATGGAAGGATTTTGTTTTTTGGGGGCAATTGTTGTTTTTCGTATACACAGTTGGAAAGCTTTTTGAGCTGTCTTTTACTAGCAGGAAGTTTACTTTGCATTTGCACTAAATTGTCATGTATTTCTGTTTTGTAATGGTTGGAATGGACATACTGGTTTTATGGATCAAATTTATTCAATTTTTGTAATAAATATGTTTTTGTTTCCCTGAGTTGAGTGCAAATCATTTGGAAAAAATCTCACAAGTGTTTTGTTGATTTAGTGGGGTTGCAGATAATCTACCCGTACATCTTGAGTTGAAGTTGTGTTGTTTTATTCCCCTCTTCTGAGGTTGGTGGAGGGCTTCTGCTGTGATGCGTCTACTGATGGGATTAACTTGCTTTAGTTGGGCTTATTTTGAATGTATCGTTCATCCAGTTTCTATGTTACTGTTTTCCCTTTTTCTGCTTCAATTTCCCTTTGTTGTTTGTTTCTTTTCATTGCTGTCGGTTGCATTTCTTGCTTTTTTTTTTTTTTTTTTTGTTTGTTTTTTGCTGACTCTAAATTAATGAAAATTGGATGATCGTTTTGTGTTAGGATGCTATTTAGTTTCACATTGGTTATATGGAGGACCAATGTTGGATGGTTATAAACTTTAGCTCGCTCTCCAGCTAGCTTTTAGGGGTGATAGGATTATAACATTTTGGCTTTAAAAAAGTTTGCTTGCTTTTCAATCCTTTTTGAATGCTTATAGCAGTTAAACAGTGCTTGGTGGTTCACATTCTTTCAGTTTATCAACATCGTTGTGGTTCTTGATGCGATTTGTTTTTGGGGAGTGGCTGCACCAGGTGTGAGTTCTTCTCAATTTGTATTTTTGCGGAAGCTTCGGTACTGGATGGTACGCCCGACCCTCAGCCGAGGGACCCGATCGGGAGTAGGCGGGAGTGAGGTGGAGGTCGGATGCTCGGTTCGGATCTAGAGGCTCGGTTCGAATCTGGAAGCTCGGATTCGGGAGTCTCGTGTACCTGCACTCGGCCTAGAAACACCGGGGTTGGTCCCGGTGACAGAATCTCCGACGGTCTAGTCAGTCACTGAAGGGTAACGGTAACTAGGGTTTCAGAGGGGAGAGAGGGAATATTGATTACCTTGAGAAGGGGTAGAGGGCTTGGTATTTATAGACAGTCCCAACCGGGTCTGAACCCGTTTGGGGCCGGGTTTGGACCTGGTTGCCCGTGGGCCTGACGTGGCGGAAGCCCAATAGGCTGAGGGTTGACCTGACAGATTTGATGATCGGGGTGAACGGCTTTTGAGGGGATCCTGTGGCCCAGGAGGGGCCACGTCATTTGACCCATATTAGGAGCCCCCCACTCCTGAAGGGCTGGGTAACCCAGCCGTGTAGGGGTGGTCTTTTGCCTCTGTAGGAAGAGCGGAGTGGCGTGTACGGCGAAGAACGGGATCCGTATCTTCCCAAAGAGGTCAATGGGGTAGAATGAAGGGGATCCCCTCTTGGAGTCACGAGGGGGTGTCGAAGCTCGGAGCGTCGGAGCTCGGTACGCCGGGTGTCGAGGGTCGGAAGGCGAACCCCTACTGGCTGGGGGATAGTTTGGGGCTCGCAGTTATATCCGAGCGTCGACCCCGAGGTCGCTGGGCCGAGCGTAGGGGGTCCGTGGACGATCCCCTCCACTTGTTGGAAAAACAAGGGGACGTCAAGATCTGTGGGGTAGGGAGTCTACTTGCCGAGCACCGAGGGTCGGTAGACGAGCCCCTCACTTGTTGGAAAAGCAAGGGGGTCCTCTTACCGAGCGTTGATGATCGGTAGACGAGCCCCTCCCCGATTGGGGGATCTTCTTGTCGAGTGTCGAGGGTCGGTAGACGAGCCCCCTTACTTGTTGGAAAAGCAATGGGATCCTACTGCCGAGCGTCGAGGGTCAGCAGACGAGCCCCTCACTTGTTGGAAATGCATGGGGACGTCAGGATCTGTGGGGCAGGGGGTCTTCTTGCCGAGCACCGAGGGTCGGTAGACGAGCCCCTCACTTGTTGGAAAAGCAAGGGGTCCTCTTACCAAGCATCGAGGATCGGTAGACGAGCCCCTCCCCGATTGGGGGATCTTCTTGTCGAGCGTCGAGGGCCGGTAGACGAGCCCCTCATTGGTGGGGGATAATCTTGAGGTTCGCGGTGACATCCAAGCGTCGACCCTCAAGTGGTTGAGAGAAACTTTTTGGGGCTCGCGGTGACATCCGAGCTTCGACCCTCAAGTTGTTGAGAGGAACTTTTTGGGGCTCGCGGTGACAGCCGAGCGTCGACCCTCAAGTTGTTGAGAGAAACTTTTTGGGTTCGCGGTGACATCCGAGGGTTGACCCTCAAGTTGTTGAGAGAAACTTTTTGGGGCTCGCGGTGACATCCGAGCTTCGACCCTCAAGTTGTTGAGAGGAATTTTTTGGGGCTCGGGTGACATTCGAGCGTCGACCCTCAAGTTGTTGAGAGAAACTTTTTGGGTTTGCGGTGACATCCGAGCATCGTCCTTTGAGTTGTTAAGAGAAACTTTTTGGGGCTCGCGGTGACATCCGAGCTTCGACCCTCAAGTTGTTGGGAGAAACTTTTTGGGGCTCGCGGTGATAGCCGAGCGTCGACCCTCAAGCTGTTGAGAGAAACTTTTTGGGTTCGCGGTGACATCCGAGCTTCGACCCTCAAGTTGTTGAGAGAAACTTTTTGGGGCTCGTGGTGACAGCCGAGCGTCGACCCTCAAATTGCTAAGAGAAACTTTTTGGGTTCGCTGTGACATCTGAGCGTCGACCCTCAAGTTGTTGAGAGAAACTTTTTGGGTTCGCGGTGACATTCAAGTGTCGTCCCTCGAGTTGTTGAGAGAAACTTTTTGGGGCTCGCGGTGACATCCGAGCTTCGACCCTCAAGTTGTTGAGATAAACTTTTTGGGGCTCACGGTGACAGCCGAGCGTCGACCCTCAAGTTGTCGAGAGAAACTTTTTGGGTCTCGCGGTAACATCCGAGCATCGACCCTCGAGTTGTTGAGAGAGACTTTTTGGGTCTCGTGGTGACATCCGAGTTTCGACCCTCAAGTTGAGAGAAACTAGGGTGAGTAAAGGTGAATTGCCCGGGGAGTTGGCCCCGTGCACCGAGCCGTTGCGTTGGCCAACAGAGCCGAGGGTAAGAAGGTATTTTTGCGCTCTAGGCTGACGCCATTAAGATCGTAGTGGCCGTTAGATCTTGATGATGAAGATCAAATGGCCAAATCTTTTTGCGGAATTCGAGGAGTCCTATCTGCGCTTATAAATCCCTCTCCCCTCACCCACTTCTTCACTTTGCTTTCATCTTCTTTACGACAGAAATTTTCGTGCACACCGTCGGCGACCGTTTTTCGTTGATCCTCGTGTTCTCCGGCGAAACAGTTTAGTATTTTAGTTTGACTATGTCACGCACTTAGTCCGGCTCCGAGGCAAGCACGTCAGGTCGCGCCGAGGAGGTTCATTCTTCTTCAATATCCTTTTCGTCGGGTGACATCCGTCCGGTAAAGGAGGAGGTTGTATCACTTGGAGGGTCGGATAGCGAGAGAGACGTAGCTTTGATTGTAGAACCCCTGCAATCCCGTAGGCCGGGTAAGGAGCCGGCAGAGGAGGAGCATGAAGAGAGAGAGAGCCCAAGGGAGACTCTGAGGAGGAGTTTGTGGATGAGGAGGGTGAGCCCGGGGAAGGAGGTCCGGAAGAAGAGGAGCGAGTCGAGGAGAGCGATGGCCAGGAGGGGCCCGAACAAGGGACAGCAGGCGGTAGCGACCATGGGGAGGTCGGAGGAACCGCAGAAGAGGTAGAGGGTGAAGAGGCAGTCCTTCCGCCGTTGCCCCCCTTATCGACCCCTTCCCCCGATAGGAAGGCTCGTCCCCGAAGGAGGAAGAGGAAATGGATAAGGCCCGACAGCCCGACCGAGAAGGACAAATATGAGTATTGTTGAGGGTTCAAATACCCTCCTCTTTCTAGCAAAGATCCAGGGTCGATCAGGATGTACCCTGACGACGTGGATGATCTTCTTGCGTATACTTCGCTGCTGCGAGTTGAGGGCTGGCCGATGATCAAGATGGATAGCGTGAAGTGCGCCTTGCCCCGGGACTACCTGCCCATCTTGAGGGCGTCTTACTTTATTCTGCGGGAGTTCGAGCTGCTTGTGCCGAACCCGGGAATCCACCCGACCACCGTACTAGAGTCGAGCTTCTGTATGTTCCCTGAGGACGCTTTCATCTCGGGGTTGAGACTTCCGCTGCACCCATTTATCAAGAGGGTGCTAAACTGGGGAGAGCTGAGCCCCATGCAATACAGTCCCAACTCTTTGAAACACTTAGTGTGTTTCATTTTGAAGTGTCGGGAGAAAGGGATTAAGCCGAGGCTTACTTACTTCCGAGCCATCCTGGGTATGAGCTCGCTTGGCGATCAGGAAGGGATCTTCTACCTCTCGCCCCGCCCCTATAAGAAAGTGATGCATGGATAAAGGGGTGGAAGGAGAAGTACTTCATAGTTCGAAGCGAGCAGCCTTGGGAAATCCCAACAGTTTGGAACTTTGGGAAGCTGAACCACAAGCCGCCGAAGAGAAGAGATTTGATCAAAAAGGAGTGGGCGAAGGTCGATAAGATTGTGGAGGGGCACAACATTGGGTGGCCTCGCGTCACGGAGCTGCACCTTGTCCGAGCCGGACTGAGCCCGGCCAACCCTAGTATGTTTTTGTTTCCGTCTTGTTTTTCTTCATGCCTTCGCGTTAACATGTTTACTTTTCCTTTTTTGTAGAAATGTCCGCTAAGGAGCTTGACAACCGCAACGCCATAGTAGAGCTGGCGGCCAAGAGAAGGGCCGAACTGACGAAGAAGGCCGCGCAGGAGAAGAGTGGGGCAACGGCTGCGGGGTTCCGGCCGCGGGGTTCAGTCAGGTACCGACATCAGCTACCGAGCAGCCCTCCCTGAAGAGGGTGAAGAGGCCTTACCATTCGTCGAGGTCGGAGAAGGAACTGGGGGCGAGCTCCGGAAGTAAGAAGTTGGCTGAGGTTCAGGAGCGGAGGCCCCCGTCCCCTCGCCCCGATGCCGCGGAGATGGTGGGCAGGCTGAACTTGCTATCACATGTCCCGGGCTGGGGGGTTAAGGTCGGGGACACCCTGCTCGAGGGCTCGACGGCAAGGGAGGCGGTGGAGCACAACGCTACGAAGCACGACCGGATGAATCTGGCGACGCAATCGTCCGAGGCGGCCTACACGAAGTGGGCTCAGGCGCTGTTCGCGGTAAGTCTTTGGGGTCTTCTGTGTGCGCTAAATTTTAGAGTTCATGATTTTTCTAACTTGTTCTTACTCGGCTAGGCATTACTTTATGGGCAGTACTACCACTGGTGCATGAAGAAGGAGGTCCTCGTCGAGAGGAAGAACGCGGAGAAGTACTTTTGCGAGGTCTCCAAGCTTTCAACCGAACTGGCAGAGGCCCAGAGCAATGAGGCGGTTCACGAGGCTCAGATGGCCTCGATTTTTGAGCACCATAAGGACGAGCTGGCCCACTTTAAGGAGAAGGCTCGGGTGGATGCTGAGAAGGCGCAGAAGGCCCTGGAAGATGCGCAGATCGCCATGGCTGACACCTTGATCCAGGCCCAGGACGAGGCCTATGCTAAGGCGAATGAGCACTTCACATTGATCTACCCGGACAAGCGGGTCGTTCATTTGCACTTCAACTGGTAGCCAGAGCATCCGCCCATGCCCGGGGGTGAAGAGGACCAAGGAGACTCGAATGACGAAGAGGTGCCACCACCCCTTCAAACATAGTTTAGGTTCTTACTCTTCTGTATTTGTAATCGCCGACCGCAGACTGGCCACCGCCTTTTGTAATACCAATTTTTTTGACTTGATAAAAAGAAATTTTGGCCGTGCTCCATGACTTGTGTTTTTCGTCTCTATTGTGACCTGTTGTTTTTTCCGCCTCTTTGACAGACGCATGAAGTCCTCGGCGTCGACCTTGGCTCAGCCGAGGTCTCCTGGGTTCGAGCTGGACTGGGCGCCACGGAGAATGTTCTGGCTCGCCAACGTAAGCAAGCTCGAGATCGAGAGGCCACAGTGAATTACTTCATGAACAAGTCTAGAGAGCTCAGCCTGGAGGTCACTCGCTTGAAAAAGGCCATAACCGACCGAGACTGGGGGGCAATTGAGACGAACTGGTCGATCTCGGGTGCCTCGAGTGGACGATCGGCTTCAGAATCATTTCTTCGTGAGGCCGTGGTAGAGAGAGTTGGAGATCCATAGGCTGAAGCTCATGTTTGGCATCGGTCTGGTCGAGGAGAGGAGCAATTCCGTGCTGGGACTTTCTTCGACCTTTTTCCTGGAGGAGTCCCACCCTGCCGATGCAGAAGCTCTGTTGCCGGGGTGCCCTTGTTGGCCGGGCCGGCCGAGCACGAGAAGGATCCTGTGGGAAGTACCGAGTTTGAGTTTCAAGCCGAGCGATGAGCGATTTGTAAACTTATATTGTATTGCGGCCATTCCTGGCGCTCTATGAGTAATAAGAATCTCGATTTCTTTGCTTTGACGACTTTTTGAGTGAGGGCAGGAGTGTAGCTCGTGGACTTTGCTGAGCCTGTCCTTGTCGGAGGTCGTCGCCGAGGCCCGAAGGGCGGTCTGGAGTCGAGATGTGATTTCTTGGCGGTAGCGCCCCTTTACTTGTTGGAAAAGCATGGGGATGCCGATAACGAGGGTCGGAGGACGAGCACCATCAGTTGGATATTTTCTGGTGCAGCCTCCAATAAGGGAGGTTTCGCCTTTCGATAAAATTAATGGCGACGATTCACCTTCTGCTGTTTGGACTCCCCGATATAATAAATGCGCCTCTCCGGTGGCTATATAATCCTCACCCCCTTCCCCATTTTACATCAGTTTCGAGACTGACTCATTTGCCACCCTCGAACAATTCGGGGTTAGCTCGAACAATTCGGGGTTTCGGCTTCGAGGCCGCTAACCGCGAGTTGTTCGTGGGTGAGAGGTGGGTCGGTCCGAGGGAGAGATTCGGGTGCATGCTGAAGGTGGGCACCCCCAAAGTACAATTTTTTGGTCGAGGGTTCCGGGTCAGTGGCTTCCCTGCCATCCTCGAACAATTCGGGATTTTAGCTCTGAGGGCTGCAAAGCCCGAGTTGTTCGTGGGTGAGAGGTGGGCCGACCAATGGTCCGGGGCTCGGATCATCTTGGGATAGAGTCTCGGATCGGTGGCTCTCCTGCCACCCTCTAACAATTTGGGGTTTCGGCTCCGAGGCCGTTAACTCCGAGTTGCCAGCGGGTGAGAGGTGAGCCGACCCGAGGTTTGGGACTCGGGGCGCTTGTCGAAGGCGAGCGCCCTAAATCTGAAACGATTTTTTTTTGTATCCGGTGCGGTATGAGTGTAGCTGCAGGTTACAGCCGAGTGCATAGGTCGCCGAGCTTGAAAAAGCCGAGGCCCTGCTCGAGACCGGTGCCGAGCCCTTATATGAAGACAGGGTGATATGGGTATGGCCAGAGATCATCGCCGAGCGTAATGGTCGCATGACTTGAAAAAGTCAAGGCCTTGCTCGAGGTCGATGCCGAGCCCTCATACCTACAGAAGCCGTTATGAGTGTATCTGGAAACATCACCGGGCATAAAGGTCGCATGGTTTGAAAAAGCTAAGGCTTTGCTCGAGGTTGATGCCGAGCTCCCATACCTCGTTCTGGGGTAGATAGTATGAGTGTGGCCACTAATTATCGCCGAACATAGAGGTCGCATGGCTTGAAGAAGCCAATGCCCTGCTCGAGATCGATGCCGAGCCCCCATACCTAGAGAAGCCGTTATGAGCGTAGCCGAAAACATCGCCAGGCGTACAGGTCGCATGGCTTGAAAAAGCCAAAGCCTTGCTCAAGGTCGATGCCGAGCTCCTATACCTCGTTCTCGGGTAGATAGTATGAGTGTGGCCGGTAATCATCGCCGAGCATAGAGGTTGCATGGCTTGAAGAAGCCAAGACCCTGCTCGAGGTCGATGCCGAGCCCCCATACCTAGAGAAGCCATTATGAGCATAGCTGGAAACATCGCTGGGCGTACAGGTCGCATGGCTTGAGAAAGCCATGGCCTTGCTCGAGGTCGATGTCGAGCTCCCATACCTCGTTCTCGGGTAGATAGTATGAGTGTGGCCGGTAATCATCGCCGAGCATAAAGGTCGCATGGCTTGAAGTAGCCAAGACCCTGCTCGAGGTCGATGCCGAGCCCCCATACCTAGAGAAGCCGTTATGAGCGTAGCCGGAAACATCGCCGGGCGTATAGGTCGTATGGCTTGAGAAAGCCATGGCCTTGCTCGAGGTCGATGCCGAGCCCCCCATACCTCGTTCTCGTGTAGATAGCATGAGCGTAGCTGAAGGTTATTGCCGAGCGTATAGGTAGCATGGCTTTAAAAAGCCGAGACCCTGCTCGAGGTCGATGCCGAGCCCCTATACCAAGAGAAGCCGTTATGAGTGTGGCCGGAGATCATCGACGAGCGCATGGGTAGTATGACTTGAAAAGGTCGAAACCCTGCTCGAGGTCGATACCGAGCCCCCATATCAAGAGAAGATTTTTGCGGCTCGTGGTGCTATCCGAGCGCCGAACCTCAAGCTGTATTGAGAAGATTTTTGTGGCTCACGGTGTCATTCGAGTGCCGAATCTCAAGCTGTATTGAGGAGATTTTTGCGGCTCGCGGTGCCATTCTAGCGCCGAACCGGGACTTGTTTTAAGAAGGCCAATATGAAGTCGAAGCTTTTTTTAAGAAAGCTGGCATAATTACAACTTTTTCTGATTTTACAAAACAAGGCGCGATGTGCCGATTACACTTTTATGATTTACATGGGGGTATCTGTAGAGGCTAATCCTACCCTTCGAGGAATTTGATGAGGTGCTCTGCATTCCAGGGCCTCTTGACAGGCTTGCCCTCTAGGTTGGTGAGGCGGTACGTGCCCAGACGTACGACTTCAGAAACTTTGTACGGGCCTTTCCAATTTGGGGCCAGTTTCCTCTTTTGGCCGGGGTTAGATACCGCCAGCTTTCGGAGGACAGGGTCCCCTAGCTTGATGTTGGTGGGACGCACTTTTTTGCTGTAGAATCTTTCGATCATCTGCTGGTATGTGTTTCTCAAGATGGTGGATTTTTCCCTGACCTCGTCTATAAGGTCCAGATCGGCACGTAGTTGTGCCGAGTTGCTTGCTTCGTCGAAGGCCATGATCCGGGGGGAAGGAAGCCCGATCTCGAGGGGGATCACCGCTTCCGCACCGTATGTTAGATTGAATGGTGACTCTCCCGTGGGGATTCTCTTGGTCGTTCGATGGGCCCAAAGAACGCTTAGTAACTCGTCGACCCATAACCACTTGGAGGAGTTATCGAGTCATTTCTTGAGACCATCGAGGATCTGGCGATTCGCATTCTCGGCCTGGCCATTCGACTGTGGATGACATACCGAAGAGAAGCGCTGCTAGATCCCGAGGTCCTCGCAGAACTTCCAAAAAATTTTGCCCGTGAACTGAGTCCCCTTATCTGTGATGAGTATGTGGGGAATTCCGAATCGGTAGACGATGTATTTCTAGAAGAATTGTTGGGTCTGCTGCTCGGTGATCGTGGCCAGGGGCTCGGTCTCGATCCACTTCGTGAAGTAGTCGATCGCTACTATTAGAAACTTCCTTTGACTCGTCAAAGGAAGCCAAGAGCCGCTGGACCACGACCAAGTACTGGATCATCCGATCTTCACGGATCTCGTACTCTCCGGTGATCTGATTGACCACGAGCTGAGAGTCACTGAAAGCCCTGATCTGTCTAGTGCCGGCTTGATGTGCCAGGGTGAGTCCGACGATCTTGGCCTCATATTCGGTCTCGTTGTTGGAGGCCGGGAAATTGAGGCGGAGGCAATATTGGAGAAGGAAATTGTCAGATCCCTGTAAAATTATGCCCGTGCCACTCCCCGCTTCGCAGGAGGAGCCGTTGATGGAAACTTCCCACATCTGGTCGGCCTCCCTACTTTCGGGTTGCTCGGAGATGGTGCATTCTGTGATGAATTCGGCGAGGGCCTGCCCCTTGATGACCATCCTTGGTTGATAGCCGATGTCGTATTGACTTAGCTCGATCGACCATTTGACCAGTCGGCCGGAGCTCTTGGGCTTGTAGAGGACGGCCTTCAGAGGCTGGTCCGTGAGGACCTGGATTGAGTGCGCCTAGAAATAGGGACGAAGCTTCCGCGCAGCCATGACCAGGGCGTATGCCACCTTCTCCATTTTTGCGTATCTGGTCTCGGCTGTGAGCAGAACCTTGCTTACATAGTACAGGGGCTTTTGGACTCCGTCCTCTTCTCCAACGAGAACAACACTGAGCACATTTTCCGAGGCCGAGAGATAAAGCCAGAGGGGCTCGCCTGGTTCGGGCTTGCTGAGGAGAGGAGGATTGCGAGGTAATTTTTTCAATTGGGCAAACGCCTCTTGCTGCTGAGTACCCCACTCGAAGCCTCCGGTTCCGCGCAAAGCTTTGAAGAACAGGAGGGACTTCTCTCCGGACTTGGAGCGGAAACGGTCGATGGCCGCCAGTCTCCTCGTGAACCTCTGAACTTCTTTGATATTTCTGGGAGGGGCCATGTCGATTATGGCCTGGATCTTTTCGGAGTTCGCCTCGATGCCACGCTGGCTAACGACGAACCTGAGGAATCTTCCGGAGGAGACGCCGAATGCACACTTCGCCGGATTGAGTCTCATGTTGTGGGTCCGAAGGACCCCAAAGGCTTCTTCTAGGTCGGCGACGTGGTCCCGTCCCTGCCGGCTCTTGACGAGCATGTCGTCGACGTACACCTCCATGTTGCGACCAATCTGTTCTTTGAAGACTCGGTTGACGAGCCTTTGGTAAGTGGCACCGGCGTTCTTCAGCCCGAAGGGCATAACCCGGTAGCAATAAAGACCTTGGTCGGTGACGAAGGACGTCTTGGCTATGTCGGGGGGGGGGGGGGGACTTCTGAATCTGGTTGTAGCCTAAGAAGGCATCCATGAAAGAAAGGAGCTCGTGACCCGATGTCGCGTCGTTCAGAGCGTCGATGCGGGGGAGAGGGAACGGATCTTTTGGGCACGCCTTGTTGAGGTCAGTGAAGTCTATGCAGATTCTCCAGCTCCTGCTCGCCTTCTTGACCATCACGACGTTCGCAAGCCACTCAGGGTAGCTGACCTTCTGTATGAATCGGGCGGACAAGAGTTTGTCCACCTCCGCGTTCACTGCATGCTGCCTCTTTGGGGCGAACTTACGCCGCTTATGGACGATTGGCTTCGAGCCGGGGATCACACTGAGTTTGTGCATGATCAGGTCTTCTGAGATCCCGAGCATATCGGAGGGCTTCTAGGCGAAGAGGTCGATATTGCGGCGAATGCAATCGATCAGGTCGGTCTTGAGGTCGGGGGCAAGGGATCAACTTACGCGGAACCACTTCGACATGTCCCCTGTCTCGAACGAAACTTCCTCTAATTCGTTCGCCGGCTCGGGCTCGGGCTCTGGCTGGCTTCTCTCGGGCTGCAGCTCAACAGCGTTTAGGGGAAACACACCGCCCCTGACCGCCGTCATATAGCACGATCGTGCTGCTTCTTGGTTCCCCCGGACGACTCCGACCCCTAAGTTGGTGGGGAATTTCAGCTTTTGGTAGTAGGCCGAGGGAACAGCCTGAAGGGAGCAGAGTCCCGATCGGCCGAGGATGGCGTTGTAAGCCGCCTTGACGTTCACAACCATGAAGTCCATCGACTCGGTCTGTCTGTGAGGGGTCGTACCTGCAGTAACGTCTAAGGTCACGATCCCCTCTATTGGCACTGGGATGCCGGAGAACCCGTGTAGGGTGTACCCGGCTAGCTTCAGCTTATTTCGGGAGAGTTTGAGGTTCTCAAATGCTTCCAGGAAAAGGATGTTCACCGAGCTTCCGTTGTCCACAAGGATCCGACGGGCCTCGTAGTTCGCCATACTGAGGCTGATGACGAGCGCATCGCAATGCGGCAGTCGAACCCCCTCCAGGTCCTCTCCTGAGAAAGAGACAGGGAGCAGCTGAACCTGGGGGGAGGGGAGACCTCGGACGACATTTATTTCTCGGACGAATGCCTTGCGGGAAGTGCTGGATTCCCCTCCCATGGGTCCCCCATGGACGAAATGCAGGATGGCTTGACCCTCGGTCTCTTCAGGTTCGGGGTTCCGCTCCGGACGCGGCATGGTTGTGCGAGGAGGAGGGGAATGCCTCCGGTTCCTCGTGTCCCTTTGATCCCGAGTGTCTTCCCGTTTGAATTCCTGGAGGTACCCTCATTGGATGAGGGCCTTGATTTCGTCCTTCAGGGCACGATAGTGGTCGGTGTCGTGACCGCTGTTTTGGTGGAAGCAGTAGTAGAACCGCTGATCCCTTTCCTTGTTGTTGTTGGCCGGTCGAAGGGGAACTGGACGAGGTCCCTGTCTTCGTTCGCTAAGAGGATAGTTGATACGTTATGTGTCAATGGAGTGTAACTCTCGAAGCGTAGGACCGGAGTGACCCTCTTCGCGGTGGCCCCATCTCTTGGGACCTTCTTTGCTGGCTCTGCCTCGTCGGCCTTGCGCTTTCCCTTCCCGGAAACTTCTTTGGAGTCCTCTGGATCAGGGCCTCCTCGGCTCGGATGTACTTTTTGACCTGATTGAAAAGGTCAAGGAAATCGAGGGGAGGCTTCTTCGCCAGGGATGCCCTTAGCTGGCCGTGCCGGACATTGTGTCGGAACGCCGCCGAGGCTACCCAAGCGCCGAGGGAGGAGACCGACCTCGCCTCTGTGGTGAACCTTCGGACGAACAGCCGGAGTGATTCCCCTTCCTTCTGTCTAAGGCCTAGCAATGATGTGCTCGTCTTTTCGGCCTTCCTGCTGGTCACGAAGTGGGCGAGAAAGTTGCCCTCCTGCTGGTCAAACGAGTGGAGGGAGCCTAGAACGAGCTTAGAGAACCATTTCCGAGCCGGGCCCCAGAGGGTGGCGGGGAAGGCACGGCATAGGAGGGGATCTGATGCGCTGTGAATCATCATGAGGGTCTTGAAGCCCTCCATGTGATCAGCAGGATCACCCTCGCCGTCATAGGTCTTGAATTGTGGAGGACGGAAATTCCGGGGTATTTCTGCTTGTAGAATTGCGGCGGAGAAAGGTGGTTGGGTCGGCTTGTGAGCTGGGGCCGTCCTTGAGCCGCCCTCACAGAAGTTGTTGAGGCAGTTCTCCATTTCCTGCAGGCGTCGTAGGACATCCTCGTCTTGCTCTGGTGGGCGGGTTAGACTGCGAGGCTCGCTGGCTTCGGTGTCCGACAGAGTGTGAGCCCGGTGGAGTGTCTCGTTCGCAGGGATTCTTAAGATGGCCTACAGGATCTCATTCCGGAAGTCTTGGAACTCGCGGCGGGTGACTAGAGCTTGTCTGACCGGATCGCGTTGGGGTGGCGGCCTTTGGTCGGCCAGACTGAGCTCCGACTCCCTCCCTCGAGAGGGGCGTCTTGGATGGTTCGGGACCGAGTTGGAAGCGGTCACTCCCCTTGTTCGGCTGGCTTGTTGGTTCTGGATCTGCCGACGGAGGTCGGGTTCGACCGAGCGAGAAGCGCTCGGCCTGGGTGCGCCGTTGATCCTCGGCTGGTTGGACCCATGAGTGTCGACAGGGGCGTTCTGAGGAGGAACGTCCGGACGACGGGCAGAGGTAACGGCTCTCCTGGGCTTGGGTGCCATGTGAGCTCGGATTGACGGGATACCGTTAATGGCTGGGTTCGGACTGAGGTCCGTACCGAGGGTTCACACAGACGGCGCCAACCTGATGCGGTTTGTTTTTGATGGGTGGCTGCATCAGGTGTGAGTTCTTCTCAATTTGTATTTTTGCGGAAGCTTCGGTGCTGGATGGTACGCCCGACCCTCAGCCGAAGGACCCGATTGGGAGTAGGCGGGAGTGAGGTGGAGGTTGGATGCTCGGCTTGGATCTGGCGGCTTGGTTCGAATCTGGAAGCTCGGATCCGGGAGTCGTGTACCTGCACTCGGCCTAGAAACACCGGGGTTGGTCCCGGTAACAGGCCCTCTGACGGTTTAGTCAGTCACTGAAGGGTAACAGTAACTAGGGTTTGAGAGGGGAGAGAGTGAATATTGATTACCTTGTGAAGGGGTAGAGGGCCTGGAAGTTATAGGCAGTCCCAACCGGATCTGGACCCGGTTGCCCGTGAGCCTCACGTGGCGGAAGCCCAATAGGCTGAGGGCTGACCTGGCAAATCTGATGATCGGAGGTGAACAGCTTTTGAAGGGATCCTGTGGCCCAGGAGGGGCCACGTCATTTGACCCATATCCGTTCAGTTTTTCTCTCGTGTGGTCATCTGTCTTGCAGCTTGTGTTTCCGTCTGTTCTGCTTTTTGCTGTTGATTTCTCTCTTCTTTTGATTGCTGGATTCGGCTTATGCATCTGTGTGTTCCTTTAATATCTTAGTAATGTAACATGATGAACAATGCGACCATTTCGGGCAGAGTAATCTCTAGAGAAGATGGGTGTTACGTTCCTCCATTTTTCAGAGATCTGTAGCATAATTCATCTCCAAAAAATTTAGTCAGATAAATCAATGGATATTGATTTTGGATATTTCTCTCAGTCTGTTTTCGGGGAATTGAGGCTGGCGTGGTCCATATACTCGTCGTACGGTCTTATTACCGCCACGATCACATCACCCACCCGATCCAGATCTACGCGCATCTAAAAGCACGATCCAACGGCATATGCCCACTACAGATTATATACTCTCCCACTCCAAATCGACTCCAACAAACTCAACAAAGAAACCAAAGGCAAACAAAACCCCCAATTATATCACCACAACGGCAAGCTGATCCCATTTACAATGTCGACCCCCAAACTCGACCGCCGGCCCCTCGGTACCACCGGCCTCTCCCTTAGCTCCGTCGGCTTCGGCGCCTCCCCTCTCGGCAACGTCTTCCGCCCCGTCTCCCCTGACGAAGCCCTCGCCACCGTCCGCACCGCCCTCGACCTCGGCATCAACTTCTTCGACACCTCCCCCTTCTACGGCGGCACCGTCTCAGAAACCGTGCTCGGAAACTGCCTCCAATCTCTCGGAGTCAAACGCGACGAGTTCATCATTTCGACCAAGTGCGGACGGTACAAAGAGGGATTCGATTTCAGCGCTGAGCGAGTCACCAAAAGCATAGATGAGAGTTTATCGAGGTTGAAGCTCGATTACGTCGACATTCTCCAGTGTCATGACATCGAGTTCGGGAATCTCGATCAGGTATGATCTTGAACAATTCATTATTTTTTAATTAAAAAAAAATAAACTTTTGGAGCTGACGTGGACGTTTGGATTAGATTGTGAATGAGACAATTCCGGCGCTGCAGAAGGTGAGGGAGGCGGGCAAGGCGAGGTTCATTGGAATTACAGGTTTGCCACTGGAGATATTTAGTTATGTTCTTGATAGAGTGCCGACAGGGTCGGTGGATGTGGTGCTGTCGTACTGTCATTATAGTATTAATGATACGACGCTGTTGGATTTGGTTCCTTATTTGAAGAGTAAGGGGGTTGGGATTATTACGGCGTCGCCGTTGGCAATGGGATTGCTTACAGAGAGCGGGCCGCCGGAGTGGCATCCTGCTTCGCGTGAGCTCAAGGTGATAATGGTTGTTTGTTTGTTTGTTGACAGTCTTATGCATTTGCAAATGCTTCAATGTATTAACGGATTCACATGATTGATAAATTGTAGATTATAATGTTTTGAATGTCATTAGTTGTAGATGACTCAAGGTGATTATCACTGTTTCTTAATTTGCATTTGGATATTAGATAATCTGTATGCGTTTACAGTTTTATGCATATTTGTAAATCATAGACAGTTTTCTGACTTCCCTGTCGAACTTATATGACAAAATTTAGTTACATCTGACTTGTAAAAATATTTGTATTTAAGCTCTGTTTTTGAGGCATCTAGAATAGTAGATTCAAACTCTGACCGGACGTAATTTGAATAGAATGATTTAGATCTCTCCTAGCATTTTAGAGTCTAGATTGGTCCAGGTCTAAATTATGGATATCGAAATATTTAATCTAATCTAGATTAAACAAGTATTGACATAGCTGCATTCATATTGGCACAGAACAAACTCAAAACATAAATCATTTTGGTGGGATCTTATTTCCATCTTCAATGATATCGTACTGCTCAGGATGAGCTGTTTGGTACTGTAACCTAGTCCAGTCCCTTATTAGATCATTCTATCTGTTTTAGAGTAGTGTTAGCTTACTAAACTGGGATTCTGGATGGACATCAAATGTCATCTGCTGATTGTTTGATTCGAATGCTTGGCATTGTACATGTTTGTCTGATCAATCGAATCATTGCTATACCAAATTTCTTAGGATGCATGCAAAGCTGCAGCTCTTCATTGTAAGGAGAAGGGGAAGAACATTTCAAAACTAGCTCTTAAGTATAGCTTGACGAACAAAGATGTTTCTACAGTGCTTGTCGGCATGAACTCTGTCAAGCAGGTTTGTGATCTTTTTAGCTGTCGTTTCTATTCAATTGTGCAGTACATGACACTGTGCTTCGTCTGTTGAGCACTTTTTAAGTTAATCAATGGCTTCTGCTAATTCCATAGTATAATTATACTGTTCTTTCTATTGGACTTGTATTGTTCAGTTGTGGAGTGGCTGTGCACTTCACAACGTCTATGCTTGATCGGAAAATGAGCCTTACGAAGGCAACTGAAATAATTTAGATATATATAGGCTTTGATACTGAAATGAATCGACTGTAAATTGTAATAGGGTTGACATTTGTGATCCAATATAAAGGTTATATTCTGTGCACAACCATTACTAAGATTTTTCATCATTTGCATGGGGTTTGATATTAGCCAAATTCCCTATACAATGTACACTTGCATGACATCTCTAAAATGGATAAACATAATTGTTTACTTAAGTGTCATTGAAGTTTATTTATAAGGTCAGTGAATCTCTTAGTAAGTCAGCATTCATCTATATCCAATTAGTCTTGCGAATAATTTCACCTTTGATTGTTATTTCATTTGTATGCGAACAAAAAGCATACACAAGTAGGTCATGCGAGAGATTCTCGAATTTCACAATTTTTTGCCCTGTTTCACGGGTTTAGTCCACCAATTTTTCCGATTTCGAGAGATTCTGAAAGTTCACCATTTTCGGCCGATTTCGAATGTTATAGTCCGCTGATTTGGCAGGTTTTGGGATATTATGAAATTTCATCTTTTTCACCCAATTTCGTAGGTTGGAGTCCATCTTTTTTGGCTTGGTTTCCAGAGATACTGAATTTTACAAATTTGCAGTCGAGTGTGAAATATTCATTTTTTATAATGAACTTGATCGAAAATAACTAAGATATCATCCTGTCTACCATTCTAACTTCTTTATTTTATCATACTTGTACACTGCTACTTCGGGTTGGCAGGCAAGGTTTACCGGGCGGTTTTGATCAGTTTTTTATCAGATGTTCTGGACTTAGTTTGTACCCATTGTTTTTATCATTTTTATGCTTCCCTAGTTTAGGGATATTTGGGTTATTTCTTCTCTCTGAAAATAGGTTAGTTTATTATTTTTTTTATGGTAGCCACCTCTTCAATTTTAAAAAAGAAGTTTTTTCTCCAATTTATCTTCATGTCTATTATAGAAAACTCTGTTGGACCGTGAGTTTTTACGAGAACAAACACCCATCTCACTTCCGTCCTGCATTAGGTGGTTAGTCCACCGATTGTGACCGATTTTGGTCGTTTTCAAGAGATTCTGAAATTTCACCAATTTCGATCAATTTCGTGGGTTATAATCCACCGATTTTGGTCAATTTCGAGAGATTTAAGCATATCACCAATTGTGACCGATTTCGTTGGTTATATAGTCCATCAATTTTGGCCGACTTCAAGATATTATGAAGTTTTACCATTATGGAACGATCATGTGAGTGTCCGCTGATTTTGGCCAATTTTAAATGATTCCATTTTCGTGGGTTCTAAATTTCTAATCCACCGAGTCATACCGATTTTGAGAGATTCTGAATTTAAATCGTTTTCGCCCAATTTCTCCACCCGTTTTGGACGATTTCGAGAGTTTCTTGAATTTCACCAATTTGGACCAATTTAATGGGTTTTTTGTCCATGAATTTTGGCTGATTTCTAGAGATTTCGAAATTTCACTAATGTATACCGACTTCGTGGGGTATAGCCCACCGATTTTGACCGTTTTCAAGATATTCTGAAATTTCTTCTTTTTCTCCTGATTATATGGGTAGTTAACCGATTTTGACCTATTTCGGGAGTTTCAGGAGTTTCACCAATTTTAACCATTTTCACAGGTTTATATAGTTCACTGATTTAAGGCGATTTGGAGAGATTATGAAATTTCACCAATTTCGACCTATCTCAAGGGTTATATAGTCCACCGATTTTGAGAGATTTTTAAATTTCACCACTTTCCACCAATTTTGGCCGGTTTCGAGAGATTCCAAAAACACAGTGTTGCAAGAGAGGACCTATACTGTTTCATGGCTCAATTAAATAGAATTTAGACATCAATTATCCATAAAAAAAATGTCGAAATTATCTTTTGGAAGCAAGTTGCTATCCCCCACAATGTACTACTGGAATTTTATCATATTGATCATGTGCCCATTACTATGAAAAATGAGTTGCAATAAGACAGGCATCTTCCAGCATGAAGATAACCATTTTAATCTAAAATCATGCACCAAGTGGGCATCATATTCCCTCTTTCCTAAATGTTCATATTAAAAACATCTATGACAAGTTTTCTTTAATATTTCCAAGTACATAATATGACCATCAAGTTCACTCTTGCATAACACAATACGTTTATCTTGTTCAGCATGATTCTTGTCTCTCTGCTTGCAATTTGTCCCTTTGGTGCCTTCGGTAGTATTGTGGTGTTTATTAGCTTTGTCGTACAATATTTAGACCTCAGTCAACATGTTGCATGCAATCATGGATTTTACACAAGTTATCCTATGGTTCTGACTTCTAATTGATTAATTGTAGCCTGTGACGGTCTGAAAATTATTATGTCTACATAACCATTTAACTACATTGGTGAGAGTTACATTTTAGGCTGTCAGGTAGATAGGAAGACACTTCAACTGAAAGTGTTTAAGTAACTTCTTTAAGATAGTCAAGTTGGGGAGTTGGGGAACAAGAGAGAGAGAAAGAGAGACTGATAAGATAAATATGCATTTTTGATATTCAATTGGACTGCAAAATTATTCTTAATCTTCTGTAGCTAGTGTATATTGACCCGATCCTGCCTTTATCTCTAATATTATAATGGGAGAAGGCCTTAGTGTCATTTGTAAATATTTTGTCAATCTACCAACCCGTGCAATACATGTGCATAACTATTATAAAGAAGGTTCTAAGTTCAAATCCAGACTGTCTAAATTTTTATTTTAAAAAACTATATTTATTAAGACGTGCATCGCACATGTAAATTACTAGTTTTGTATAAACATCCGTCATGCAATTTAAATGTGCTGATTTTGATATCTATTGTTGCTTTGGAAATATATGATAAATATGCATTTCGGAAATAGATGATGATTATGCATTTCAGAAATAGATGGGCGCGGGGGGTTCCTAGCATTAAAGGGGTAAAATGTGCCAGCAATTGTAACTATCTATTGGAAACAGTTTATCCTATAATTCTTCTGTGGCATAATAAGTAGATAAACTTTACGAATCGAACATTTGGATGGCTCTTGCAGGTTGAGGAAAATGTTGCTGCTGCTTTAGACGTATCGAGCGGCAAAGGGTATGATGATGAGCTTCTCCATGAGGTTGAAGCCATCTTCGGGCCTGTGAAGAATCAGACATGGCCCAGTGGCATACAACGCTCCTAGCTCCATTCTCCTGCTTTAGTCATTCACCCCTCTGTCTTTTTCCCTTTATGTTGATGGGCAAGTGTACGTTTCGGTTTCACAAGGCAATTTGAGTTCTGATTGTGTGTTTCATGAGGCAATTTGGGATCAATCAGTAGGTTCCGGTTCCTCTGTTGTATTTGATTTTGTTGTATCTGATCTGTTACCCAAGAATGTAATCTTACTCTTCCTTCTGGCGTATTTAAATAAAAGGATTGCATGTAAGAAACTGTTTGCAATAATTTTGTCTACCATTTGCAGCATGATTAAAACAGCGTAATCATCATATTGGCAATATTGCAGCAAGAAACTGCCATCGCTGCATATTTTGTTAGACTGCCAATGCTATCCTATGCGAGTTTGAAATTGAGAAGCTTCCATCTCAACATGAGCTGAAATACAGGTTTTCTTTGATACGTCTGAACTGGATATTCCATGGACAGAAACTGTTAAATAAAAGAGAGATCTTGTGGATTTTATAGATATAACTCGAGCTGATCGAACTTAACATGTCATATATTCATAACAAGCTACCATACACTAGAGCAAAAAAGAGAAGACAAAAAAACAGAGAAAATAGCTTAGCTACCACCACACCCCACGCAAAAGAAAAAGAAACGACATATGGAATAGATTTTATTTTAGCATATTGTACTTTATCCACCCAGTCTTCTGTGTTGTTATGTTAACTTATAAAACATGATTGTTATAATTCACATTTTTCTTTAAAAAATAATTATAAAAAAAAAAAAAAACAAACACTAGATTTTACTCCTTGGTTCTCCTCTCGCTACTCCAAGTGGTGTGGCTGTGGCTCTTCAGCCAAGGCAAATTCTCGAGAAATTTCCAAGTCACCGAGGGCTTCTCCATCGATGACGACGACGAGGACGACAACGATGAAGATGATGAAACAGTATCATTCGGAGCAGTAGAGGGTTTGGACGACTCACAGGGCTTGCTAAGATGAGGATGGTAATAAGAGAGGAAGATTATGGTAGCTGTAGGAGCCATGATTCTAAACACAAATTGAGGAAAAGAGAATGTGTGTGTATATATATATAGTGACTTTTAGGAAGAGTTGTTGGATTTATGTATTCCTGTTTTGGAATCAAATGGATTGTGCCCTCAGATTTATTAAACAAAACTGTGGGTGTAAAGTGAACCGTAAAACTAGAAGAAAATACTTAGGCGGCAATCTCACCCACTGTTTCATGTTGTTACGTGGAGACTGAAGACTGAAACAAATTTTAGCAATAAGAGCAGTACTAATTGTACCTTTTTTTTTGATAACTAGAAAAAAATAAAGGTTATAATCGTTTCCCCCAGACATGAGTTTTTTTGCCTGCATAGACAACTTTTTGAAAATATTTGTGTTTTTGGGCCAGTTGTCCAACTATTAGCACTTTTGGGCTACTTTGTGCCACATCAGCAGCGACCGTTATTGGAATAGCGGCCTCTTCATTTTGAGGTCGCTAAATAGCGACCTATGTTTTAATTTTTTTTAAATTTTTTGTTTGCCGTTGCTATTCCCACTAACGACATTAGTATAATGAGGTCGCTGAGAAGATTGTGTTTCCTAGTGAGGTTGCTATTGAGAATAGCGACCTCAGTTTTAAATTTTTGGGAAAAGTTCTTTAGAAATCGCTAAGTGTCTCCTAAACACACATTACACTGTATGGAAAGAAAAAAAACAACTAGCAGTTAGAGAGGGTGCAACATTATTCGAGTTGTGGATTTTGAGGGAGTTGTGGATTTTGAGGGAGGGAGGTTGTTCCCTTGCTTGTTGTATCTTACCGCTTTCTATTGTAAGGATATGTTTGGGATGCGAGATGGTAGTGCTCGTAGGAACAACAGTATTGTAATTTGAATATTTTGTGGTTTCGTTAACTTTTCATTAATGAAATCGGTGACCGAGGGTCACTTTTATCAAAAAAAACATTATTCAAGTTTATGCGAACATGAGAAATTGATACAGTTACAACAAGAAGCAACAGCATTCTCTCAACATTAGAATCTTAAACACATATTACACTGCATTTGAAACTTGAAAGATCGGAAATACCAATAAGCATAATCTCAATTAGGGAAAGTTCAAACAGAGAATGAAACTGTTTGGCTAATATTTTTTAAATGAATCCTTATTAACTCAATTTTGATCAGCATTAGATCTCTCCTTGACCGTTGTTGAGAGATAAAATTGAAATTTGTTCATTAATGAAACTATTGCATTAAACCAGCACCATTTTGATGAAGAGCTTCAACCATTGGCAGAAGATTTCAAACCAACAAAAGTCGGCAAAATAAGTGAAATTCAGAGTTTGTGAACTTGGCAAGAAAAAGTGGATTAAAACAAACACAGTTTGACTGAAAAGGTTGGATAGGAAACCAGTGGCATAACACAAAATTCTGTAAGGAGCAACAAAAGAAAGTTCCAAGTTCTAATGCGTATGATATATTAAATTCTTTACAATATGAGATGCATATGAAAAAAAAGTAAATAGCAAATATTGAAAACCAGGCCCGAATCTAAGGTTGATCAGTAAACATAACTGACTGACATGATCACCGACATATGAAAAACAGAGAAACAAGTAACAGGGCAGCAGATATGTCAACTGATTAGCATCACTCTCTACTATACATATATTATAGATAGAAGAATGTACACGAAGAAAGGAAATGCAAGATCACAACGCAGGCGGAACAAATTTATACAGGCAGCCAAACACAAGAAACAATTATAACTCCATAATACATCAAATTCCATTAAGAACGAATTACTGTATGAAGGGGATGTAGTACGAAAACTTGGCAATGCCTGGCCTGAATTCTGCAACAGCTATATCTCAACAACAACGAAAACAATGACGAGCAGCTGATCAGTGGTTCACTCAATTAGATTTTTAACTCTTGGTGCTCAAAGAGCTCGTTGAACTGAAAACACGCAGGTCAAGCAACCTGTTATACTGCCCCCGTTCAATCTCAGCCTCATCTACTTGATGAAGGTGCAATAATACATCCCTCGCAATCAACTCCACTGATCCCAACTCCCCCTTTCCTCCTCTTCCTACCTTTCAAAAGCCTCCTCTCATCCTCCTCCGCAACCTATGCAAAATAAAAAGTAGACATAGGGTTCAGCCTCTGACTAATCCAACAATCTTTAATCGAGACTCCACACCACTAGAGATATTATTTGGATATAGAGATACATTCGAGCAAATTATGCTCCATCAGTCAAGCTCCACCTCAAGAAGCAATATTAAAATATGCCAGTTATTGTCTGTATTTCTTTTTTTTCTTTCTAATAAATTAAAGTCAAGGATGAAGCCTAGATTACAAAAGTAAAGAGTACTGGGAGTTACAGTGTAGAAATGATAAACAGGATTACAAAAAGTGATTCTTCATAAGACAATTTCGATCCACATGAGATATCTTCCTGGCCTTTGGGAGAACTTTTTTTTTTGGCGAGCAAAAGGTAGGTATCCTACCTCACCAAAACTATATATTTGGCCTTTGGGAGATAAATCGAGATTTGTTCATTAACCAGAATTTTGCATTTTACCGACATGATTTTGATGATTAGCTTGAACCATTGGCAAAAGAGCTTGAATAGTTGAACTGGTAAAAGTGGTCAAATTTTTTTCAAAATCAGAACTTCTCAAAATAGTCCGCCATTTTCGGCCGAATTTGAGAAATTATGTGATGAGGACATCTATTCTATTTAATTTAGTATTTTATTTCAGTACCATATTTGTTTTTGGCAATTATAGCAATATGTAATCTTTCTTTTATGCATTAGAATATTTTTGAGATTTTTAGAATATTTTGAGATTTTGTATCAATATTTGTTTTGAGCCTATTTATAGGTCTTGAGATTAATGAGAAAGTATGCTATTCTTGATTTCAAAAAGTATTGTGTTGAGTTTTGCTCTTCATCTCCCTCTCTTTGTGTAATACAATTGAGATCCAACTTATTAGAGTTTGTGATAAATTCTAATAAAATTTTAAGGTTTGTGATAAACTCTAAAAATATCCCAAATCCCCAAATTAAAAAATCCCCAAATAAAATACCCTAATCCTAATTTCCCAAATTAAAAAAAATACAAACTCAACCCCCAAGCTTGTCATCTTCCCCGTCATCATCCCGAACCCATCTCATCCCCTTCATCTCCGGCGACCCCCACCCTCGTCGACCACTCCCCAGCGTCGCCCTCCGCCTCCCCTCGACACCCAATTGCCCAAATCCCGACCCCGTCCTCCTTTCCGCTCTGCTCGACATTAACAACGATCACACCCCAACCTCCTCCCTGTTCCGTCGCGCCACCACCGTGACGCCGCCGTCGCCACGCCTTCGCGTCGACTCTGTCGCTGCCCTCTGGTCGCCAGTGCGCCGCTGCCTCTAGCCGCACTCTCTCTTTCTCTCCCTTTTGCTGCAGTTGCTGTGTCTCTATCTTACTATTGTTGCTGATTTGATACGTTCCGCGTTGCTGCTAACCCAAGATCTCCGCTGAGTTCTTCGAACCCTCAGTATACTCTTTCCAATTCTTAAATATTTGTATTATACTACTTTATCATCTCTATTATATTATTTAATTTAACTGTCGACCACAAATATTGAGATCGAGTGTTCCACTTGCCTAATTAGAGTACAAATCAGTATTGAATCTTTTCCTTGCTAAGAACGCTTAAGAATTTAATTATTGATTGTTAGAACTGAATTATTAATTGGGCTCGTTAAACTTCACTCAATTCTTGAAAATTCATCAAACCGATTAATTGTTTAAAATTCTAACTTTGATCAGCATTACATGTTGGTAAAATTAATCCTTTAAGATTCTTAGAAATTCTCTATTTAGGATTACGTTTTACATCATTATGTATTTTACTATTTTTACCATATTTTGTGGACAATAGTCCACCATGTTCAGATTATAAGAAATTCCACATTTTATTTTTTTAGCAAAGATTTTAGGGGGTTAGACGACGTCTTTTGACGATTTTGAGAAATTACCAAATTCGTTGTTTTAGCAAGATTTTGTAGGTTATAGTCCACCGTTTTTGGATGATTTATAGAAGAATTTCACTAGTTTAGCCAAATTTTGTGGGTAAGTTCATTGTTTTATGCCAATTTGGTGAAATTATGAATTCACTAATCAGTAATCACTATTTTGACTAGATTTCGTGGGTGCTATATCCCACACTTTTCGGCTAATTTTGAGAAAATTTTGGATTTTATCCTTTTTTGCCATATTTTCTGGGCTATATTCTCTATTCTCTGTTTTCGGTTGATTTAGTAAAATTATGAATTTCACTATTTTGACCAGATTTTGTGGGCTATAATCCACATTTTTCGATCGATTTTAAGAATTTTTTTGAATTTCCATGTTTTGACCAGTTTTGTGATTTTGTGTTTATAGGCTCCATTTTCGGTAAATTTAGTGAAATTCTAAATTTCACTATTTTTACCACATTTTGTGGGCCAGAGTCCACCGTTTTCGGTCGATTTTAAAATTTTCTGATTTTTACTGTTATGACTAAGATTTTGTGTTTTAGTCCACCGGTTTTGAGAATTTCTGAAGTTTCACTCTTTTAGCCAGATTTTAGTATGCTATATAATCCACAACTTTCGGCTGATTTGAGATATTCTGAATTTCACAATTTTTTGCAAGATTTGTGGGCTATAACCCACAAAATTGGTTTAAAAGATAATTCAAATTATATTCAAAACAGTCACCCACTAAAGTTGGCTATAAAGATTAAATGCATAATTTGTGGATTACAATTCAAGAGAGTTAACAAAAACAGTAAAATTCATAATTTCTTGAATTCGACCAAAAACGGTTTACTATAACCCCCAAAGTAAGAAAAGTTCAAAGACAGGTGCTTAATCTGTTTGTGTGTGATTATACAACAAGACCACCTAAATAACAAAACAGAGAATCAGAGATACAACTAACAAAGCTTTCGACATCCTCAAGTGACTAGTTTTGTTCCCTAATCTCCAATATATTATAGGTAGAAAATCATGCATCAAGAAAGTAAATGCAAGAACGCAAAGCAAGCAAACACAATTGTTAGCTACAACTAACGGCAAATCACAAAAAACTTTGACTAATAAGGAGAAACAAAGAGACAGTTTTAATGTGTATGATATATCAAATTCTTTACAAGATGAGATACACGTGAAAAGAATATAAACAACAAACGAACAGGCCTGACTTGAATTCTGCGGTAGAGTGTAGTCACTTCATCAGTAAACAGAACTTATTGACATGACCAATGACATAGCTAAACCGGAAATCGGGAGATATAAGTAATACAGCAATTGGTTTCTCATGCGATTAGTTTCATTCTCTAATCTATAATTCATTTAAGAAAGGATCACAAAAGCTAGCAGACCAAAATTTTATAGGCGAAACACAAGTAACAATTCACACATCCATAATATTTTCATTATGTATGAATCGTATATGAAAGAATTGTAATATGGAAAAATTGGCAATGCCTGACCTGAATTTTGCAACAGCTTTGCCCCCAAACAATGAAAACAATCAGGAGCAACCTAATCGATGGTTTCCTCTATTAGCTTTCAACTCTAGGAGCTAAATCAGCTTGCTAAACTGAAGACATGAAGATCAAGTAACCTATTATACTGCCCCTGCCCAATCTCACCTTCATCTACTCGATGAAGCAACAACTCGGTAATGCAATCCTCCCAATCAAGTCCTCCGTTCGTTCTAACTCCTCTTTTCCTCCTCTTCCTACCTTTCGAAACCCTCTTCTCATCTTTCTCCGTTACAACCGAACAACCAGAAGTCAACAACAGGCTCAACTTCTGATTAATCCGACTTTTCGCAGCATCAATCTTCTCCTTTGTTGAGACTCCACACCGCTAACAAAAGACGGAGGCAAAGCATCATAACCACATCTCTTTCCAATACTCGTTCGGGCTTCAACTTTTTATCCAAATCCCATCTCCCCTCCGAAAAACCCTCCCATCCATCACTCTCCATTTCCTGCCTCTTCCACTTCTCCCTCCTTCTCCTATTATCAAAACACCCCTCGTCCCTAATTTTAACAAGCTTCTCCAATGCATCCTTATACGCACTCAAAAATCCTCAGAGCCATATCTTCACACCCTTCACCTCCCCGCAACTCGCCACTCCTTCACTCCCATCTACCAGAAAATACTGAAAATACTCCTCATTCCAGTTCGTATACACAGTCAAATACTCATCCAAATTGAACTCAAACCCTCTGAACCCTCTGTCTTCTTCTTCAACCTCGCTTTAGTCTCCATCACCCTAATCAAAATCGGCATATTCTACACCAAATTCTTCAAATTCACATCCCTTCCCACGGCAACAACTCCTCCACAACAAAGTGTCTTTTAATTCCTCCAACCTAATTCTTCGCAATCTCACCCATATCCACCTCCACTCCATTCACCTCCGCGACAAACTTCGCCACCGCGGCGGCGACCACAGTCATCGGCCGTCTCCCCGTCAATCCGTCATCAAGAACCACCTCATCATGCACTGAATCAAGAACCTCCCGACTTTACCAACTCATCCACCTTCTCCTCGATTTACCCAAAACTCGGACCCCGTGCGGATCCCACGTTCTAAGGCAGCGACGGAATCGAAAACAGGAAGCGATTCCGAATCAGGAAGGAAGGCAACGATGCGGGAGACCATCTGCTCGATCTGGTACTCGTCGCATCCGACGGCGGCGGCGAGGACGGGGAACCAGAGGCCGTCGCCGAAGGAGTTGGAGGTGTGGCGGGGGACGAGGGCGATGACGTCATGGGAGCGGGGAGGAGGATAGGTTGAGCATGGAGACGAGGTCGAGAATGAGGGATTTGGCGTGGTAGTGCTGGCGCTGTGCTGTGGGCGGGAGAAGTCGGACTTGGGGAGGTAGGAGGAGTCGGCGGGGGACTGGAAGACGCCGGCGGGAGTACTGGATGCCGCACTTGGTGCAGAAGGTGGTGGAGGTGTCAGGGTCGAAGATGACGGAGTCAGAGCCCCAGTAGGAGCAGATGGTGGTGGTTGGTGGGCCCCATTTCGTCGGCGACGACGAAGAGGGCGAGGGTATGGCGATTGAAAATTGAATTGGGATTATTTAATTAATTAAAGCTGGATCTGAGTAATGGTTCGGGTTTCAAGCATGGACTCGCAATCCATGAGCCCATTAAGCTAAGCCCATAAGTTTTGCTTCCTAGGTAATGAAATTCTGATAGTAGGCAGGTAGAAGTTAGTTTTTGTTTTGGTTCTTATTATCCTTTTATAAAAGATTTAATTTTTTTGTCTGAATGTTTATTTTATTTGTTATGATTAGCAAATTATAAATTATACTCCGTATATATTCTCTGCAGTCAGTCTAGGGATGGCAACAGGATCGGGCTGACCCACGATCCATCCACACGAACCTGGCCCGCTATAATTTGGTTTGGGTCCGGGTCGAACCCGCTAGACCCGGGTCGCCCGACCCGTTGACCAAGTCAGACCAGCCCGTCAACCCGTGGGTCGAACCGCGGGTTTGGACCCGTTTGACCCGAACGGGTCAACGTTCGACTCGTGGGTTTTCTTTTTTGTCTTATATATACATATATATATATATATATATATATATATTTGTATTCCCCCTAATAAATACCCCCTCTTAATTCAATCTAAAAAATTTCACACCTTACTTTCTTACTCTCTCAACTACTAGTCTATTACTACTCAATTCAATCTCAATTAAATCATGTTTTTTCAACAAAGAAACAAGCAACAAAGAAATGAATAATCAATAATATATGCATTTTTCACTTTTATACAATTATACTTATTTTTTTTTTTTTAAGTGAAGATAAAATTTAAATTTTAAGAGGGAAAAAAAAGACATGACCCGACCCGAAACGGGTTCAACCCAAATAGGTTCGCGAGTCGACTAGGTCAAAATTTTCAATTTTGAACCCGGCCCGGTTAACCCATCGACCCGACCCGAACCCGCCCAAGTCAACCTTCAACCAGGGCAGGTCCGACCCGACCCGGCCCGGTCAGCCCGAATGCCAACCCTAAGTCAGTCTTCTCATCATCTATTCAGTTTTCGAAATTAAATCCTGAAACAATATAGTACAAAATGAGTTTTTTTAATAGATGTTCCAACTTTCACATCAGGCGCTGATGCGGTTTGTTTTTGGTCGCAGTGTGGATGCACTAGGTGTGAGTTCGGACTCAATTTGTAATGAGGAAAGAGTGCGGCACGGGACGACTGATGAACACATTATTATTCTCATTTAGAAGCAATAATCTTATTGTAAATGCACATTTAAAAGCTCTATATGTGGTATTTAACTCTTATTTTCTCTTTTCCATAGGAAACAGCCTATAACAGCAAAACAAAGCAGATCCAGGACTTCAAGGATGATACACAGAATATTACAGAGCATCAGTCGACTGAGTCTTCCACACAGGTCGACTGAACAGAGAAATCAAATGTACACAGAAGTTTCAGCACAGTCGACTTACTCCAACACCAGTCGACTGGGCTGATCAATTGAGAAATCGTCAGAAGTCTCGACACAGTCGACTGGTTCGAAGACAAGTCGACTGGTCTGCGGCGGAGTTAACAGATAAGATATTCGAAGATATACCTGCATCTAATTCCAAATCTATTTGAATCCAGATTTTATGCGAATTCTCCAACAAACCAAATCTAGAGACTGGGAATTAGCAAAAGGCGTGGTTAACAGATAAGTAAGGAAAGAAGAAACGAGAAAGAAATAAATCATCAAATCAATTAAAGAAGGACTTTCCTGAAAAAAGTGAAACCCTAATTCTCTGGCCGTATTCTATAAATATCAGAAAGAAAGCATCAACAGGGGATCTTCTCTCTGGACTCCATCTTTTGATCATCATCTTCCATAAACACCCACCACCGAATCACAAGAGTCTGAGCGTTCAAGTCATCAACAGGGGTATTATTCTACCAGCATCGAGGAAGGAGATAGGAGATCAAGTATTCGAAGGCAGCCGACTGTGTGACAGCCAGTCGACCTCATTGCCGGACTTCATTAGTTTATTTCTTCTTCTTCTATTCTTTATGTTGGTCATGTATTTGAACTTGTTGATTAATAAAAGTATTATTATGTGGAACTAAATTTCATAGTAGGGTAGATTGAAGCCGTAGTTATGTAGTGCTATATTCTTCTGAATTCTTCTATTTTACTTATTGATTGAACCCGATTGTATTGGTATAGATTGATGGTAATCAGACTTGTTCTCAAAGCTCTGAGAGCAGTCGACTGAGGTGAGAGCCAGTGGACTGACGTACAGAACTTGAGAATATCAAGTTTGCATTACCATCCATCTGAATCTGTTAGATGAGCATATTGAGACGACCCGTATCTCATGCCCGTAACTAGTAACAAGGGAATCTTTAGGGGTTCCTGGTTCAATCAACTTAAGGGATATAGATCTGATACCAATTTCTAGAACCTTGAGTGTTTGTTCGTTTTCACTGATCTTATGTTTTCTTTAAGTGCAACTTAGTAGATACCATGCTAAACACTTAATGAAAGAAACGAATTAGAGTAGATACCATGCCTAATTCTTGGCTTAGGGAAACAGTACTTTAAGGAGTAGATACCATGCCCTTGAAGGGAACAAACATGAGTAATAAGAAGAAGTTCAGAAGGTGACTTAGCATTACTGACTATTGGTGGAGATCTAAACCCAACTACTTCATAAATATTTGTGATTCAACACTTCTTAATTTAGTTTTAATCTTTTCATTTCTTTTAGACTTTTAGAACGACACTTCAATATTCTTATTTCTTTTTATTGATTAGTAAGTTAGAATCTACAATCTCTGTGGGATCGACCCTTGCTATTGCTACGCTTTTCTAAACGATTCGTACACTTGCGAGGTTTATAATTTGTGTCTAGTTTTATCTATTTATTTAGGGAACTAGATTTGCACAACAAGTTTTTGGCGCCGTTGCCGGGGATTGTTTAGTATTTTAACTTACAAATCAGTAAAATCTTTTTCTATTTATTTTATTTTATTTCTTCTTTTTCTTTTTTAACATTTTCTTTTAGTTTACTTTCTGCACAGGCAGGTACAGACCAGTCGACTGTCTCACGGATCAGTCGACTGTACAGAGGATTTTCTTTCAAAAGCAACAATGGGTGAGAATGTATTAAATCGAGTACCAATGCAAGACAGATTCATTCCAAAGAATATTGAGCAACCGTCTTGCATAGCTTTTCAACCCAAAGTCACAGGGAATATGCATCTATCACCTCAACTACTTAGCATGGTGCCCCACTTCTTTGGCAGAATAGACGAAGATCCGCATCTACATCTACAAGACTTCTTTGATCTTTGCAGGACACAAAGCATCCAAGAGCTTACCCCTGAGCAAATCAGGTTAATCTTGTTTCCTTTTTCTTTAAAACTTAATGCTAAGTTGTGGTATAATTCTTTGGAACCAGGATCAATTAATTCATGGGAACAATTGGCGACAAAATTCTTGAAAGAGTTCTTTCCAGCCCAGAAAACCAGACAACTAAAAAGGGAGATTCTACTCTTCCAACAAAAGGATGATGACTTGTTTTTCGAGGCATGGAAGGACTTCAAAAACAGGCTTTTCAAGTGTCCTACGCATAACATACCTAAGGATGACCAGGTACAATCATTTTATGAGGATTTAAATGACACTAACAAAGCAATTGTTGATTCAGCATGTAATGGAATGTTGATGGGGAAGAGTGCTGAGGAGGCCATAGAGCTATTTGAAGAACTCAGCGAGAACTCACAACAATTCTCAACAAGGAGGAACATCTCAAGAAAACAGGGAGTACACGAAATTTCTCATAATAACAACATGCAATTAGAAATGGAAACCATGAACAAAAAGATTGATATGCTTGTAAATTCAACGTTGGGTGGCGTAAAAAACCAACCAAAAGAAATTTGTGCCAATTGTTTTCAATCTAACCATACAACTAATTCATGTCCCATGTTTTCTTTCGCAGATCAGGAGCACACAAACTACGAAGAACAGGGAATGTACCCGCCCCAGAACAATTTTTTTTCAAACACGTATGACCCAGGGTGGCAAAACCATCAAGACAATCAATTCGCACCAGGGCATACACAGCAGTTCCAAGGTAGGAATGGGTATGATAAGCCAGCACAAGAACAGACGAAGTTGGATTTCGAATCCACCATTCTTCAATTACTCCAACAGCAACAGCAAACAAGCAATCAACAAGGACAGGCCATTCAAAAATTGGAAATTCAAATTGGGCAAATTGCTACGGAGTTAAGTGGAAGAAAGGCAGGAGAATTCCCATCACAAACCATACCTAACCCTTGAGGACAAGAACAGCTCCAAACAAGGACAACACTAGAGGAAGAGATTGAATTTACAATGTTTGATGCACCACAATTTCCACACGATGATCATGAATGTTATAATATTGATGTGGTTCAGGAGAGTTGTGACCAAACACTTCAGGAACATAGTGTTGATCCATTACCAGCAACAATTGCACACCCTCCACTACTATTGCAAGTTGAAATGGAATACGATGACTGGATGATTGCAGAGATAGTCCATCACCTTGAACCTCCAACATCATATTCAGGTAAGCTTGCACCTGCATTTAAAAATTTTGTGTCTGATAACATTTATGTTTTCCCAGACCAGCCGACTGATGAACATGATAAGTCGACTGGTGAACATAACAAGTTGACTGGTGAATGGAATAAGTCGACTGCTACAAGGTCACCAGATGTGGAGCTGAAGCCATTACATGAATATTTGGGGAACAACCAGACAGTACCTGTGACAGTTGCTGCAAATTTCAAGATGAACGAAGAAGCAAGGCTGCAGGGAGTCTTGCAAAACCACAATGGTGCATTAAGATGGACCATTGCTGATAAACTGATGTCAAGATGGTACGGTCCATAACATGTTACAAAGGTTTCCCCCACATAGAGCATTGACGAAAAAATCAAACGTTCTAGGTGAATGGGCAGAGGGGGAAACCTTATAATAAGATGAGTTGTGAGCCGCGAGTCATTCAATACATGGCACAACTCATCAAGTCTAGCTGAAGACAAGAAACACAGCGCTTATTGGGAGGCAACCCAATTTTTCAGGGGAGTATTTACACTTTCCCTTTATTTTCTTTCAGTTAATCATTATTATTTTCCTTTAGTTATTTTTACTCTCCTTACTAGATGGTAACACATGCCTATTTATTTCAAATTTTTGTGCGAATATTGAGGACAATGTTCCATCTAAGTTTGGGGGTATTAGGGGTATTTAGTTATATGGAGTCTTTTGATATTTTTTTTTTTTTAGATAAACAATTTCTTATAAAGTAAGAAGAAGGATACTTATTTACTTTAGGATTGTTGAGTTTCATAATTTCTTACAAAAATTGTATGAGTCATGCAATTATATATAATAAACAATGTGATGCTTTTTCTGGTGATTATTCCTTTAGATCTAGTCCTAAATTGAGTTTAAGTAAATAGAGTGATAAAAAATATATATATAAATATATATATTCAAATAAAGTCAATCTACTCCAATGTTTTGAGTGCTTAGTAACTAGGGGTATTCATCACCAATGTTTACCTTTACGTCAAACGGCAACTTGAAATATGAGTATGCAAAGCACCTTGAAGTTTGTGATTTGCTAAGTAACCGGGTGGATTCATCACAAATGTTTCACATTCGCGTCAAAAGGCAAGTGACAACTTTAAATAAGCGACTTTAAAAAAAAAAAAAAAAAAAAAAAAAAACCTCTAGTTTGCTACTCGGTTTGTAGTAGAGAAAAAGGGATAATCACAGCTTGAGTAATCGCATACTATAACTACATTAATTGCATGACAAATATGATTGTGTTTGGAAATTGTGAACAAATAATCGTACTGGAGAAAGTAGGTATGTTTAACTTTACTTTATCTGAAATTGTTTATATCTTGATACCCACATAATAAGAACTCTTGGTGGTTAAGGCTGTCATTATTATTATACCCTTGTTCGTAATTCTAGTTTGCTTGAGGACAAGCAAAAATCTAAGTTTGGGGGTATTTGATGAACACATTATTATTCTCATTTAGAAGCAATAATCTTATTGTAAATGCACATTTAAAAGCTCTATATGTGGTATTTAACTCTTATTTTCTCTTTTCCATAGGAAACAGCCTATAACAGCAAAACAAAGCAGATCTAGGACTTCAAGGATGATACACAGAATATTACAGAGCATCAGTCGACTGAGTCTTCCACACAGGTCGACTGAACAGAGAAATCAAATGTACACAGAAGTTTCGGCACAGTCGACTTACTCCAACACCAGTCGACTGGGCTGATCAATTGAGAAATCGTCAGAAGTCTCGACACAGTCGACTGGTTCGAAGACAAGTCGGCTGGTCTGCGGCGGAGTTAACAGATAAGATATTCGAAGATATACCTGCATCTAATTCCAAATCTATTTGAATCCAGATTTTATGCGAATTCTCCAACAAACCAAATCTAGAGACTGGGAATTAGCAAAAGGCGTGGTTAACAGATAAGGAAGGAAAGAAGAAACGAGAAAGAAATAAATCATCAAATCAATTAAAGAAGGACTTTCCTGAAAAAAGTGAAACCCTAATTCTCTGGCCGTATTCTATAAATATCAGAAAGAAAGCATCAACAGGGGATCTTCTCTCTGGACTCCATCTTTTGATCATCATCTTCCACAAACACCCACCACCGAATCACAAGAGTCTGAGCGTTCAAGTCATCAACAGGGGTATTATTCTACCAGCATCGAGGAAGGAGATAGGAGATCAAGTATTCGAAGGCAGCCGACTGTGTGACAGCCAGTCGACCTCATTGCCGGACTTCATTAGTTTGTTTCTTCTTCTTCTATTCTTTATGTTGGTCATGTTTTTGAACTTGTTGATTAATAAAAGTATTATTATGTGGAACTAAATTTCATAGTAGGGTAGATTGAAGCCGTAGTTATGTAGTGCTATATTCTTCTGAATTCTACTATTTTACTTATTGATTGAACCCGATTGTATTGGTATAGATTGATGGTAATCAGACTTGTTCTCAAAGCTCTGAGAGCAGTCGACTGAGGTGAGAGCCAGTCGATTGACGTACAGAACTTGAGAATATCAAGTTTGCATTACCATCCATCTGAATCTGTTAGATGAGCATATTGAGACGACCCGTATCTCGTGCCCGTAACTAGTAACAAGGGAATCTTTAGGGGTTCCTGGTTCAATCAACTTAAGGGATCTAGATCTGATACCAATTTCTAGAACCTTGAGTGTTTGTTCGTTTCCACTGATCTTATGTTTTCTTTAAGTGCAACTTAGTAGATACCATGCTAAACACTTAATGAAAGAAACGAATTAGAGTAGATACCATGCCTAATTCTTGGCTTAGGGAAACAGTACTTTAAGGAGTAGATACCATACCCTTGAAGGGAACAAACATGAGTAATAAGAAGAAGTTCAGAAGGTGACATAGCATTACTGACTATTGGTGGAGATCTAAACCCAACTACTTCATAAATATTTGTGATTCAACACTTCTTAATTTAGTTTTAATCTTTTCATTTCTTTTAGACTTTTAGAACAACACTTCAATATTCTTATTTCTTTTTATTGATTAGTAAGTTAGAATCTACAATCTCTGTGGGATCGACCCTTGCTATTGCTACGCTTTTCTAAACGATTCGTACACTTGCGAGGTTTATAATTTGTGTCTAGTTTTATCTATTTATTTAGGAAACTAGATTTGCACAACAACGACGAGCAGGAGGCTCGCTTCGGCGCTTGAGGATCGGCTCGGATTGCCTCGCCTCGAGTACCTGCAGACGGTCCTGAAATACCGGAGTTTATCCCGGTGGCGGACCCTCCGACGATCTAGTCAGTCTCTGTGAGAGAGTAGCAATAACTAGGGAAATTTGGGTGGCAAAGATTTGATTACCTGAAAAGGTGGGTGAGGGTCTGGTATTTATAGGGAATTCCAACCGGGTTTGGATCCGCTTGGGGGCCGGGTCTGAACCCGAAAGCCCATGGGCCTGACGTGGCAGGAGGCCCAGGGGGTTTAGGGCGGACGTGGCAGTGCCAAGAGTGGTATAGGGCTGACGTGGCAAAGCCCTAGGTGGTATTTGGAGCTGACATGGCTGATCATAGGGCTCCGGTGTCTCTGGGGGGAATCAGATGGCCTAGGTTGTGCCGGGTCATCCTCATTCGTCGCCAGACTGGGCGGACGGCCCGTGGAGCTGTCGCGGATCGGAGGTCGAGGGCCATCGTGGCTCGTCGGATACGAGGAGACCAGTTCTGTGGGGGTGAACTTGCGGCTCGGTGCTGACCCTGGAGTGGTTCGAAGCCGAGCCAGATTGTTGTTTTTCCCATTTTTGAGCGAGAGCTGTCCTGGGCCCTGCTTGGGCCCCATGCCATTTTTACCCCACCACACAAGCCCCCCACTCCTGCGGGGGTACGAGAGCTAGCCGTGGAGGAGTGTTTATGGTTGAGGAAATGGGATGGCGAATCGCTGGGCCTTCACGAGAAGGCTACCCTGATGCTAGACCGAACCTCGAGCTGGCGAGGGATTATGGGCCGGCAAGGGTGATGGCGAGCCGTTGAGACTTCCTGAGAAGATTACCCTGGTGCTAGACCGAACCTCGAGTAGGCGAGGGTTTATGGGTCGGCAAGGGTGATGGCGAGCCGTTGAACCTTCCTGAGAAGGTGTTACCGCTAAATCTGGTGTGGGGGTAAACAGACAGAATTTGTGAGTTCGAGGAAAACCTGAATAACAAAACGAAACCTGATCCGTCAGAGATTGATCGTTGACTCCCGCCGTTAACCTGCAAAAAGTGCGAGACACCGGGGGGGATCCCGGCGACGCACCCTCCGACGCTCAAGTCAGTAATCAGAAATGATTAAGAAAGAGCGTAAATTGAGAAAATACTGATTACCTCTTAATGGAGATGGATGGGGGGTATTTATAGGCGTCTTAGGGATCAAATTAGGAATGTAATCCCCGTGATTAGATAAGGAATATTCTCCTAGTCATCAGATAAGGCATGTAATCTGATAAGGCATATTCCCTGTAATCAGTTAAGGAATTTTAATCCCTAATCCCCAGTGAAAAGATAGATGTGAATCATGGCCGTTGATTTAGATCTAATCAGGGACCTTGATTGTATCTTGTTGGATCGGGCATGCAGCGGGTTGGAACCCGTACCCAGTTGACGTGGATCCGTTCATGAGTTATTGGGCTTTGAATAAAGACCCAGTTCCCATTTCAGACCCGTTTGTAGGCGAAATTACCGTTTTACCCCTGAGCTTTAAGATTCGTGTCCGATGTGAACGATCCCGATTTAATCCTATTTTTAGCCATATCACGAGCCCCCCACTCCTAAAGACTGAGTTTGATCAGCCTTTGAGGAGTAGTTTACTGTTCTAATGGCGTACGGGATTTTATCGGTGTTCTTAAGGGAGTTCGGATCTTGTTCGGGGGTGTAACGGTGTTATTCTGGGCTTGTGAAATACCCAAAAATATTCTCAGAATTTTCTGGATTTTTGGTGATTTTTCCAGATTTTTCTGAATTTTTTATTCATTTTCCGAATTACATAATTAATCGTCGAAAATATTAAATAATTATTCTAATTAAATAATTATATTTCTCAGAATTTAAAATAATTTTTCTGAATTTATAATTATTTTTAGAATTTTTATTTAATTTTTTCCGATTTTTTAAATATTTTTTCGGATTTTTTTAAATAAAAAAACAATTAAATAATTAAATAAATAAACTAAATAATACCTGGACACGTGGCGCGATCGTGTGCGTTGATCACGATCAAGCGAGCGCGCATCGGGAGGAGGAAGAGGAGGCCATTTTTTGGTGTAAGAGGGTCGGTTCCATGAACGCTCGGAAAAGGTGGCCGAAGTCCACGTAGGCAACACGTGGCGAAGTCAACGGTATGCGTTGACTTTTTTTTTTTTTTTTTTTTTTTTGTTTTTCGGCGCTGTTCTTCTCCTCTGCTTCTTTCTTTTCTTCTTCCTCTCTCCCGCTCTCTGCTTCTCGGAGCGCCAGCGGCTCGCGAAGCAGTTATTCGATGGGGGAGCTCGTCATCGAAGGTCGACAAAGAGTAGAGCTCGGTCGCGAACTCGACAGATGACGATGAGGGGACTCGAGTTCAGCTGTCGTTCGAGCACGGTGAGGGGGAAGTTCGGCAGTGAAGGCAGCTCGACGAGGAATTTATTTGCGGTTGGCGCTCGCAACGTGGGGGGGGGGAGTATTTTCCTTGTCTGAGCTCCGGTGCCATGAACGTTCGACGATAGCTGCTGACCTTCACGCTCCGTCGCAAATGGGGCTCGGCGGAAGCTGAGGCCGACGTCGGAGGTGACTTGTCGAGGGGCTCGCGAAGGTGCTTGGCAGCGAGGAAGAAGATTCGGAGCTTGACGAGAGCGGAAGCTTGAACTCGGAGTCGGAGTTCGGTGGCCATGGGCTCGAGCTCGTGATGGGGAGCTCGGCGACGACTGTGTGGAGTTCGAGCTTTGGCCATGGGTTCGGCAAAGCGCGAACGCGGTGGATAGGAGCTTGTAAGCTTCGGCATTGGAAGAACGATAGTGGAACTCGGCGAGCCAGGTGAGGAAGGGAGCTCGGCACCGCGGAGCTCGTCGAAGCATTCTCGTGGAGGATGGAGCTTATCGACGCCATGGCGATGGGTTTCGAAGCTCAGTCGAGGAGCTCGTGGTTCGGCCATGGCGGTTGGTGATGGATGTGAGCTCGGGATGGAGAGCTCGATGCCGGAGATAGACGACGGAGGGTGTGAGTTCGACAATGAAGATGGAGGTTTGAGCTCGGCCATAGTGGGTAGAGCTTGGCGACGGGAGACGTGCTCGAAGAAGGAAGTGTGAGTTCGGCGTCGGAGGTTGAAGATGAATGGAGCTTGCGAAGGAGAACTCTGAGTTCGACCGTAGGGGAGTTCGGCATCGCAGTTCAATGGTGGGGCACGCGATGGTGGTGAGCTCGAAGAGGTCGATCGAGCGTGGGAGGTCGCTTCTTCTTGTTTGGGTTTGGCGAGGAGATGGCCGACGTTAGCGTCGTTGGCCATGGCAGAGTCCATTGGAGGAGAGCTCGGTTTTTGGTACTCGTGACTGCGGAGGTGGAACTCGTTGCGCGGCTTTCGACGGGTTGGCGAAGAGCTCGTCGCACGGCGGAGGGCTCGAGTTCGGCGACTGCGTGAGCTCGTGGCATGGAGGTCTGGCGTAGTGAAGGGGAGAAGTGTTGGGTTTTTTTTTTCTTTTTTTTTTTCTCTTTTTTGGTTTTGGCGCCAAGTCCGTGGGGAAGAAGTGAGGAGGGTGACGTGGCAGTACGGTTCGGGTACGGAGTTCGAACCCGAACTGCCGACCCGTTAGCCCTTCAAAATTTTTTTTTGTGGTCGGCTGGTGCCGAACTCAACTGGTACCGAACTTAAGCCCGTAAAACGGTCGGTGTCAAGAACGCTCGGCAGCGGGTGCCGAACTCAAGTGGTGCCGAACTCAAGCCCGTAAAACGGTCGGTGGCAAGAACGCTCGGCAGCTGGTGCCGAACTCCAATTTTCCCCTATAATAGGGTCGGTGTCAAGAACGCTCGGCAACTGGTGCCGAACTCCAATTTTTCCATGCAGAGTTCTTCTCGGTGTTCCCGGTGCTACGGAGGTCGGCTCGGGGCGTGCGACCCCTTGTTTCGAAGCTAATTCGAAGATCTACAACTTCTCTTTAGGAGTGAGATGAAGATTCACCCTTCTTCATGGTCAAAACAGCCAGAGAATATCCTTGTATACATGAGGTTGAGGAGAGTTTTCGATGTTCCCGGTGCTACGGAGGTCGGCTCGGGGCGTGCGACCCCTTGTTTCGAAGCTAATTCGAAGATCTACAACTTATCTTTAGGAGTGAGACGAAGATTCACCCTCCTTCATGGTCAAAATAGCCCCGCAACATTCTTGTCTTCATGAAGTTGAGGAGTATTTTGGCTTTTTGCTTGGGATCGGCGGCAACTTTGTTGGAGAAGAATGGGAGGAGAGAGAGAGTTTGGGTTTGGATCCTTAACAGGTCTGAACCCGACCCTATAGCCCCCCTCTTCTTTTTGTGTTGTTTGTTTGGTTGCTTGTATATGAGAGCGTTCGGCGAAGGGGTGCCGAGGTCCGATTTTTCCCCCGTAACGAGGTCGGTGTCACGAACGCTCGGCAGTGGGTGCCCAACTTGATTTGTCCCCCGTAACGGGGTCGGTTCCACGAACGCTCGGCAGTGGGTGCCGAACTGGAATTTTCCCCCGTAACGGGGTCGGTTCCACGAACGCTCGGCAGTGGGTGCCGAACTGGAATTTTTCCCCATAACGAGGTCGGTGTCACGAACGCTCGGCGTTGGGTGCCGAACTTGACTTTTTCCCCGTAACGAGGTCGGTGTCAAGAACGCTCGGCAGCTGGTGCCGAGGCTCGAGACTTAAAAAAATTTTTTTTTTTGGAGATCTTGATTGCCGAACTCCAGCCCGTAATACGGTCGGTGGCAAGAACGCTCGGCAGCGGGTGCCGAACTCAAATGGTGCCGAACTCAAGCCCGTAAAACGGTCGGTGGCAAGAACGCTCGGCAGCTGGTGCCGAACTCCAATTTTCCCCCTATAATAGGGTCGGTGTCAAGAACGCTCGGCAGCTGGTGCCGAACTCCAATTTTTCCCCTATAATAGGGTCGGTGTCAAGAACGCTCGGCAACTGGTGCCGAACTCCAATTTTTCCATGCAGAGTTCTTCTCGATGTTCCCGGTGCTACGGAGGTCGGCTCGGGGCGTGCGACCCCTTGTTTCGAAGCTAATTCGAAGATCTACAACTTCTCTTTAGGAGTGAGACGAAGATTCACCCTCCTTCATGGTCAAAATAGCCCCGCAACATTCTTGTCTTCATGAAGTTGAGGAGTATTTTGGCTTTTTGCTTGGGATCGGCGGCAACTTTGTTGGAGAAGAATGGGAGGAGAGAGAGAGTTTGGGTTTGGATCCTTAACAGGTCTGAACCCGACCCTATAGCCCCCCTCTCCTTTTTGTGTTGTTTGTTTGGTTGCTTGTATATGAGAGCGTTCGGCGAAGGGGTGTCGAGGTCCGATTTTTCCCCCGTAACGAGGTCGGTTCTGAGAACGCTCGGCAGCTGGTGCCGAACTTGATTTTCCCCCCATAACGAGGTCGGTTCCACGAACGTTCGGCAGTGGGTGCCGAACTTGATTTTTCCCCCGTAACGAGGTCGGTGCCACGAACGCTCGGCAGCTGGTGCGGAGCTTGATTTTTTCCCCCGTAACAGGGTCGGTTCCACGAACGCTCGGCAGTAGGTGCCGAACTGGAATTTTTCCCCATAACGAGGTCGGTGCCACGAACGCTCGGCAGCTGGTGCGGAGCTTGATTTTTTCCCCCGTAACAGGGTCGGTTCCACGAACGCTCGGCAGTAGGTGCCGAACTTGATTTTTTCCCCCGTAACAGGGTCGGTTCCACGAACGCTCGGCAGTAGGTGCCGAACTGGAATTTTTTCCCATAACGAGGTCGGTGCCACGAACGCTCGGCAGCTGGTGCGGAGCTTGATTTTTTCCCCCGTAACAGGGTCGGTTCCACGAACGCTCGGCAGTAGGTGCCGAACTGGAATTTTTCCCTGCAGAGTTCTTCTCGATGTTCCCGGTGCTACGGAGGTCGGCTTGGGGCGTGCGACCCCTTGTTTCGAAGCTAATTCGAAGATCTACAACTTCTCTTTAGGAGTGAGACGAAGATTCACCCTCCTTCATGGTCAAAATAGCCCCGCAACATCCTTGTCTTCATGAAGTTGAGGAGTGTTTTGGTCGTGGGGATTTTGGAAGAGGAGCTCCACTCCTAGGGGCGGAGAAGCTGTGCTGGGAAAACTCTTGTGCCAGGAAGACCCTTGTAAGAGCCGTGGGAAGACCCATCCTTTGAGGTGAGCAAAACGAAGAGCTTGGCTTTAGGAGAGCCATCTGGACGAGGAGTTTGAGGAGCAACTCTAGGAGAGAGTTTTAGCTCCGAATTCGTTGGAGAAGAGCTCCGCTTTGGAGGCGAGCGGAGGGGAGGGCTCGATTTGTAGAAGAACCATCTGGAAGAGGAGTTTGAGGAGCAACTCTAGGAGAGAGTTTTAGCTCCGAACTCGCTTGAGAAGAGCTCCGCTTTGGAGGCGAGCGGAGCGAAGAGCTTGGTCCTGAGAAGAGGAAGGGGAGGAGAGGCATTCGGGTTCTCTCCCCTGCCTCGTTCTTTCGCACAGTGAAGAAGAGCAGAAGTGTTGGGTACTTTTGGCAGGAAGACTGAAGAAGGAGAAGAATGAAGGAGCTAAGAAGGGTATGGGTCGGACCGTTGGTATTGGATCCGACCCTGACCCGTTAGCCTCTTTTTCTTCTTGCTCTTCATCTGCTTTGCCGCTCGGTAGATGCATCTTGTTCGGCAAATCCGAGCACGGATTTTGGGGCACATTTTCTGCCACTTTGCTTCTCGGTAGATGAGTAGCTCGGCTCGGATGGTCGTGGGGGCAGTTCGGAATGGCCATCTTCCTCCGGCCCGTTTAAGGACGAGCCGGTGAAGTAAAGTCGAGCCATAGGACCCCGACCATCGTGAGGTTAGTTTGAGGGATGCAGGAGCAGTTTCGAATGGCGAGCTACTTCTAGTCCGCTTAGGAGCGAACTTGCGAAGTAGAATCGAGCCAAGTGTTGGACTCCGATCCATTCAACGGCTGCAGGAGCAATTTCGAACGGCGATCTACTTCCGACTCGTCTGTGGGCGAGCCGAGGAAGAAGAGTCGAGCCGAGTGCTGGACTCCGAACCATTGTGAGGTTAGTTTAGGGTATGCAGGAGCAGTTTCGAATGGCGAGCTACTTCTAGTCCGCTTAGGAGCGAACTTGCGAAGTAGAATCGAGCCAAGTGTTGGACTCTGATCCATTCAACGGCTGCAGGAGCAATTTCGAACGGCGATCTACTTACGGCTCGTCTGTGGGCGAGCCGAGTAAGAAGAGTCGAGCCGAGTGCTGGACTCCGAACCATTGTGAGGTTAGTTTAAGGGATGCAGGAGCAGTTTCGAATGGCGAGCTACTTCTAGTCCGCTTAGGAGCGAACTTGCGAAGTAGAATCGAGCCAAGTGTTGGACTCCGATCCATTCAACGGCTGCAGGAGCAATTTCGAACGGCGATCTACTTACGGCTCGTCTGTGGGCGAGCCGAGGAAGAAGAGTCGAGCCGAGTGCTGGACTCTGAACCATTGTGAAGTGCTTAGCAAGTTGTGGGAGCAGCCATGTAGAAGAAGCTGGACTCCGAACTCATTGAGAAGAGGTCCGCCTCGGAGGTGAGCGGAGCAAAGAGCTCGGCTCTGGAAGAGAGCCATTCGTGAGACAAGTTTGGGGAGCAACTCTAGAAGAGAGTTGTGAGCTCCGAACTCGTTGAGAAGAGGTCCGCTTCGGAGGTGACCAAAGTGAAGAGCTCGGCTCTGGAAGAGAGCCGTTTGTGAGACGAGTGCGAGGAAGAGCTCTTGGTGAGAGTGGTGAGCTCCGAACTCGTTGAGAAGAGGTCCGCTTCGGCGGCGAGCGGAGGGAAGAGCTCGGATTGGAAGAGAGCCGTTTGGGAGGCGAGTTTGAGGGGCAACTCTAGGAGAGAGTTGTGAGCTCCGAACTCGTTGAGAAGAGGTCCGCTTCGGAGGTGACCAAAGTGAATAGCTCGGCTCTGGAAGAGAGCCGTTTGTGAGACGAGTGCGAGGAGGAGCTCTTGGTGAGAGTGGTGAGCTCCGAACTCGTTGAGAAGAGATCCGTCTTGGAGGTGGACGGAGCAAAGTGTTCGGCTCTGGAAGAGAGCTATTTGTGAGATGAGTTTGAGGAGAAACTCTTGGAGAGAGTTTTGAGCTCCGAACTCGTTGAGAAGAGGTCCGCTTCGGCGGCGAGCGGAGGGAAGAGCTCGGCTCTGGAAGAGAGCCATTTGTGAGATGAGTTTGAGGAGCAACTCTAGGGGAGAGCTGTAGCTCCGAACTCGTTGAGAAGAGGTCCGCTTCGGCGGCGAGCGGAGGGAAGAGCTCGGCTCTGGAAGAGAGCCATTTGGGAGATGAGTGCGAGGAGGAACTCTTGGAGAGAGTTTGTAAGCTCCGAACTGTCTGAGAAGAGGTCCGCTTCGGAGGCGAGCGGAGCGGAAGAGCCCGGCTCTGGGAAAGAGCTGTTTGCGGGATGAGTGTGAAGAGGAACTCTAGGAGAGAGTTGTGCTCCAAACTCGTTGAGAAGAAGTCTGCCTTGGAGGTGGGCGGAGCGAAGAGCTCGGCTCTGGAAGAGAGCCGTTTGGGAGAAGAGTTTGGGGAGCAACTCTAGGAGAGAGTTGTGCACTCCGAACTCGTTGAGGAGAGGTCCGCTTCGGGGGCGAGCGGGGTGAAGAGCTCGGCTCTGGAAGAGAGCCGTTTGGGAGACGAGTTTGAGGAGCAACTCTAGGATAGAATTTGAGCTACGAACTCGTTGAGAAGAGGTCCGCTTTGGAGGGGAGCGGAGTGGAGAGCTCGGCTCTGGACGAGAGTCATTTGTGAGATGAGTTTGAGGAGCAACTCTTGGAGAGAGTTGTGAGCTCCGAATTCGTTGAGAAGAGGTCCGCCTTGGAGGTGGGCGGAGCGAAGAGCTCGGCTCTGGAAGAGAGCCGTTTGTGAGACGAGTGCGAGGAGGGGCTCTTGGAGAGAGTTGTGAGCTCCGAACTCGTTGAGAAGAGGTCCGCCTTGGAGGTGGGCGGAGCGGAGAGCTTGACTCTGGAAGAGAGCCGTTTGGGAGGCGAGTTTGAGGAGCAATTCTAGGAGAGAGTTGTGGGCTCCGAACTGTCTGAGAAGAGGTCCGCTTCGGAGGCGAGCGGAGCGGAAGAGCCCGGCTCTGGGAAAGAGCTGTTTGCGGGACGAGTGAGAGGAGGAGTTCTTGAAGAGAGTTGTGAGCTCCGAACTCGTTGAGAAGAGGTCCGCCTTGGAGGTGGGCGGAGCGAAGAGCTTGACTCTGGAAGAGAGCCGTTTGGGAGGCGAGTTTGAGGAGCAACTCTAGGAGAGAGTTGTGAGCTCCGAACTCGTTGAGAAGAGGTCCGCTTCGGAGGTGAGCGGAGCGGAAGAGCCCGGCTCTGGGAAAGAGCTGTTTGCAGGATGAGTGTGAGGAGGAACTCTAGGAGAGAGTTGTGCTCCAAACTCGTTGAGAAGAGGTCCGCCTTGGAGGTGGGCGGAGCGAAGAGCTCGGCTCTGGAAGAGAGCCGTTTGGGAGAAGAGTTTGGGGAGCAACTCTAGGAGAGAGTTGTGCACTCCGAACTCGTTGAGGAGAGGTCCGCTTCGGGGGCGAGCGGAGTGAAGAGCTCGGCTCTGGAAGAGAGCCATTTGTAAGATGAGTTTGAGGAGCGACTCTTGGAGAGAGTTTTGAGCTCCGAACTCGTTGAGAAGAGGTCCGCTTCGGCGGCGAGCGGAGGGAAGAGCTCGGCTCTGGAAGAGAGCCGTTTGTAAGATGAGTTTGAAGAGCGACTCTTGGAGAGAGTTTTGAGCTCCGAACTCGTTGAGAAGAGGTCCGCTTCGGCGGCGAGCGGAGGGAAGAGCTCGGCTCTGGAAGAGAGCCATGAGTTTGATGAGTTTGAGGAGCAACTCTAGGGGAGAGCTGTAGCTCCGAACTTGTTGATAAGGGATCCGCTTCGGCGGCGAGCGGAAGGAAGAGCTCGGCTCTGGAAGAGAGCCATTTGGGAGACGAGTTTGAGGAGCAACTCTAGGATAGAATTTGAGCTACGAACTCGTTGAGAAGAGGTCCGCTTTGGAGGGGAGCGGAGTGGAGAGCTCGGCTCTGGACGAGAGTCATTTGTGAGATGAGTTTGAGGAGCAACTCTTGGAGAGAGTTGTGAGCTCCGAATTCGTTGAGAAGAGGTCCGCCTTGGAGGTGGGCGGAGCGAAGAGCTCGGCTCTGGAAGAGAGCCGTTTGTGAGACGAGTGCGAGGAGGGGCTCTTGGAGAGAGTTGTGAGCTCCGAACTCGTTGAGAAGAGGTCCGCCTTGGAGGTGGGCGGAGCGGAGAGCTTGACTCTGGAAGAGAGCCGTTTGTGAGACGAGTGCGAGGAGGGGCTCTTGGAGAGAGTTGTGAGCTCCGAACTCGTTGAGAAGAGGTCCGCCTTGGAGGTGGGCGGAGCGGAGAGCTTGACTCTGGAAGAGAGCCGTTTGGGAGGCGAGTTTGAGGAGCAATTCTAGGAGAGAGTTGTGGGCTCCGAACTGTCTGAGAAGAGGTCCGCTTCGGAGGCGAGCGGAGCGGAAGAGCCCGGCTCTGGGAAAGAGCTGTTTGCGGGACGAGTGAGAGGAGGAGTTCTTGAAGAGAGTTGTGAGCTCCGAACTCGTTGAGAAGAGGTCCGCCTTGGAGGTGGGCGGAGCGAAGAGCTTGACTCTGGAAGAGAGCCGTTTGGGAGGCGAGTTTGAGGAGCAACTCTAGGAGAGAGTTGTGAGCTCCGAACTCGTTGAGAAGAGGTCCGCTTCGGAGGTGAGCGGAGCGGAAGAGCCCGGCTCTGGGAAAGAGCTGTTTGCAGGATGAGTGTGAGGAGGAACTCTAGGAGAGAGTTGTGCTCCAAACTCGTTGAGAAGAGGTCCGCCTTGGAGGTGGGCGGAGCGAAGAGCTCGGCTCTGGAAGAGAGCCGTTTGGGAGGCGAGTTTGAGGAGCAACTCTAGGAGAGAGTTGTGCGCTCCGAACTCGTTGAGGAGAGGTCCGCTTCGGCGGCGAGCGGAGGGAAGAGCTCGGCTCTGGAAGAGAGCCATGAGTTTGAGGAGCAACTCTTGGAGAGAGTTTTGAGCTCCGAACTTGTTGAGAAGAGGTCCGCTTCGGAGGTGAGCGGAGTGAAGAGCTCCGATTGAGGGAGAGAGAGCTCGGCAACGATGGGTTTCGGTGAGGAGCGTGCCCGGAAATCGGAGCTCCGGAGTGTGAGCTCGGCATGGCGAGGAGTTGGAGTAGAGTTCGAGCTCGGCTCTTGAAGATGGAGCTTGATGACGGAGCTCGGTAGAGGAGAGCTCGGCATGGGTTCGGCGAGGAGGTGGCTGATGATGGCGTTGTTGGCCATGGTGAAGCTCGTCGGTGGAGAGGTTGCTTCATGCGGGAGCCCCCCACACCGGCATTCTGAGGACCGGTGAGGCCCTTGGGGGGTTGCCGGTTCGGAAGAGGAGGTTGGTCTTACTGGACACGGTCCTCGGCGGGCGGAGGGAGCCCCCCCACTTGTTGAAAGGGATGGACCGGGACTTCTTGCTGGTCTGCGGGGTTGGGTGCACGATTGGACCCTCTGGATCTGACCTTTCTGGGAGGCATGGCTGGAGAAGAGCTAGTCAACGGGAAGGGGAGAGGCTATTCGTATGGTTTCCCACAGATGGCGCCAATCTGTTACCGCTAAATCTGGTGTGGGGGTAAACAGACAGAATTTGTGAGTTCGAGGAAAACCTGAATAACAAAACCAAACCTGATCCGTCAGAGATTGATCGTTGACTCCCGCCGTTAACCTGCAAAAAGTGCGAGACACCGGGGGGGATCCCGGCGACGCACCCTCCGACGCTCAAGTCAGTAATCAGAAATGATTAAGAAAGAGCGTAAATTGAGAAAATACTGATTACCTCTTAATGGAGATGGATGGGGGGTATTTATAGGCGTCTTAGGGATCAAATTAGGAATGTAATCCCCGTGATTAGATAAGGAATATTCTCCTAGTCATCAGATAAGGCATGTAATCTGATAAGGCATATTCCCTGTAATCAGTTAAGGAATTTTAATCCCTAATCCCCAGTGAAAAGATAGATGTGAATCATGGCCGTTGATTTAGATCTAATCAGGGACCTTGATTGTATCTTGTTGGATCGGGCATGCAGCGGGTTGGAACCCGTACCCAGTTGACGTGGATCCGTTCATGAGTTATTGGGCTTTGAATAAAGACCCAGTTCCCATTTCAGACCCGTTTGTAGGCGAAATTACCGTTTTACCCCTGAGCTTTAAGATTCGTGTCCGATGTGAACGGTCCCGATTTAATCCTATTTTTAGCCATATCAGAAGGCTACCCTGGTGCTGGACCGAACCTCGAGCTGGCGAGAGATTATGGGTCGGCAAGGGTGATGGCGAGCCGTTGAACCTTCCTGAGAAGGCTACCCTGGTGCTGGACCGAACCTCGAGCTGGCGAGGGATTATGGGCCGGCAAGGGTGATGGCGAGCCGTTGTGTCTTCTTGAGAAGATTACCCTGGTGCTAGACCGAACCTCGAGCTGGCGAGGGTTTATGGGTCGGCAAAGGTGATGGCGAGCCGTTGAACCTTCCTGAGAAGGCTACCCTGGTGCTGGACCGAACCTCGAGCTGGCGAGGGATTATGGGCCGGCAAGGGTGTTGGCGTTCCGTTGAGCCTTCCTGAGGAGGCTACCCTGGTGCTCGATCGAACCTCGAGCTGGCGAGGGATTATGGGTCGGCAAGGGCGATGGCGAGCCGTTGTGTCCTCCTGAGAAGATGACCCTGGTGCTAGACCGAACCTCGAGCTGGCGAGGGTTTATGGGTCGGCAAGGGTGATGGCTAACTGTTGTGCCTTAGAAGGTTTGAGCGGGGTGGCCCGTCGTCTTTGCGGAGCATTGAAGGCGCTCCGAGATCTGTGCACTGTTCCAATTTCCTAGGGGCATTAATGGCGCCGCCTAATAAATGCATGGCGCATGGGCTTCCGTCGATTGGCTTTCCTAATGTCATAATGGCCTGTCTATGGGGGAGGCTATAAATACCTCTCCCCCCACAGCGGGTTTGATCATAGCAAGGGTGGTCCATCGGCCATCAGAGGTGTCTGCTTCGGCGGACGTCTATCTCTTGCAAAATTTTAACCCTGGTTGTGTCGGAGGGGTGGTTACTCTACCGCCCGGATCTTCTCTTGGATCTGATGGCCCTGATACGGTAGCCAGATCTAGGGGAGATCAGGGCGAGAGGGGTAACGACCGAAATCCGGACTGGGGGATAAGGAGCCTCGGATTGGTGGTGACTTTGCCGTCTGGATCCTTTTTCGGGTCGGACGGCCCTGATACGGCTGTTTGCCCGAGAAAGATCCAGACGGGAGGGTTATCAACCAAATTCCGGACCTGGGGCTGAGGAGCCTCGGATAGATGGGTCGTCTCCGATTGGAGGTGGGCCGATCTGCTTTCCGATGGGGTTCCAGGCGATGGTGGCTTCTGTCCCACCCTCGAACAGTTCGGGGTTTCGGCTGCCGAGGCCGTAAGCCCCGGGCTGCTCGCGGGTGAGAGGGGAGCCGACCGAGCTCTGGAACCCGAGGCGCTTGTCTAAGGACGGCGCCTTAAATCTTAAGTAAAAATTTTTCTCCGCCGAAGCAGTTCATCCGAACCGACCTCTGTGTGGTCTCCAACTGGCGCTAGGTGACGTCAGCAGCGCCAGTTTCGAGGATGACGTGGTGTGATTCCATTGGTGGCAGACGCACGATATTCGAGGAACAGTAACGCGAAAAACGAGGCGTCGCTTCTCTCTCTATAAATATCTCTCCCCCATTTCTCTATTCTGTTTACTTCTCTTCTGCTGTCTTCTTAAAAAGAAACCAAACACTTCAGCGCTCGGCTTTGACTGTTTTAGCGGCACCGGCTCGTCAGTCCGAGGCATTCAAAAGGTTAGTTTGTAAGTTTCTTTTGTTTGGCACAGATGGATAGGGTTCAGTCTGGCTTGTCTGCGTCCACGTCGAGGGGGGAAGGGAAACCTGCCTCAAAATCGACTTCGTGGGAGGAGCCCGTGCTCGAGGGGGAGTCTGTACATGATGTGGAGCCTTCCGATTCAACTTCGTGGGAGGAGCCGGTAGGCGAGGAGGAGCCGGTGTACAATGTGAGGCCGTTACGCTCCCGGAAACCTTTCGTGGTGGAGAGTAGCGAGTCGGACGAAGCAAGCGGCAGTTCGGACGAAGTCGAGATTCTAGAGTCGACTTCTGAAGAGGAGGGTGGCCCAGGTGAGGGTGAAGCCGCCGGGGCTCGGATAGGAGGCAAGGGGGGTAGATCCACAGGTCAGGGTGTGGGATCGAGCTCCACACCAACCGGTTTAGGGCGATTATCTACGCCCTCGCCGGAAAAAACCAAGAAGAAGAAGGTTCCGAGGAAGAAGGGGTCGAGGGCCGGTGGCTCGAGCCAGGCGCCTGTTTACCGTAACTTAAGGACAGGGTCGCCCGTACAGCCGAAGCCGTTCCGTCGGTACCCTGATGACCTTTCTGATAAGGAACTTTTTGAGGTCCAGCCATCGTCGCCGAGCCGGAAGAGGGTGAAGATGGACACACTTCCGACCGTTTTGGAGGCTGGTGACTTGGAGGCTTTGCAGTTGGCATACCACATAGGGTCCAGCTACGAGCTCATGTTGCCGAACTCTACTCTGCGCCCGACCGACCCCCTGCCTGATTGGTATTGCGTCTTCCCCGTGGACGCCTTCATCTCCGGACTGAGGTTGCCGGTCCATCCGTTCGTTCGGGAGGTGTTGAATTGGGCGTCCCTGGCGCCGATGCAGTACGGGCCGAACTCCTGGAAGCAGATCATCTGCTTCGTGCTGTTATGCGAGGAGCAGAAGGTACCCCTCCGGCTGAATGTGTTCCGAGCGATGTTGATGATCAGCTCGTCGGCTGAGGGTGTTTACTACATCTCGCCTCGGAGTAAGGGGAAGGTCGTCCACGGTCACCCGGACTCCATCAAGGAGTGGAAGAAAAAATATCTGGTGATCCGGAGTGAGGAGCCTTGGAATATTCCTACTCGATGGAACCATTCCAAGCCGAGCTACAAAGCGCCGAGGCCGAGGGACCTGACGGCCGAGGAGTGGAGGTTCGTCGAGCGCCTCCGTCTGTCACACAGTATCAGCTGGCCGAAGGTGACGGAGGGTCACCTGGCGGCCACGTTGGTTCGCTACCGAAAGGGGGCTCGTGACACTGATGCGGCCTTTAACTATTATCGGAATAAGTCTGAAGCCTTAAGTGAGGAGGCGAGCCGGCTGAGGAGGGCGATGGTGGATCGGGACCTCGGCGGTGTCGGTCTTGGATATACCATGTCGAGTGCATCATTGCAGAGGCCCTCCTCTGAGAGGTTACTTCGCGATGTCATTGTGGAGAAGGAGATGGAGATACACCGTTATAAGACGATGCTCGATGTCTCGGCATCCTCCTCGGTGGGTCGGCAAGCAGAGGGGGTTCCCTCTGTGTTGCTGCTGCTGGAGCGTGTGCGACCAGTTGATGCCCAGAGCTCGGTGGCTGGTGTGTCGACCGTGGCTGAGCCTAAGGACCATCATGACGAGGAGAGGGCTCCTAGTCGCTCGGTCGGAGTGGTCCCGCCCTTCGTCGGACCCGGGGGGCCCTAAGATGGAGACTTCCTCCAGTTTGAGATGGGTGGAGTGGTCCTGTAACGGTCTTTGTTTGTTTTTTCTGAACTAATAAGGGAATATGAATAAAGAATTCTTTTCATTCTTTGCTCTGGTCGATAGTGTAATGAATGATGAAGGGAGTGCGGTTCGGCCCCGTCGATCCGTAAGAGATCGGCGCGGGGTGTTGGGAAGACTCCCTGGCCTGAAGTCGAGTCGGACTTACTGAGGCATTGGGGATGATACCGGAGTGAAGACTCGGGTGCCGATCCCATTGTCCGGCATTAGGTCGGGTCTGTCGAGGCGTTTGGAGTTTGACAAAAAGAGATTTCTTTCATCCATGACAGGGAGGGTCGCTAAAACGACCCTTTACACATGAGAGCTTACAAAAAATATTATTTACATTAGCCAAGCTGGAACCTATGTTCGCTCTTCCAGGAGCTTCATTAGGTGCTCGGTGTTCCAGGGTCGGCTGATCAGCCGGTCGTTCATATCTGCCAGTCGGTATGTACCAGGGCGTACAGCCTCGACTACACGGTATGGGCCTTCCCAGTTGGGAGCCAATTTTCTCTTCTTGGTTGGATCAGAGACGGATAGTTTTCGCAACACGAGGTCCCCCGCCTTGATGTTTGTGGGGCGGACCTTCTTGTTATAAAACTTCTCGATCCGTTGTTGGTAGATGCTTCTCCGGATTGAAGACTTCTCTCTGACCTCGGCGACGAGGTCCAGGTTGGCCCTCAGGCCGGACGAGTTGTCAGCTTCATCAAAGGCTATGATCCGGGGAGAACGCAGGCCGACCTCGACGGGGATAACTGCCTCCGTCCCGTAGGTCAAGCTGAACGGCGTCTCTCCTGTGGGGATCCTCTTGGTGGTTCGGTGTGCCCACAGCACGCTAGGCAGTTCTTCGACCCACAGTCCTTTGGGGGAGCTGTCGAGGCGCTTTTTGAGGCTGTCGAGGATTTGCCTGTTTGCATTCTCCGCTTGGCCGTTGGACTGAGGGTGGCAAATAGCGGAGAAACGCTGCTGGATGCCGATGTCCGCGCAGAAAGTTTGGAAGTTCTGACCTTGGAATTGGGTTCCGTTGTCCGTGATGAGGACCCGAGGGATTCCGAACCGGCAAATGATGTTCTTCCAAAAGAATTGTTGTACTTGGCGCTCGGTGATGCTGGACAGAGGCTCGACTTCGAGCCATTTGGTGAAGTAGTCGATGGCGACTATCAAAAATTTCTTTTGTCCCACCGCTACGGGGAAGGGGCCCACAAGGTCCATGCCCCACATGGCGAATGGCGTAGGACTAGCCAGGGATCGGAGATTGGCTTGAGGAAGCCTCTTGATAGGGGAGAACCTTTGGCATGGGCCGCACCTCTTGACTAGGTCTTGCGAGTCTTGGAATATGGTCGGCCAATAGTACCCCTGATTCAGGGCCTTCCGAACGAGCATCCTGCTCCCCATGTGGCATCTGCCGATCCCCTCATGAAGATCTTTCAGCGCGTAGCTGGCCTCGTCGCTGGTGAGACAGCGGAGGTACGGCTTGCCGTCGGCCAAGGTGTATGAGCGTTTGAAGAGGATGTCATCAATCATGACGAACCTTTCAGCTCGGACCCTGACTCGTCTAGCTTCAGCTCGGTCTTCAGGAAGCTCGGCACTGACTAAGAATCTCCGGATGGGAGTGGTCCAGTCGTCTGGACTGGCACCGTCTTGGACACACATTGCCTCCTGGTCTTGATCGTTGATACTTGGCTTTAGGAGGATTTCTATGAGCACCGTCTGGTCGAGACCCTCGAAGGAGGAAGAGGCGAGTTTGGACAACGCGTCTGCTTGAGCGTTCTGCTCCCTAGGGACTCTGATAACTGCGGAGTGGCAGAAAGATGCTAGGAGACGTCGGACCACCGCCAGATACCTCATCATCCGATCATCGCGAGCCTCGTATTCCTCGGTGATCTGATTGACCACGAGCTGAGAATCGCTGTAGGCTCGGATTTGCTGGGCACCGGCTCGGTGGGCGAGGGTCAGTCCGGCGATCATGGCCTCGTATTCCGCCTTGTTGTTGGAGGCCGGAAAGTTGAGGCGGAGGGAGTATTGAAGTAGGAATCGGTCGGGGCCACGAAAGATGATGCCAGCTCCACTCCCCGTTTCACATGATGATCCATCGACAAAGACCTCCCAGGTCGGATCCGAGCCTTCGATGCTGGGCTGTTCGGAGACGGTGCACTCAGTTATGAATTCGGCAAGGGCTTGCCCTTTGATGGCAGTCCTCGGCTGATAGCTGATGTCGAACTGACTCAGCTCAATTGACCACTTGACTAAGCGGCCAGAGTTTTCGGGCTTGTGAAGGACAGTCTTCAGTGGCTGGTCGGTCAGTACTTGGACGGAGTGGGCCTGGAAGTAAGGACGAAGCTTCCGGGCTGCCATGATCAAAGCATAGGCCACCTTCTCTATCTTTGCGTACCTCGTCTCGGTGAGGAGCAGAACTTTGCTCACATAGTACAATGGCCTCTGGACCCCATCTTCCTCTCGGACGAGGACGGCGCTGAGTGCGCTATCCGAGGCGGACAGGTAGAGCCATAGTGGTTCGCCCGGCTCGGGCTTGCTGAGGAGAGGAGGGTTGGCGAGGTACTGCATCAGCTGTTCGAAGGCCTCTTGTTGATGGGTACCCCACTCGAAGCCCCCCTTTCCGCGTAGAGCCTTGAAGAAGGAGAGAGACTTCTCCCCTGACTTGGAGAGGAAACAGCCGATTGCAGCCAACCAGCCCGTAAGCCTCTGAACCTCCTTGACATTCCAGGGTGGGGCCATGTCAATAATAGCTTGGATTTTCTCGGGGTTCGCCTCGATGCCGCGCTGGCTGACGATGAACCCCAGGAATTTCCCAGTGGAGACGCCGAAGGCGCATTTAGCCGGGTTGAGCGTCATGTTGTGATGCCGGAGGACTCCGAAGGCTTCCTCGAGGTCGGCGACGTAGTCCGGCCCGGCCTGGCTCTTGACGAGCATGTCGTCGACATAGACTTCCACGTTGCGGCTGATCAGGTCTTTGAAAATTCTGTTGACGAGCCGTTGGTATGTGGCTCCGGCGTTCTTTAGCCCGAAGGGCATAACGCGGTAGCAGAAAAGACCCTGGTCGGTGACGAACGAGGTCTTGGAGATGTCCGGTGGAAACATCCGGATCTGGTTGTACCCTGAGAATACGTCCATGAAGGACAGTAACTCATGCCCCGAGGTTGCGTCGATTAAGGCGTCGATGCGGGGGAGGGGGAAAGGATCTTTTAGACATGCTTTATTTAGATCCGTGAAGTCGATACAGATCCGCCAGCCCCCGGTTGCCTTCTTCACCATGACGAAATTAGCCAACCACTCGGGGTAGCTGACTTCCTGAATAAATCGAGCCGACAAGAACTTGTCGACCTCTGTCTTCACAATTTGCTGCCTCTCCGGGGCGACTTTGCGTCTCTTTTGGACGACCGGCTTAGAGTCTGGGATGACGCTCAGCCGATGCATAATCAAGTCTTCGGAGATCCCAGGTATGTCGGAGGGCTTCCAGGCGAAGAGATCAACGTTGCGGCGGATGCAGGCGATTATACCTGGCTTCAAGTCCTCGGGGAGCGAGCGGCTCACCCGGAACCATTTCGATTCATCCTCGGCACCGAACGGGATCTCCTCCAGCTCGTCGACAGGCTCTGGAGCGGGGCCGTCCCTCTCGGGTTCGAGCTCAACGGCGTCGAGGGGGAACACACCCCCTCCGACGGCGGTCATGTAGCACGACCGTGCTGCTTCTTGGCTGCCGCGGACGATGCTGACCCCTTGCGGGGTGGGAAATTTAAGTTTCAGATGGTAGGCCGAAGGTACCGCTTGAAGGGAGCACAGTCCGGGTCGGCCGAGTATGGCATTGTAAGCTGCTTTGACGTTTACCACCATGAAGTCCATGGACTCGGTCCTCTTGACAGGAGTCGATCCCGCGGTGACGTCGAGAGTAACAATCCCTTCTATCACGACAGGGACGCCAGAGAACCCATGCAAGGTGTATCCGGCTGGCTTGAGCTTGCCTCTGGGTAGTTTGAGATTCTCGAAGGCCTCGAGGAAGAGAATATTTACCGAGCTGCCGTTGTCGACGAGAATTCGTCGAACCTCACAATTAGCCATGTGGAGGACAATGACGAGGGCGTCGCAATGAGGGAGGCGAACGCCTTCGAGGTCCTCTCTGGAGAAGGAGATAGGCACCGGTTGCAACTTGGGCGAGGGGTTGTCTTGGACAGCATTCACCTCTCGGATGAAGGCTTTTTGGGAAGTATTTGACTCTCCCCCCATTGGCCCCCCGTGGACACAGTGCAAGATGAATGGCGTATCCGCGGCTCCCTCGGGTTCGGGATCCCGACCCTGGATGCGGTTCGGAGTAGGGTTCGGAGGCGAAGGCCTCCAGTTCCTAGCATCTCGCCGATCCCGTGGGCCTTCTTTGGTGAATTCCCGGAGGTACCCTCGTGAGATGAGTTCCTCAATTTCATTTTTCAGGGCCCGACATTGGTCGGTTTCGTGCCCATGGTCTCTGTGGAAACGACAGTAGAAGCGCTGATCTCGCTTCTTGTTGTTATTTGATCGGGGAGGTAGTCGGACAATGCCCTTATCCTCGATTTCTAAGAGAATGGCGGACACGTTATGTGTCAAGGGAGTGTACCTTTCGAAGCGAGGGACCGGAGGTGCCCTCTTCGCGCCGACCCCTTCCTTTGCTATTTTCTTGGCAGGTTCGGCCTCATCGACCCTGCGCTTGCCCTTCCCCACGACTTCTTTGCTGCCCTCTGGGTTCAGAGCTTCTTCAGCTCGTATGTACTTCTCGACCCGGTTGAGAAGGTCAGGGAAGTCCAGAGGTGGCCTCTTTGCCAAGGAGACCTTTAGCTGGTTGTGGCGGACATTGTGCCGGAAAGCTGCCGAGGCGACCCCTGCGTCGAGGGCAGAGACGGATCTGGCCTCGGTTGTGAACCTCTTGATGAAGTTACGGAGCGACTCCCCCTCCCTCTGACTGAGGTCGAGCAGGAAAGCGCTCGTCCTTTCGCTCTTCCGGCTCGTGATGAAGTGGGCCAGGAAGCTGGCTCCCAGCTGGTCGAACGAGAAGATCGAGCCAGGGGAGAGTTTGGAGAACCAATCCCTGGCCAGACCCCGGAGGGTGGCCGGGAAGGCTCGGCACAGCAGGGGATCCGAAGCGCTGTGAATCATCATGAGGGTTTTGAAGCCCTCCATGTGATCAGCTGGATCACCCTCGCCATTGTAAGTCTCGAACTGCGGAGGCCGGAAGTTCTGGGGGATCTCCGCTTCTATGATGTTGACGGAAAATGGAGGTCGAGAAGGCCTCCGTCCTTGGACTAGGTTGGGATTCCTGTCGCCGATGCGCTCGATTCGATTCTCCATCTCTAGGAGGTGTCGGAGCACCTCGTCTGTGCGCTCAGGAGGGGGAGTCGGCGCACGAGTGTGGCTTCTCCTTTCGCTCATTTGAGGGGCTCGGCCATAGGTCGCGGACCTCGGCGCTCCATGGAGGGCCTCAATGATTTCCTCTCTAAAGCTTCTGAACTCGCCCCTGGTGACCCCGCCACGGTCAGAAGGGTCGGGTCGGGGCGTAGGAATTCGGCCAATGCGGCTGAGTGCCGACGGCCTTTCCCTTTGTGCGGGCCTGGAGTGGTTCGGGACCGAGTTGGAAGCGGTCCCTCCCCTAGCCTGGCTAGCCCTTCTGTTCATAATGACCCGACGAAGGTCGGGTTCGGCGACGTGTGAAGCGCTTCGCTGGGGTCCGGGGTTTCCACCCGGATTATTGGATGCTTGCCCTCCGTCGAGGGCCCCCTCGGGAGGAGGCCCGTCTGGTCGGGCAGAACGGGCTGATCTTCGGGCTCAGGGAGCCATGGGAGATCGGGTCGAGGGAGAGCGTCGGTGGCGAGGCTCGGACTCACGTCCGTACCGGATAAAGATTTTCCACAGACGACGCCAACCTGATGCGGTTTGTTTTTGGTCGCAGTGTGGATGCACCAGGTGTGAGTTCGGACTAAATTTGTAATGAGGGAAGAGTGCGGCACGGGACGACGAGCGAGAGGCTCGCTTCGGCGCTTGAGGATCGGCTCGGATTGCCTCGCCTCGAGTACCTGCAGACGGTCCTGAAACACCGGGGTTTATCCCGGTGGCGGACCCTCCGACGATCTAGTCAGTCTCTGTGAGAGAGTAGCAATAACTAGGGAAATTTGGGTGGTAAAGATTTAATTACCTGAAAAGGTGGGTGAGGGTCTGGTATTTATAGGGAATTCCAACCGGGTTTAGATCCGCTTGGGGGCCGGGTCTGAACCCGAAAGCCCATGGGCCTGACGTGGCAGGAGGCCCAGGGGGTTTAGGGCGGACGTGGCAGTGCCAAGAGTGGTATAGGGCTGACGTGGCAAAGCCTTAGGTGGTATTTGGAGCTGACATGGCTAATCATGGGGCTTCGGTGTCTCTGGGGGGAATCGGATGGCCTAGGTTGTGCCAGGTCATCCTCATTCGTCGCCAGACTGGGCGGACGGCCCGTGGGGCTGTCGCGGATCGGAGGTCGAGGGCCATCGTGGCTCGTCAGATACGAGGAGACCAGTTCTGTGGGGGTGAACTTGCGGCTCGGTGCCGACCCTGGAGTGGTTCGAAGCCGAGCCAGATTGTTGTTTTTCCCATTTTTGAGCGAGAGCTGTCCTGGGCCCTGGTTGGGCCCCATGCCATTTTTACCCCACCACAGGCGTTGTCTGAGACTGCTTATTGCTGATATTAAACAACTACAATAATAAAAGAAAATTTTGACGTACTGACCCACTTTTTGAAAATATTTGGCGCTCTGACCCACTTTCGAAAACAATTAGCGAACTGACCCAGTTTTGGACACGTCAGCAAGAACGATTAATGGAAAAAACGAATAGGTTATTTACATGCTGTTTTTCCCAATAACGGCATTTATATTTAAAAAAAGTGTCATGTCGTTATTTGGAGTAACGGCATAGGTTATTTTGTTTTTCGACAGCTTGTAGTCTCCATTTAGAGAAAAAATTGCAAGTGTGAAAACCTTATAATAGATACTGTTATTTCAAATAATGACATTCTCAATACTAATGCCGCTATTTGGAATAACGGCATCAGTTATAATTTTTTATTATAAAAAAGTAACTTATTATTCATCCTCTCTGACGAATAATTTAATTTTTTTTTTAAAATTAACTTATTATTCATCCTCTCTGTTTCCAAACAACGTGTAACTCCTATTTCCAATATCTGTAATTTTTTCTACTGTATTTTCATTCCTAGTATTTTTGTATTCAATTTGAGATCCGTATTGTTGTTCCAGTTCGAATAAAATCTCTTCGTTTTCTTAAACTCAATTTTGGTGCCAATATTTAAATAAATTGTATTGTTCGTTCTACTCTTTTTGTGTCGTTCTTCATGTAGAAATAGACTATTCATATCATCTATCTCTTTCCCCCCCCCCATTTTTATTGATTTTTGACTAAATCCCTTGTTGGATCCCACTCAAACCCGCTACCCAATTACCCGTTAACTCAAACCCTAGCTATTTAAACCCTAACCTACTAACACTAACCCTAGTTTTACTGCTAAACCCTAACAAACAGCCTCTACCCTCTCCCACTCCATCTTCAACCTCCCGCTCCTCGTTACCGTCTCCTTCTTCCTCCGTCCACGCCCAAACCCAATCCCCATCACCTCCGCCGCACCGCCTCCCTCTCCTCGTCAACCCCATCACCTCCATCTTTGCCCTCATTGCCATCTCCACCGTCGTCCTCACCGAACCCAACTCCCAAACCCAACCTCGCCGCCGCCTTTAACCATCGTCGTCGCCCCATTGCTCCGACTTCCACCCTCGCCTCCATTGCCATTCGCCTCGCTGTCACCTCCTCACCCACGACCTTCGCCAACACCTCCAAACCATCCCCCGCTCTCCCCCACTCTGTTTCGAACTAAAAAACAGAGCGCCATTTCCTTCGCCACCAATCGCCGCTACAGTCGCACAGCAGTCGCGCCAGACGTCGTCGTGAGCCTCGCGTCGCCTGCGCTGCCAACCAGCCATGCCGACACCGCAGTCCCCCCTTTCTCTCTTTCGGTTACGTGAAGGAGGGAAGAAGGAGAAGAAGAAGGGATTGGCTGCTTGAATCTGGACCGTCGGATTCGATCAAGATCCGATCTTGATTAGATCTGATCTCCACCCCCAGATCAGATCTCAGTCGTCCATCTGATCGTGATCATCGGATCAGATTAAAGCAGATCCAGCCGTCTGATCATCTTGATCTTGATTTCCATCAAGATCCGCACCGATCCGATCCATCCATCCAATCTCGATCGTCGATCAGCGCCCTCATCCAATCAGGGCAAGTATTCTCCTTGTACAATTTATTGTTCTAGTACAAGCATTTAATTGAAAATACCGCAAATAGGTTGTAGTTCTTGTCTTATCATTTGTTGATCTTGAATATTTTACCGTCGATCCCTAAATCTTAAGAGTCACAACACCTTCGTTGTTATAATTACAATTATTTGGACTCATTTTATCTCCTAGTCACATGAACACATGAAATTAAGAAATCCTAGATTTGTAGATGTGTGTTGTATCTTGTATGTGATGATCTTGCACCAATTTGAGTTGAGAAATAGATATTGCTTGCTGATTTGATAACCACTACCCCCGCATTTGTATCACACGTTAATCTAGACTCATAACAACCAATTATCATGCAACTTATACATGAAAGACATTCACACTTGTTGCTGTCCTGAACTTTACTTACTGTTTTGACCCCTTTAAAGTCAGAATTTGAACCTGAGCCCTGAATAGTAAAGGTAGCTCTAGATGTCTAGATGTCGATAGCGTCCAGAATTTTCGAATTTCAAGTTACGGTCTAGGAGATATCGCAGTTTTACGGCAGCTGTGTCGGTAGTCGCAGATTCACAAAACTGCTGCATATCTTTAGTTTGCAAATTAATTTAACTATGTTAACAGTAAGCGTTTGAATTGAAAATACTGTTGCTGGACACCCTAGAGAACATCCCCAAATTTTCTCAGAATTAATTAACAATGTTTCAATATTGTTTTACATGTATAAACTTAGATTCACAAATCCTGACTGAACATAGAAGCAGTATAGGTTGCTGTTTTGACACATGTTACCACAACTTTTATGTACCTTAATTATATGTGTTGGAACCGGGCAGGAGTCTAGTTTCTAGATCTCCTGATGGATCCACATTTTCTATCTCGTAGCAACGGGAATCGCAGTTTTGGTACAACAACATCGTGCTGTCCAGATTTGAGATTTTCGTTGTTCGTGATATTCTTATTCGTGTTGACCTTCGAATGTGCCATATAAATATCTCAAACTTGTTACATGTCCATGATTATGATTTCTTGACTTGTCTCACACACTTTCATTCTTGCTTAATAATTAATAATAATAACAAGTCGGGGTTTAAGGGAAAGACCATAGTAGTAGACAATATAGGTAAGTGTACTCGGAAGAGGGCTCGTGTTTTCCAAAATTTTATGTTAAATGGAACTAAGTGCCACGTAGAACTAAATGTCACGTCATGGGTGACGGGAGCCACCTCTAGAGCCCATTATATGATTACATGATATATATTTGCGATCACATGGAACTAAGTGCCACGTAGAACTAAGTGCCACTTAGGTGACGGGGGCCACCTCTAGAGCCTACGGGGGCCACCTCTACAGCCCATGGTTGATCACTTGATCGTATTTCCTACTTGATACCTGAGTACACCGCCCTATAAAATCCATTACTAGGCCTAAACGAAATTGCATTGACTGTAGCAACCATATAGTAAAAAGATGGATGTATAAAGTGCTACCTAGTTAGTAATAACCACAAGACTTGATACATGAAACTTGAACTTGATACATGTTTACTTGTTACCTGATGACATGATACATGAGACTTGATACTTGAATATAATACCTGACACTAGACTTGAGACTTGTTACTTGACACTAGACTTGAGACTTGTTACTTGACACTTATACTTGATACTCGTCACTTGATGTTGGATACTCTTATATGCCACCAGTCACTTAATCTACTATTAGTATTTGTTTTCCAATCTTGTTACTTGAGTTGTCCTTCTTGCTAGCTAGTCTCTTGAATCTTCACTATTTGTTGTATCCCTGTTATATTCTTGATTCCAAATTTTGTTCCATGTTTCTTGTACTCGTTTTTACTATTTGTGGCCCTAACTTGCACTAAGGGTATTTTCTCTTGTTTTCCCTATTTTTTCCTTTTTATAATTATTAAACAGACTTTGGACACGTGCTGCCTGCCGGGATTGGTGAGCAGAGATTTTAGACTTCAATTGGAGAAAAGACATGCTTAGGTTATTTGTTTTCTTGTGATATTTATTTTTTTGCAACCTAAAACTTGTAACGGGCTTACGTTCCCGTGTTTTACATTTGATCCAGATTTGAGAATTATTTGAGACACTAGTATTTGTTTCAATTGTTTCTGTTGCTTAATAAATTATTCATGCATGCTTGGTGGTATATATATTTTGTTATATTCTTGTTGTGATGCTGAGCCGATCCTACAGCTTATGGATGATGTTAAAATCATTCGTTGGGCTTCGTCACGCACTCGTGTTCTGTGTTTTTGGGAAGCGGGGCGTGACCCAACGACAGCAGTTCATTTATATATAACTGATGTCGTTATCTCCAATAACGGCATCAGTTATTCGAATGCCGTTATTGGGGATAACTGCATTATTTATAAGTTTTTTTCACACTTAGAATTTTTAAAAGTTAGAAGATTCACACTTGTAAGAGAAATATACTGATGCCGTTATTCCAAATAACGACATGGTAAAAAAATGTAAAATAGATGCCGTTATTGGAAATAACGGCACGTAAATAATCTATGCCGTTATTTCCAATAACGGTTTATGCTAACGTGTTCAAAACTGGGTCAGATCGCTAATTGTTTTCGGAAGTGGGTCAGACCCCAAATATTTTCAAAAAGTGGGTCAGTACGACAAAATTTTCGTAATAAGAAGAGAAGTAACTGATTTATTAATAGAGGAACAACATTATTAAAAAAAAAAAAAAAAAAAAAGGAGAATCCAAAGCCAAAGGTCATACCAGAAAGTGGGTCGATTGTTTATCATTAATGAAAATTGTGACCTCGTGTCACTTTTATTTCAAAAAAAAAGGTGAGTCGTCCGTTAACTATACATCATAGAACTTTATAAATTGAACTGTTTATAATATATAATAAAACATAAAACAATTTGAAGAAAAAAAAACTATCAAGTGGTTTCCCTTCAATTGAAACAAAATCAAATGTTTAGATTCACCGTCCCAAAATATATTTTCCCCCCAAAAAGTTTTCCTCCTAAAACCAATTTTTTCCCTCTTCTGTCTTCACTTTTTCATATTTTTCTCTCTTTCTCATTATCTCTCTATTTACTCAGAAATTTAGGCTGCATTTGGTTTGTTGTTTTGAAAACACATTTTAAAAATTGTTTTTGGAAAACAGTTTTTAAAAAATGAGAGTGTAAAAGGTTTTTGGTAATAATTTTTATGAAAACAATTTTTTGAAAATGAGAGTATAATGTATGTATAGGTTTGGTTGTATGTATATACTATATACAGTATATATACTTTGATACATACATGTTGTATATATATACATACATACTGATATATAATAATATAAAATAATTTATTATACTAAACATATTTAATAATATACATATATATAATAACATATAATAATTAAAATAATATATATGTAATAATAATATATAATATTAATATATAATAATAATAATAATAATAATAATAATAATATACATACATACATACATACATACATACATACATATATATATATATATATATATATTATAATAGTATATATTATAATAACAGTATATATATATATAATAACAGTATATATTTTATAATAACAGTATCTATATATTAAAAAATAATAATAATAATAATAATAATAATAATATATGTAACAATAATATATGGGATTTGCTCAATTGAAAACGGGTTGGAAAACAACCATCTCAGCCGTCCGATCGAGCTTGATCTTGATCAGCGGATCAGATCAAAACCCGTTAAAACATCCCACTAACGCTCCAAAAAGCAGAAGGGTAATTACGTCTAATCACGCCAAAAAACGTTTCACACTTAGCGTTATTTTGGCGTGAAGTTTTTTTTTGTCGAAAAAAACACTTAGGCCGTTGTTGGCAACAATGGCCTAAGTTGTTTTTTCGACAAAAAAAACATACCTTGGCCGTTGTTTCTACATACCTTGGCCAACAACGGCCTAGGTATGTACAAATGTTTTTCTAAACACTTGTACATACCCAGATCTCCCTCACTCTGTCTTCGTTACAAACTCTCTCTCTCTTTCTTTCTCTTGAGCTCCCGAAACCCATCCCCAAACCCTAGTTCTCTCTCCCAACTCCTTGGCATCGATTTGTTTGCCTTCTCGATCTCCCCCTCTTGTGGAAAGCTCTCTTTTTCTCTCTCCCTCTCCCGAATACAGCAAACCCTAACTTAGGCCCCAAACTCCCAAATCATCTGAACCCTAGCACAAATTCCCTTCCTTTCTCTACAACAGCGCGCAGCGGCTTCTCACATCATTGCCAACTCTCTATCTCTCTCTTTGGACCAGGTATTTACTTAATCCCAATTTACTATAATGAACTATGTTAATTTGTTGAATTATTTTTCAATTTTGGAGTTGGGTTTTTTTGTATTATGCGTAGTAGTCTATAATTTAGAGAGTATACAATTAGCTCTGATCATGTATGTTGTATATATTTTGTTGACATTTTTGTGGATGTAGTGTTAGTTGTAGTGGTGGAATATAGAAGAAGGAAATAAACGAGATCCAAAAATTCAATTTGTACAAGTAGGTCGGACTCGCCGGCTGCGTAGAAGGTAACGGAACTTGTAGAGGCGATTTTCGTCTCACAATTTGTGAGATACGTCCGTTTATCAGTTTTATTCAATACAACGGATATAAAGCGATACACGGCCTTATCTTTCAAACCGAGAGTCGGAACTCACCTCTGAAAGTTCCGCTGGCTTGTGTTTGGTGTGCCAGACTTGACGACCAAATTTAAGAAATTTTCCATCTCGTTTTTGTTGTTTTGACGCGTATATGAAAAACCTTTAATCCACCTCAGAATTTGTAGAATACGTTATGAATAGAAAAATGCTTAAACGAATTTCAAATAATACGAAACCGTGCAAGTAGGTTGGTCTCGCCACTCACAAGTCATACCAACCTGTACATGCGAGTTCCGACCCACGGTTTGCGAGATACGTCAATGTATCGCTTTCCGCTCATTTTTCAAGAGTGAAAACGGTACAAGGCCGTATCTTTCAAACCGTGGGTCGAAACTCGCATGTACAAGTTGCGTTGGCTTGTGTGCAGCGAGCCCGACCCAACGGCCAAATTTTGGAATTTTTGCATCTCGTTTGTGTTATTTTGACGCTTATATGAAAAAACTTCAATCTACCTCGAAACTTTTTTAGCACGGCCTCAATACAAAAATGCTTAAATGAAGTTCAAAAAATACGAAACGGTGCGTGTAGGATGGGCTAACCATTCACAATGCAATGCAATTTGTATTTGCGAGTTCCGACCCACGGTTTCGAGATACGTCAATGTATCGCTTCCCACTCTTTTTTAAAGAGTGAAAGTGATACACGGCCGTATATTTCAAACCGTGAGTCGGAACTTACTTCTACAAGTTGCGTTGGCTAGTATTTGGTGTGCCATAGTTGACGGCGAAATTTAGGAATTTTTGCATCTCGTTTGTGTTGTTTTGACGCGTATAAGCGAACTTTTGAAATTTTTGCATCTCGTTGGTTTGTGTTTGCTATTTTTCGACGAATAATTAGTTTTATATATGCGAACTTTGTTACAGAAAAATGGCTAAAACGAGGGGAACCGGAAGGACATCTCGGGAAGCTCAGGGGGAACGTTCCACAGAGAATGTGAGAACTATTAATTTGTATTGTCCCTAATTTTGTATTTAGTGATATTGTTATTAGAGTAATAATAATTATGTTTTTTGGTTCGTGTAGGTTGGTGCATCCTCTTCGATGGCACCACGTCGTGGTCCAGGACCAATATATGGCGGTGAACTGACCTTGCAAGACCGCCACAAATCCACGGCAGTGTGGGGTGGGACGACGCAGAGGTGTAATTTTCGCACCCACGAGACCATGAAGGTGCACCCACGTATTGTCGAGTACCTAGTAGCGGCCGGTTTCTACGGAATCAGCATGATGGGTCAGGTTAAACTCGACCGAGCACTTCTCTCAGCACTCGTGGAGCACTGGAGGCCAGAGTCGTACACGTTCCATCTACCGGTCATAGAGATGACAGTGTCGCTACAGGATATAACGATGATATCCGGTCTTCCAATAGATGGGTTGGCCGTGACGGGTAATATAAACTTTGATAAAATAGAGCTGTGCAATGAACTGCTCGGTACAGAGTTTGATGAGGCGGCCGCAGAAAATAAGGAAATTTTTCAAGGACAATCAATCCGACTATCTTGGTTGAAGGGACGTTTTGATGGGACGTTGACCAATGAATCGCTCGACCACTATGTACAGTCCTACACCATAGCTTACATTCTAATGGTAATCGGAGGGGTTCTCTTGCCTAACTCATCCGGGGATACGGTGCACCTCATGTATCTACGAGTGCTCGCCGACCTAGGCTTAGCTGGCCGGTACAACTGGGGAAGTTGCGCGTTGGCAACGCTATACAGGTCGTTGTGTTCTGTAGCGCTAGATGGGACGGAGATGATCAGACCGATGGTTTTGTTACAGATTTGGTCATGGGACGACTGCACTTGGGTCGTCCCCGCATTAGGAGACCGACGGACGGTTGGATAGCCCAACCAGAAAATCCTGAAATGTTAGCACCCTTAGGGGTATATTGGGCTGGTAGTCGGAGTTACAAAGAAAACCCCAAAGGTGTACTAACATACTACAGAGACGAGCTCGACCAACTACGAGAAGAGTTCGTGATTTGGGTGTCGTATACACCCGAATGGGTGGGAAGACTACCACCGATGTGCACCACCGGGTCGCAGCTGTGGCTGACGATGGCTCCACTCATCAACTTCGGTATAGTAGAGCACCTGCGACCGGAGAGAGTCCTTCGTCAGTTCGGTCTTCAACAAGATAATCCCCTGTTGTTGGAATCTAGATACCTAAATAAATAGATAAAACTAGACACAAATTATAAAAACCTCGCAAGTGCACGAATCGAATCGTAGTAATAGCAAGGGTCGATCCCACAGAGATTGTAGTCTTCAACTTACTAATCAATAAAACTAATAATAAATGATGAAGGGTTGTTGTAGAAATCTAAAAGAATTAAAAAGATTAAACTAAGAAAGATGAGTTTGAATCACAAATATCTCTTGAATAGTTGGGTTGTTGATTTCCACCAATAGTTAGTAATGCTAAGTAACCTTCTGAATTTACTTCCAATTACTCATGTTGTTCACTTCAAGGGCATGGTATCTACTCCTTAAAGTATTGTTTCCCTAAGCCAAGAATTAGGCATGGTATCTACTCTAATTCGTTTCTTCCCCTAAGTATTTTAGCATGGTATCTACTAAGTCATACTTAGAGAAAACATAAGAACAGTGGAAACGAACAAACACTTAAAGTTCTAGAAATTGGTATCAGATCTAGATCCTCTAAGTTGATTGAACCAAGAACCCCTAAAGATTCCTTTGTTACAAATTATGGGCACGAGATTCGGTCGTCTCAATATGCTTCATATAACAGATTTAGATAAATGATAACATAAACTTGATATTCTCACGTGCTGTATGTCAGTCGACTGGCTCTCACCTCAGTCGACTGCTCTCAGACTTCAAGATCCAAGTTTGATGACCATTAATCCATGTAAATTCAACCAGATTCAATCAATAAGTAATTAGAAGATCTCAGAAGAATATAGCACTACATAACTACGGTTTCGATCTACCCAACTATGAAATTAGTTCCACATAATAATACTTTTATTGCTTAACAAGTTCAAATACATGATCAACATAAAAGAATAAAGAGAGAAGAAGAAATAAACTAATGGATTCCGGCAATATGGTCGACTGTCTGTCACACAGTCGACTGCCTTCTGGATGCTGGATCTTCTCTCTCCTTCTTCGATGTTGATGGAGTGAAGCACGGGTTGATGACTTGATGGTTGGGAACTCTCTGATTAAGTTGCGTCCACGAGATAGATTTGATGATCCTTGGATGGAGTTGTGGAGTTGAGAGAGCGGAGAGAGAGAGTTCTGGAGATGGTATTCTGATATTTATAGAGTACGGCTGAGAATTAGGGTTTCCCCTTTTTCAGGAAGATCTTTCTTTATTTGATTTGATGATTAATATCTTTCTCTTTTCTCCTTTCTTTCCTTATCTGTTCACTTGGAAAATACCCTGTCTTTAGATTTGATTCGCTGCATAAAATCTTGATTCAAATAGATTTGAAATCAGATTCAGGTGTATCTTCGAATATCTTATCTGTTTACTCCGCCGCAGACCAGTCGACTTGTCTTCAAACCAGTCGACTGAGTCGAGACTTATGTAGATTTCACCTTTGATCATACCAGTCGACTGTCTTTGAGAGTAAGTCGACTGTGACGAGAGTTGTGGAATTTCAGCTTCTCTTGTTCAGTCGCCTGGTTGAGGAACCAGTCGACTGATCCTCTGCAGTTCTCTGTGTATTGTCCTTGAAGTCCTGAATCTGCTTCGTTTTGCTGTTATAAGCTGTTTCCTATGGAAAAGAGAGAATAAGAGTTAAATACCATATATAGAGCTTTTAAATGTCTAATTACATTAAGATTAGTGCTCTAAAAAGTGAATAATAATGTGTTCATCAAATACCCCCACACTTAGCTTTTGCTTGTCCTCAAGCAAAAAGTGAATTTATGAACAAGGGAGTAATAATCAGAATAAACTCAACCATCATGATTTCTTATTATGTGGACATCAAAATGAAAAATACAAAACTACAAACAATTTCAGATAAAGTAAAGTTAAACATACCCATTTTCTCCAGTGCAATTGTCTATTCATAAATCCCAAACTTAGTCATATTTGTCATGCGATTTATAGTATGCATCTACTCAGTCTGTGATTATCCCTTCTCTCTACTACAAATCCAGTAGCAAACTAGAGTTTTTTTTTTTTTTTTTTTTTTTTTTTTCTTTTTTTTTTCTTTTTTTTTTTTTTTTATAGTCTCTTCTTTAAAGTTGTCACTTGTCTTTTGACGCGAATGCGAAACATTTGTGATGTATCCACCCGGTTACTCAACAAGTCACAAACATTAAAGTGCTTTGCATACTCGTATTTCAAGTTGCCGTTTGACGTAAAGGTAAACATTGGTGATGAATACCCCTAGTTACTAAGCCCTCAAAACATTGGAGTAGACTGACTTTATTCAAATATATATACATATATTGTATCACTCTATTTACTTAAACTCGATTTAGGACTAGATCTAAAGGGAATAATCATCAGAAAAAGCATCACACCTTTTTTATTATGTATAATCGCATGACTCACACACTTTTGTAGGGAATTATGAAACTCAACAATCCTAAAGTAACTAAGTATCCTTACTCTTACTTTATAAGAAATTGTTTATCCTAAAAAAAAAATTCAAAAATTCCAAATATGACTAACTAATACCCCCACACTTAGATGGAACATTGTCCTCAATGTTCGAAAGAAAATGTAAAATAGGCATATGTCGCCACCTAGTAAGGAGATACTGAAAAACTAAAAGAAAAGTGAATAACTGAAAGCAAATAAAGGAAAGTGTAAATACTCCCCTGAAACATTGGGTTGCCTCCCAATAAGCGCTGTGTTTCATGTCTTCAGCTAGACAGGATGAGTTCATGCAATGTATTGAATGGGTTGAAGATGCACATCTTCCTCGTGTGGCTGTAGACTCATCTCAATGTATGGCTTCGCCCTATGTCCGTTCACCTTGAATGTTTGATTTCGTTCTTCGCTGTGAACTTCCAATGCACCATGTGGAAAGACTTTTGTGACAATATATGGTCCATACCATCTTGACTTGAGCTTGCCTGGAAAGAGTCTCAATCTTGAGTTGTAGATCAATACCTTTTGTCCTTCATAAAACTCCTTCCTTGCTAATTGTTTATCATGGTATAACTTAGTCCTTTCCTTGTATAGTTTGGCGTTTTCATATGCATCGTGTCTCAATTCTTCAAGCTCATTTAGTTGCAATCTCCTTTTGTCACCTGCCTGTTTCATATCAAAATTGAACTTTTTGATAGCCCAATAAGCTTTGTGTTCCAACTCTACCGGCAGATGACAAGCTTTTCCAAAGACCAAACGGTATGGTGACATGCCAATGGGTGTCTTGAAAGCGGTTCTATAAGCCCATAATGCATCGTTCAAGCGTAGTGACCAATCCCTTCTGCTTGGATTGACTGTTTTTTCCAAGATGCTCTTGATCTCTCTATTGCTAAGCTCCACCTGTCCACTGGTTTGAGGGTGATATGGAGTACCCACTCTATGTGTAATCCCATATTTCTTCATTAAAGAAGCAAATGGGTAGTTATTGAAGTGGCTCCCTCCATCACTAATTATTGCTCGTGGTGTACCAAACCTAGTGAAAATGTTCTCCTGCAAAAACTTGACAACAACTTTGTGATCATTAGTTCGTGAGGGGACAGCCTCGACCCATTTAGACACATAATCCACACCAACAAGTATATATACATAACCAAATGAGTTAGGAAATGGACCCATGAAGTCGATTCCCCAGACATCGAAAAGCTCGATTACTTGTATGTTGTGTAGTGGCATTTGATTTCTAGAAGAGATGTTGCCTGTCCTTTGGCATTTGTCGCAAGTCCTGCAAAAAGAAAAAGCATCTTTGAATACTTTAGGCCAATAAAAACCAGATTGCAATACCTTAAGTGCTGTTCTCTTTGGCCCAAAATGTCCTCCACAAGCATATTGGTGGCAATGTTGTAGAATACTCCTTTGTTCCTCGTCTGCCACACATCTTCTTATAATTTGATCAGAGCAAAATTTGAATAAATAAGGATCATCCCAATAATAGTGTTTGCTCAGATCCACCAATCTTTTCCTTTCCTGATGTGTCATACCTGGAGGAAAAACATGAGCGGTTAGAAAATTGACAATATCAGCAAACCAGGGTAGTTGTTCAGAGAGATAAGTCGACTGGTTGAGGGACCAGTCGACTGCCCCGAGGGTGTGAATATTTATTGCAAATAATTGTTCATCTGGGAAATTTTCATTCAGCGGGGGCACATTTCTCTCGTCCTCGTGCAGTAATCTGGACATGTGATCTGCCACAACATTGTCGCATCCTTTCTTGTCTCTAATCTCAAGATCAAATTCTTGAAGCAGCAGCACCCATCTGATCAACCTAGGCTTAGCTTCCTTTTTAGCCAACAAATATCTCAAGGCAGCATGGTCAGTGAAAACAATAACTTTAGAACCAATTAAATATGATCTAAACTTCTCTACAGCAAAAATAACAGCTAACATTTCTTTTTCAGTTGTAGAATAATTTAGCTGTGCATCGTTTAGAGTTCGAGAAGCATAGTAAATAACATGTGGTTTCTTATTGATTCTTTGACCTAAAACAGCCCCTAAGGCATAATCACTTGCATCACACATGAGCTCAAAAGGATGGCTCCAATCTGGTGCCATGACAATAGGTGCGGAAATGAGAAGAGTTTTCAATGTATTAAAAGCATTTGTACATTCTTTTGTCCATATAAACTCAACATCCTTGGCTAACAAGTCACAAAGGGGTTTGGAGATTTTTGAAAAGTCTTTTATAAATCGTCTATAAAAACCTGCGTGTCCTAGAAAACTCCTAACACCCTTAACTGTAGTGGGAGGGGGTAGTTTTGATATGATGTCAATTTTTGCCTTGTCTACCTCTATTCCCCTTTTGGACACCACATGACCCAACACAATACCTTGTTGTACCATGAAATGGCACTTCTCCCAATTCAGCACTAAATTGCATTCTTCACATCTTTTAAGCACCAGCTGCAAATGGTTAAGGCATTCATCAAAACTAGATCCAAAAACACTAAAGTCATCCATAAATACCTCAATGAACCTTTCCACCATGTCTGAAAATATGCTCATCATGCATCTTTGAAATGTAGCTGGAGCATTGCACAGTCCAAAGGGCATCCTCCTGTATGCAAAAGTACCAAAAGGGCATGTAAAAGTGGTCTTTTCTTGATCTTCTGGAGCAATAGCAATTTGATTATAGCCACTATAACCATCTAGAAAACAGTAATGACTATATCCTGCTAATCTTTCTAACATTTGATCAATAAAAGGAAGAGGGAAGTGATCTTTCCTGGTTTCATTGTTCAGTTTCCTATAATCAATGCATACCCTCCAACCTGTGGTTACTCTTGTTGGGATAAGCACATTCTCTTCATTTGTTACCACTGTAACTCCACTTTTCTTAGGAACTACATGTATAGGACTTACCCATTTGCTATCTGAGATAGGATAGATGATGCCAACATCTAGTAGCTTCAAAATTTCTGCTCTTACCACTTCCTTCATGTTGGGGTTGAGCCTTCTCTGTGCCTCTCTGCTAGGTTTTGCATCGTTCTCCAGGAGTATTCTATGCATGCATTTGGATGGACTTATTCCCTTGATGTCTGCAATGGTCCATCCTATTGCATTTTTGTGTTCTCGCAATACCTTCAGCAGCTTTTCTTCTTCCTGTGCACTCAAGTTAGCAGCAATTATTACTGGTAGCGTCTGGTTCTCTCCTAAAAATGCGTGCTTCAAATGGTCGGGCAGCTGCTTGAGTTCTATGTCTGGACGCTTCTGTACAGTCGACTGGTCCATGTCAGCAGTCGACTTGTTCTGGGCATCTTGATTCGGTCGACTGGTTAGAAAACCAGTCGACTTACTCTGTTCGTCAGTCGCCTGATCTGAAGAAATAGAAATTTTATCAGATACCAACTGTTCAAAAGCAGGCACAAGCTTACCTGAATGTGACTGTGGAGTTTCAAGTTGATGTACTGTCTCTGCAATCTCCCAGTCATCGTATTCCTGTTCAACATGAGATAAAGTTAGAGATTGAGTGATTGTGGCTTGTAGTGGTTCAACGCTATGTACCTGAAATGTTTGATCAACAATCTCCTGCACCACATCAATATTATAGCATTCATGATCATCTTGTGGTAATTTTAGTGTATCAAACATTTTAAATTCCACTTTTTCTCCGTTTATCTTCATACTTATAATGCCCTTTTTAACACAAATTTTTATATCAGCTGTACTCATAAAGGGCCTACCTAATATGATCGGTAGAGATGATGACATTGAAGATTCCTCCATATCTAACACAACAAAATCAGCAGGCAAAATAAAATCATTTACCTGAACTAAGACATCTTCTAAAATACCTCTAGGTCTCTTGATGCTGCGATCTGCCAATTGCAAGGTGATGGATGTTGGTTTGAGTTCCCCCAATCCAAGCTTTTCGTAAACAGAGTAAGGAAGAAGGTTGATGCTTGCCCCCAAGTCTAATAGTGCTTTTTCAAAGAAGTGCTCACCAACTTTACAAGGAATGGTGAAACTACCTGGATCTTTCAGTTTAGGTGGTAGTTTTCTCAATAATACAGCACTCACTTCTTCTGTCAAAGCAACATCCTCCTTAACCTGAAATGTTCTTTTATGAGTACAACAATCTTTCAAAAATTTGGCATAAGAAGGAATTTGTTTAATAGCATCAAGTAGGGGAATATTAATTTCTACCTTTTTGAGAGTTTCAAAGACGTCAAATAAATGTTGTTCTTTCTTTTTATTGACTAACCTTTGAGGGAATGGTGGTGGAACTGTCCCTACTTTTTGACTTACCTTACTTGAACCCAAAGCTTTTGATGGTTGTTTTTCTGATTTGTCTGTGCAGTCGACTGTCTTGTAGTGACAGTCGACTGGTTTGTCTGTGTGTGTTCCAATCATGTTGTCAATTATCTTACCATTTCTTAGGGTTGTGACTGCTTGGAGCTGTTCTTGACCTCCAGGGTTTGGTATGGTTTGTGAAGGGAGTTCACCTGCCTTTCTTTCGCTTAGCTCTTTTGCAATCTGACCAATTTGGGTTTCCAACTTCTGAATTGCTTGTCCTTGTTGGTTGCTTGTTTGATGTTGTTGTTGGAGCAATTGAAGAACAGTGGTTTCAAAATCCAACTTCTTCTGTTCTGGAGCTGGTCTTTCAAACCCACTTCCCATCTGAGGGTTCCTTGTATGTCCTTGTGTGAATTGATTCCCTTGATTGTTTTGATTATTGCTCCATGAGAAGTTTGGATGATTCCTCCATCCTGGGTTATATGTGTTCGAGTATGGATTGTTCTTCGGTGGAAATACTCCTCGTCCCACATAGTTTGCATGCTCCTGATCTGTAAAAGTAGACATGGGACATGTATCAGTTGTGTGATCTAAATGAGAACAAATTGCACACATTTCACTTGTTTGATTTTTAACTCCACCCATTGTCGACATTGCATTAACAAGCATATCAATTTTTTTATTCATGTTTGCCATTTCTAATTGAATGTTATTATTATTAGAGATTTCGTAGACTCCCTGTTTCTTCGAAGGTCCCCTTCTTGTTGAGAATTGTTGGGAGTTCTCGCTGAGTTCTTCAAAAAGTTCAATGGCTTCTTCTCCACTTTTCCTCATTAGAATTCCATTGCAAGCTGCATCAACAATTGCTTTATTAGTATCATTTAAACCTTCATAAAAAGCTTGTACCTGATCATCCTTAGGCAAATTGTGAGTTGGACACTTGAGAAGCTTGCTTTTGAAATCCTTCCATGCCTCAAAGAATAAATCTCCATCTTTTTGTTGGAAGAGTTGAATCTCCCTTTTTAGCTGTTTGGTTTTCTGGGCTGGAAAGAATTCTTTCAAAAATTTCGTTGCCAATTGCTCCCATGAATTAATTGATCCTGGTTCCAAAGAATTATACCATAACTTAGCATTAAGTTTTAAAGAAAAAGGAAACAAGATTAACCTGATTTGTTCAGCGGTGAGCCCTTGGACGCTTTGTGTCCTGCAAAGATCGAAAAAGTCTTGCAAGTGAAGATGAGGCTCTTCATCTGGTCTGCCACTAAAGTGGGGAACCATACTAAGTAAATGAGGAGATAGGTGCATGTTCCCTGTGGCATTAGGTTGAAAAGAGATGCAGGAAGGTTGCTCAATATTCTTAGGAGTGAATTTGTCCTGCATTGGTACGCGATTGGGTATTTCTTCTGCCATTGCTGTATATGTACTAGGTCTCTGATCAGTCGACTGGTTAGCGTGGGCAGTCGACTGGTGTGCTGCAAATAACTTACCTAGTCTGTGCAAAGTGCGTTCTGTTTCCGCGTCAATTGGTAGTAGTTCTGGTCGAAGTGATCGTCTACCGTGCATTCACCGAAGTCCTGTAACCTAAAAGAAAAAGTATTAATAAAAGAAAAGAAAAACTAATAAAATTCTACTGACTTGTAAGTTAAAATACTAAACAATCCCCGGCAACGGCGCCAAAAACTTGTTGTTGGAATCTAGATACCTAAATAAATAGATAAAACTAGACACAAATTATAAAAACCTCGCAAGTGCACGAATCGAATCGTAGTAATAGCAAGGGTCGATCCCACAGAGATTGTAGTCTTCAACTTACTAATCAATAAAACTAATAATAAATGATGAAGGGTTGTTGTAGAAATCTAAAAGAATTAAAAAGATTAAACTAAGAAAGATGAGTTTGAATCACAAATATCTCTTGAATAGTTGGGTTGTTGATTTCCACCAATAGTTAGTAATGCTAAGTAACCTTCTGAATTTACTTCCAATTACTCATGTTGTTCACTTCAAGGGCATGGTATCTACTCCTTAAAGTATTGTTTCCCTAAGCCAAGAATTAGGCATGGTATCTACTCTAATTCGTTTCTTCCCCTAAGTATTTTAGCATGGTATCTACTAAGTCATACTTAGAGAAAACATAAGAACAGTGGAAACGAACAAACACTTAAAGTTCTAGAAATTGGTATCAGATCTAGATCCTCTAAGTTGATTGAACCAAGAACCCCTAAAGATTCCTTTGTTACAAATTATGGGCACGAGATTCGGTCGTCTCAATATGCTTCATATAACAGATTTAGATAAATGATAACATAAACTTGATATTCTCACGTGCTGTATGTCAGTCGACTGGCTCTCACCTCAGTCGACTGCTCTCAGACTTCAAGATCCAAGTTTGATGACCATTAATCCATGTAAATTCAACCAGATTCAATCAATAAGTAATTAGAAGATCTCAGAAGAATATAGCACTACATAACTACGGTTTCGATCTACCCAACTATGAAATTAGTTCCACATAATAATACTTTTATTGCTTAACAAGTTCAAATACATGATCAACATAAAAGAATAAAGAGAGAAGAAGAAATAAACTAATGGATTCCGGCAATATGGTCGACTGTCTGTCACACAGTCGACTGCCTTCTGGATGCTGGATCTTCTCTCTCCTTCTTCGATGTTGATGGAGTGAAGCACGGGTTGATGACTTGATGGTTGGGAACTCTCTGATTAAGTTGCGTCCACGAGATAGATTTGATGATCCTTGGATGGAGTTGTGGAGTTGAGAGAGCGGAGAGAGAGAGTTCTGGAGATGGTATTCTGATATTTATAGAGTACGGCTGAGAATTAGGGTTTCCCCTTTTTCAGGAAGATCTTTCTTTATTTGATTTGATGATTAATATCTTTCTCTTTTCTCCTTTCTTTCCTTATCTGTTCACTTGGAAAATACCCTGTCTTTAGATTTGATTCGCTGCATAAAATCTTGATTCAAATAGATTTGAAATCAGATTCAGGTGTATCTTCGAATATCTTATCTGTTTACTCCGCCGCAGACCAGTCGACTTGTCTTCAAACCAGTCGACTGAGTCGAGACTTATGTAGATTTCACCTTTGATCATACCAGTCGACTGTCTTTGAGAGTAAGTCGACTGTGACGAGAGTTGTGGAATTTCAGCTTCTCTTGTTCAGTCGCCTGGTTGAGGAACCAGTCGACTGATCCTCTGCAGTTCTCTGTGTATTGTCCTTGAAGTCCTGAATCTGCTTCGTTTTGCTGTTATAAGCTGTTTCCTATGGAAAAGAGAGAATAAGAGTTAAATACCATATATAGAGCTTTTAAATGTCTAATTACATTAAGATTAGTGCTCTAAAAAGTGAATAATAATGTGTTCATCATCCCCCAAGCTACGCAAACCTATACGATCATGAGTTACACACCGTAAGGGGTACCGGTCGCATGCCTACTCATGATTGGTCAGATTTCCATCGTGTTCACGTTGCAGAATGGAATGAGCGACGGTTTGAACTTGTAATTGTTAATGTTCCAGAGTACGATGAAAGAGTGCAAGGGAAGTACATGCAATGGTTCAGATCATATATACGTTTGTACATCTCTCCCGATACAGAACTACCTGCTGGTGTTCAACGATTAATTGAGGAGAGGAAGATTGAACCACCACCGGCCTATTCTAGTTCACAACCCATGTTCCAACCGAAGGCATCAGCTATACGTACAGTGGTAAGTATAATCTTCAAATTTCTGTCAATGTTCGTTATATTTAAAATTATTGAATTGTTTACTTTTCCCAATCTGTATAATTGTTTTTTTTGTTGTTTTTTATTTTAGATTGATAATACAATGGACATGGCAAAAGAATGCGTGGGCGTAATAAAAAGTAATGCGGGCACGGCTATGAAGAGGTTTGCTTCGAGGATGCTCGCTTCATGCCGTACCAATTTGGATGTTTTGGGAGAGGCTGAACGTTTGGATCGAGCAATAAGGTCACCGAGGAATCGATGTAAAAGCATGAGGGGTAGGCCAGCTGGATTGATGGGGCAACAACGGGAACATGGGCTGAGAGAACAACAAGCTTCAACTTCACATCCGTCTCAAGAACAAGAGCAAGAAGAAGAGAGTGAGGAGAGGATTGTTGGAGACGTACAAGAGGAGGGAGGAGAAGAAGAAATCCCCAAGTCGTCAGTGGGATGTTTTAACGGGTTTTGATCTGATCCGCTGATCAAGATCAAGCTCGATCGGACGGCTGAGATGGTTGTTTTCCAACCCGTTGAAAACGGACCCGTTTTCAATTGAGCAAATCCCTTAATATATTATAAATATATATATATAACAATATATTATAATAATAGTATATTATATAATAATATATAATAATAATATATATAATAATAATATAATATAGTAATAGTATATATAAAATAGTGTATATTAAATAATAATATATATAATAATAATATAATATAATAATAGTATATGTAAAATAATTTTTAAAATGGGGGTTTTAAAAACCATTTCAAAAAACTCATTTCTAAAAATTATTATCCAAACAGGTTTTCTAACCTAAAAAAAATTTAAAACAAAAAAACAGGTTTTAAAAACCTATCCAAACGCAACCTTAGATTTTCAGATTTCAGGTTTGCAAATTTTCAGATTTTTTTTTATGTTTTTTTATTGTTCATGTTACATTGAAAATAACAAATATATCTTGAGCAATTAAATTTCATCATTTTCCACCCTCAAAGTTCAAAGAAATTGGATTTCATACCCCCATTTATAATTATCTATTGCAGAGGAACCCTTAGGTTTTCGGGGCACTAATAAAAACCTAGACTTTTTTTTACAACTAATTATTGCCATACTATTCAAACTAAGCTACATAATTGTTATTTTACTATTTACAAGCATTTCATATGCTATATCGTTCCTAAGGCGCACATGCCCACTGGCAAATCTAGTTTAATTACATAGTAGATCTACGTTTATTCATTTTTTATAATGAATTTGATCGAAAATAACTAAGATATCATTCTGTCTACCATTCTAACTTCTTTATTTTGTTATACTTGTACACCAAATCAATTGTAAACTCAACTGAAACTCATTAACTTTTTTCTCAAAATCTTTTAACGTTTTTTTTAAAACAAACAAACTTACCATGTATTTTTGTAATTTTATATTTCTTCCTCACATTTCTTCTCCAAATTTAACATCAATTTTGTAGTTCTAGTGATAGATCATAAGATTTCTCATTTATTGACCTCAATTCTCGTTAACATTCTTAATTATTTCTTATTTGATTTTTTTTTAAATTTATTTTTTTTTAATTTGATTTTTATTCCTCTAATAAAGGTTAAACAAGGGTTAAATTAAGAATATCTACCATAGAGATAAATATGAAATGAAACCATCAGAGGCGTATCTGAATTTCAGGAGGCTCTAAGCAGATCTCAAATGGGTCCTTTTATAAGTTGAATAAATAAAAATGACAATTATTTAAATGCAAATAAATTTGGAGCTTTGAAGGACAAACTATATGCTTCCAAAAATATTTAATTGATAGCGTTTTGGTTTTATCAAACGCCCCTTATATTTTTTTTTTCTTTTTGAAGGCAACCCTAGTATCCTTTCATCAACAGATACAAAATTTAAAAGAAAGTGAAAAGAAGCAAACAAAACAAGCATGTTTATGCACTTGAAGATTACATTATCACAAAGAGATAAATATGATATACTAGAGAACACAGTCAGAATTAAGTGATAATGAATAAATGCATATGTGAACACTAGTTGGAAGCTTAAAATATAGAATAATCATATGCACTTGAAGATTTGATTAGAAATTTATCATAAACATGTACATATGATATACCATAGAACATTAAAAAAAATATCATAGAGTTGCATACGTGGGCTAAGTGAAAAATAATATTAAATTCATAAAATGGTAAAATGACATGTATGACTATGTGAAAAAATAATTAGTTTTAAAAATAAAAAATAATTGATATATTAATTTCATAGCCCATGCAGGTTTCAAATCCACAACCTTCACGTTATTAGCACAACACTCTAACCAAATGAGCTAATATACCAATTGTTTCAAAATTTAGATAATACAGTGTAATCATATATAAAAATAATTACATTTTTTTAAGTATTGTAAATACTTAAAAAAATATGGGGCCCTGTAAAATTGGGGGCCCAAAGCAGTTACTTGTGCTGCATGGGCCCAGATCACCCCTAGAAACCATATTTTGAGGGATAAATATAAAAATATACATTTATGAGGGGTATATATGATATTAACATATTTGTTAGGGATATATGTATTAAAAACCCTAAATTATAATGTTACTGCTTTATGAATGCTCTAAATTATAAAAGTTGTGTAATTCAGTTGCTCTTAGAGCATCCAGAGTTGTCAGAGGTATAATATGCATATATGCATATTATACAATAGCAAATTGAGTGTTTGCTGCAGTCGTCAAAAGGTAAAAAATGCATAATTTCGTCAAGAATGAAATGAACGAAACATGATGTTTCGTCTGTGAAGAAAAAATTCAACTAAATGAATTTTATTAGTCAGAAACCAAAATTTTAATATTAAAATAAACGGGAAAAAACAAAAAAACAAAAAAAAATTTAATACCAAAAAAACAAAAAACAAAAAACAAACCAAAATTCTCATCGGGATGTTTCGTCCAAAGTGAATTTTGGGTTTTTTTTGGGGGGGGTTGGGACAATTGTTTCGTCCCATTATTTTGCATTTTGCAAAATAACCGTCCAAATTTTAAGGGACAATTGTTGAAATTTTATATACACTTAAGAACATGCGTAAAACATTAAAAACAACCTAAAATATGTTTCTATGAATCTAGATATTAATCATGTTGCAAAAGTGCTTTAATATAAAATTCTAAATCATGAAACTATAGATCTTTGCTAAATCAAATGAAGAAGAACATTAAAAACGGAAGCACTAACCTGAAGCCATTGATAGAGATTGCGCAGAGGGTTTGGATCTTCCTATATGATACGCACTTCTATTAGATGTCGTCTCTCTATTCTTCTGTTGATGGGATTACAGATGGAATAAGAAGATACGTATATATAGGGAACCATAACCCTAATTGATAATTATTGATTTCCAATTTTGCCCATCACAAAATAAGTAATTTACTTTACGGTCTCTACACGTGTTATATCACACTTTAAATTATATGCTTTTAACCCATTATAATCTTGATTAGATCACTTTAATTTGGGTTAGACTTTAGAATAGCAATTATACATTTAGTCACATATGTGAGCCCACATAGATTATTTTCCAACAATCTCCCACTTGGGCCACATATGTTACTCCTTATAAATGTACATACTTTATGAGCTCAAAGTTTTGCTGTCATAACCAAAAGCATAGCCAAACAATCTCGTCTATTAATCATGTAAATATAGGATCAAAGCAATTTTCGTTACAGTTATCGTAACTAAATTCATCAATGGTCACATATATCGACATAATCAAACGACATAGATCAAGTGTGAATGTGTAGCATGGAAATTTCATGCAATGCGATCTATACACATGCCTATTTCCAACTGGTCTATTTTAAAACTTAAGTGAGGTCAGAACCAAAATATAACAAATGAGTGAGAAAACTGAATTCTTTATTTCTGATCAGAAAATAACCAAATGTATAAATATCTCACATAACATAATGCAAATAAAATACAAACTCCCACTAAATCATGATATCCTCAAATAATACAACACCCATATGAGCAGTATGCTCATAAAAGACCTTGGGTGGTAATCCCTTTGTGAGCAGATCCGCTATCATGGAGTTTGTTCCAATATGCTCTATGGATATCTGTCCACTTTGCACTCTTTCTTTCACAACTAGAAACTTTATGTCAATATGTTTCGACTTTGTCGAACTCCTGTTGTTATTGAAATACATCACTGCTGACTTATTGTCACAAAATAACTTGAGTGGTCTTTCTATATTCTTCAAAATGCGCAGCCCAGTGACAAAATTTCGCAGCCATATTTCATGATTCGATGCCTCATAGCATGCTACATACTTTACTGCCATAGTGAAAGAAGCTATAAGTGTCTGTTTGACACTTTTCCAGGATATAGCTCATCCAGCTAACAGGTAAATATAGCCTGATATAGACTTTTGCTATCTTGGCACACTAGTGAAATCAGAATCAGAATACCTTATGACCTCCAAATGAACTGATTTCCTATATGTGAACATGTAGTCTTTTGTTCTCTGAAGATACCTCATGACCCTCTTGGCTGCTATCCAATGGTCCATACCAGGTGATGCGGTTTATTTCTGGGAGACGTGTGGATGCACCAGGTGTGAGTTCGGACTCAATTTGTATTTGAAGGAGAATGCTGCTCGTCTGACGACCCTTGGCAGACCGGGCAGAACCTGTGGCGACCTCGGGGTGATTCGGAGATCTGGGCTCGGATCAGAGGATTCGGATCCGAGGTCTTGTGTACCTGCAGACGGTCCTGAAACACCGGGGTTTGTCCCGGTGGCGGACCCTCCGACGATCTAGTCAGTCTCTGTGAGAGAGTAGCAATAACTAGGTGAATTTAAGTGGAAAAAGATTGATTACCTCTAAAGGTGGGTGAGGGTCTAGTATTTATAGAGAATTCCAACCGGATTTGGATCTGCTTGGGGGCCGGGTCTGGACCCGAAAGCCCATGGGCCTGACGTGGCAGAGGGCCCAGGAGGTTTAGGGCAGACGTGGCCATACCAGGAGCGGTATAGGGCTGATGTGGCAAAACCCTGGGTGGTATTTGGAGCTGATATGGCTGATCGTGGGTCTTCTGTGCTTCTGGGAGAATCGGAGGGCCTAGGCTGTGCCAGGTCATCCCCCTGCTTCGCCAGAGAGGGGGGATGGCCAGTGGGGCTGTCACGGATCGGAGGCCGAGGACCGCTGAAGCCCGTCGGATACGAGGAGGCCAGTTCTGCGGGGGTGAACGTGAGGTTCGGCACCGACCTGGCGGTGGTTCGAGGCCAAACTAGATTGCTATTTTTACCTTTCTTGAGTGAGAGTTGTATTGGGCCCTGGATGGGCCTTCAGGCCATTTTTACCCTACCACACAAGCCCCCCACTCCTGCGGGGGTGCGGGAGCTAGCCAGGGAGGAGTGTTCATGGTCGTGGAAATGGGATGGCGAATCGCTGGGTCCTCATGAGGGAGCCGCCCTGAGGCTTCCTGGGAAGATTGCCTAGGTGCCAGACCTAGCCTCGGGAAGGCGAGGGATTCTAGGTCGGCACGGTTGAAGGCGAGTCGTGGAGCCTTCCTGAGAAGACTACCCTGGTGCTGGACCCGACCTCGAGCAGGCGAGGGACTTATGGGCCAACAAAGGGGGTGGCGAGCCGTTGAGCCTTCCTGAGAAGACTACCCTGGTGCCAGACCTGACCTCGAGCTTGGCAAGGGATTATGGGTCAGCAAGGGCGATGGCGAGCCGTGGAGCCTTCCGGAGAAGACTACCCTGGTGCTAGACCCGACCTCGAGCAGGCGAGGGACTTATGGGCCAACAAGGGGGGTGGCGAGCCGTTGAGCCTTCCTGAGAAGACTACCCTGGTGCCAGACCTGACCTCGAGCTTGGCGAGGGATTACGGGTCGGTAAGGGCGATGGCGAGCCGTGGAGCCTTCCTGAGAAGACTACCCTGGTGTTAGACCCGACCTCGAGCAGGCGAGGGACTTATGGGTCAACAAGGGGGGTGGCGAGCCGTTGAGCCTTCCTGAGAAGACTACCCTGGTGCCAGACCCGACCTCGAGCTTGGCGAGGGATTATGGGTCGGTAAGGACGATGGCGAGCCGTTGTGCCTTAGGAATGTTGGGCAGGGTAGCCTGCCGTCTTTTGCGGAGTGTTGAAGGCGCCCCGGGATCTGTGCGATGTACCAATTTCCCAGGGGCCTTAATGGCGCCGCCTAATAAATGTATGGCGCATGGTCTTCCGTCGTTTGGTTTTCCCCACGTCATAAAAGCTGGTTTATGGAGGAGGTTATAAGTACCCCTCTCCGCAGCGGGTTGGATCACAGCAAGAGTGGTCTACTGGTCCTCCAAGGTGTCTGCTACGGCGGACGTCTACCTTTTGCAAAATTTTTCCTTTGGTTATGTTGGAGAGGTGGTTTCTCTGCCGCCCCAATCTTCTCTCGGATCTGATCGCTCTGATACGGCCGCCAGATCCAGGGGGGATCGGGGCGAGAGCGGTAATGACCGAAATTCGGACCAATAGATGAGTAGCCTCGGATTGGTGATGCTTCTGCCGTCTGGATCCTTTTTCGGGACAGACGACCCTGATATGGTTGTTTGGCCCGAGAGAGATCTAGATGGGAGGGGCCTCTACCAAACCCCAGGCTTGGGGCCGGAGTGCCCCGGATAGGTGGGTCGTCTCCGATTGGAGGTCGGCCACTCTGTCTTCAAATAGGGCCCCAGGTGATGGCGGTTTCTGTCTCACCCTCGAACAGTTCGGGGTTTCGACCGAGTCCTGGAGCCCGGGGCGTCTGTCTAAGGGCGACGCCTTAAACCTTTAAGTAAAAACGTTCTCTTAGCCGAAGGCCCCCTCCGAACTGACCCCCTCGTCTGGCTGTCAGCCTGGCGTTGGATGACGTCAGCAGCGCACGTTTTGAGGTCGTGGCGCGATTTCCCAGGCGGCAATTGCACGTCAAATAGGTGAACAGTTCTCGCGGGAATCGAGGAGTCGCTTTCGTCCTTTATAAATACTCCCCCCTCTCCCCTTCTAGCCCACTCCTCTTCTTGCCGCCATTTTTTGTTCAAAAATTTCCCCACACTTTAGCGCTCGCCCCTGCAACTTGTTGTACTGGACTCGCCCTTCCGAAGTGACCCCAGGTGAGTTGGTAAGTTTGTTTAGTTTTAGGCACAGATGGATAGGGCTCAGTCTGGCTCGTCAGCGTCGACCTCTAGGGGGGAAGTGAAACCTGTTTCCGACTCGACTTCGTGGGAGGAGCCCGTACTTGAGGGGGAGTCAGTATACGTCGAGGAGTCTTCCGATTCGGTTTCGTGGGAGGAACCCGCAGGTGAGGAGGAGGAGGTACACGGTGTGAGGCCGTTACGCTCCCGACGTCCCTTTGTGGTGGAGAGTAGTGAGTCGGGGGAGACGAATGATGGCTCGGGCGGCGTCCGCATTTTGGAGTTGACTTTTGAGAAAGAGGGAGGCGAGGGTGGCATTGTAAAGAGATCCACAGTTCAGGGTGCGGGTCCGAGTTCCATGCCGACCATCTTGGGGCCCTTATTCACTCTTTCGCTGGAGCGAACCAAGACGAAGAAGAAGAAGGCTCCGAGGAAGGCAGGACCAGGGACTGGTGGTTCGAGCCAGGCGCCCGTATACCGTAATTTGTGGACAGGTTCGCCCGTGCAGCCGAAGTCTTTCCGTCAGTATCCTGACGACCTATCTGACAAGGAGCTCTTCGGCGTGCAGGCTTCCTCGCCGAGTTGGAAGAGGGGGACGATGGACGCGATTCTGACCGTCTTGGAGGGCGGGGACTTGGAGGTTTTGCAGTTGGCGTACCACATAGGTCCTGGCTACGAATTGATGCTGCCGAGTCCTACTCTGCGCCCAACCGATCCCTTATCTGCTTGGTGTTGCGTCTTCCCAGTGGACGCCTTCATCTCTGGTCTGAGGTTGCCAGTCCACTCGTTTGTTCAGGAAGTGTTGAACTGGGCCTCCTTGGCTCCGATGCAGTACGGGCCGAACTCTTGGAAGCAGATAATCTGTTTCATACTGATGTGCGAGGCACGGAAGGTACCCCTGCGGTTGAACGTGTTCCGAGCGATGTTGATGATCAGTTCGGCGGCTGAGGGCATTTACTATATCTCCCCCCGGAGTAAGAGGAAGGTTGTGCATAGCCACCCGGACTCTATTAAGGATTGGAAGAAGAAATATTTGGTGATTCGGAGTGCAGAGCCCTGGGACATTCCGACTAGATGGAACTATTCCAAGCCGAGCTATCCGGCGCCGAGGCAGGGGGATCTGTCGGTCGAGGAGTGGGGGTTTGTCGAGCGCCTCCGTTTGTCCCCTAGTATCGATTGGACGAAGGTGACGGAGGCCCATCTGGCGAGCGTCGGACTGAGCCCAGCTGTTCTGCGTATGCAGTTGTTTCTTTTCTCTTGGTCTTTTCGTGCTTTCCTGCTTATTGCTTCTTAATGGTTTTTTCCGCAGATATGGATGAGGCGTCGATCAAAGCCAGGAGGCTCGCCATGAAGAAGGAGAATGCCGAGAAGAAGAAGGGGGAGTCGGTGAAGAGACCGAGGGAGCCGCCCTTGGTTATCTCGGAGGTCCCGCTCGAGCCGAAGGCCAAGTGGACTCGCTCGGAGACGAGCAAGGGGGCAGCCCCTTCGAGGGGTAAGGGTCCAGCGAGGGCGTCTGATCTCGACAAGGGGAAAGGTCCCTTGGTAGAGGTTGAGGAGGAGGACCCGGTGGTGGAGATGTTGTGGCAACGGTGGGCGCCGGACTGGTCGGTTCGGATGGGCGACTGTCTGACCGAGGAAGCCCAGGCTGTTAAGGTGGCGGAGAAGTTGGCGACCCCTCGTGATCGCCAAGCGATGGAGAGTGAGCCCATAGAGGTGGCCTTTACGCGCCTGGCGCAGGCCACCGTGCTGGTAAGCTTGTCGACCCCATTTTTCTCGTTAATCTTGCTTCGGGAGTTCTTCCCTTATCAGTGTTATGTTGGCCGCAGGCTTGTATGCAGGGAGCTAACGTAAAGAATCTTTACGAAGCATCCCTGTCGCAAGAGCGGGTTCGGGCGGACAAGAGCGAGCGGGTTCGGGCGGACAAGAGCGAGCGGGAGATGAAGGAGATGCGGATCGAGCTCGAGGGTTCGCATAAGAGGGAGCAGAAGATGAAGCTCGAGCTCGAGGCTCAGGACGCCGAGTGGGGGAAGAGGGTGGTCTCCTTGAAGAAGAAGTTTGCCAAGGAGAAGGAGGAGTTGACGGCTGCGTTTGACAAGGAGAGGGCCGAGCTGACGGATGCGGGTCAGCGGATGGTGATCAAGGCCCAGGATGAGTGCTACGCGAAGGCCCTCAGCCATGTGAGGCACTTCTACCCGTCCGTCAACCTGTCCAGTTTCGAGTATGACATGGAGATTGAGGGGACACTGAAGACTCCTGCCGAGGAAGGGCCCGTTGGCAACCCGGCCGCCGACCCTTCTGCGAACCCGATCGATGCCGAGGCGGAAAATCAAGTTGTGTAGTTTTATCTTTCTTTTCTCTCTCCTTTGATTGTATTCGCCTCCCGCGGACTGGCCACCGCCTTTTTTGTAAGAAGTAGTACACTTTATAAAAAGTATCTTTGGCTGGCCAAGTGTTTTGACCTTGGGTATTTCCGAACCTCCTTGCTTATGTGCGTTGATTCGGTACTCTTGCAGGTTGTGGCTTCCCTTCCCGGGGCGGACCCCCGTCGTCCTGATGCGGCGTGGCTTTGGAGCGAGGTTGAGGCATTGGAGACCACTTTGGCTCGGTACCTTGAGAGGGCCCATACCGCTGATACTGCCTTCGATTATCACAGGAACATGTCTGAAGCCCTTGATGAGGAGGCGAGCCGGCTGGGAAGGGCGATGCTGGATCGGGAACTCGGCGGTGCGAGCCCTGGACCGGCCGTGCTGGGTGTCTTGGTCCACTTCTGGGAGGTTACTTCGTGATGTTTTTCTTGAGAAAGAAATGGAGATACACCGCCATAATATCATGCTGGGTGCCTCGGCATCTTCCTCGGTCGGGTCGGCAAACAGAGGGGTTTCCTCTGCGAGGCTGCTATTGTTGCGTATGCGATCAGATGACGCCCAGAGCTCCGTGGCTGGGGAGTCGACCGTGGCTGAGCTTAAGGACCATTATAACAAGGAGAGGGATTTTAGTCGCTCGTTCGGAGTAATCCCGTTCTTCCATATTGAGATGAGTGGAGTGGTCCCGTAACCACCATCGTTCCCCACACCACTAGCCGAAGCAAAGACCGTTACAAGGAGAGCCCACCGACCCGCAAGGGATCGAAGTGGGGTCTTAGGGAGAGTCCCTAGCTCGGATTCGGTTGGAGCCTATCGAGGCATTGGGGACGATACCGGAGTGAGGAGTCAGGCGCCGATTTCATTATCTGGCGTTTAGGGTTTCAACAAAAAGAGATCTCTTTCGTATAAGGTACGGAGGGCCGCTAAGACGGTCCTGTACACATGAGTGTTTACAAAAAATCGGTTTACATTAAGCCAGGCTAGAGCCTATGTTTGCCCTTCGAGGAGTTTTATCCGGCACTTGGCTTCGACTGGGGCCTTTTCCCACTTGGTGACAGATTTGGAAGCAGGGTCGTCCCTCTCAGGATTGAACTTGACGGCGTCGAGGGAGAACACACCCCCCCCCCCGACGGTGGTCATGTAGCACGATCGCGCTGCTTCTTGGCTACCTCGGACAGTGCCGACCCCTTGCGGGGTAGGAAATTTGAGTTTCATATGGTAAGCCGAGGGCACCGCTTGGAGGGAGCATAGTCTGGGTCGGCCGAGTATGGCATTGTAGGCTGCCTTGACGTTGACCACCATGAAGTCCATGGACTCGGTCCTTTTGACAGGGGTCGATCCTGCGGTAACGTCGAGGGTGAAAATCCCTTCTATCACGATCGGGACGCCGGAGAACCCCTGCAAGGTGTATCCGGTCGGCTTGAGCCTGCCTCTAGGTAGCTTGAGATTCTCGAATGCTTCGAGGAAAAGGATATTAACCGAACTGCCGTTGTCGACGAGGACTCGGCAAACTTCACAATTAGCCATGTGGAGACAAATGACGAGGGCATCGCAGTGGGGTAGGCGGATGCCCTCGAGGTCCTCTCCCGAGAAGGAGACCGGCATCGGTTGTATCTTGGGCGAGGAATTGTTGCGGACAGCATTCACTTCCCGGATGAAGGCTTTTCGGGAAGTATTTGAATTTCCTCCCATGGGCCCTCCGTGGACACAATGCAAGATGAAGGGAGCCTCCGCGGCTCCCTCGGAGTCGGGATCCTGACCTTGGATGCGGTTCGGAGTAGGGTTCGGAGGCGAGGTCCTCCGGTTCCTAATGTCTCGCCGATCCCGTGGGACTTCTCGGGTGAATTCTCGGAGGTACCCCCTGGAAATGAGCTCCTCAATCTCGTCCTTCAGGGCTCGGCACTGGTCGGTCTCGTGCCCGTGATCTCTGTGGAAGCGACAGTAGAAGCGCTGGTCTCGGTTCTTGCCGTTGTTAGGCCGGGGGGGTAATCGAACAATGCCTTTGTCTTCGATTTCTAAGAGGATGGCGGATACGTTATGTGTCAAGGGAGTGTACCTCTCGAAGCGGGGGACCGGCGGGACCTTCTTCAGGGCCCCCGCGTCCCTTGGAGCTATCTTCGATGGTTCGACCTCTTCGACCTTCCGCTTTCCCTTCCCGATGGCCTCCTTGGTATCTTCGGGGTTAAGGGCCTCTTCTGCCCTAATGTATTTCTCAACCCTGTTGAGGAGGTCGGGAAAGTCGACGGGGGGTTTCTTCGCCAGAGAAGCCTTCAGTTGTCCATGACGGATGTTGTGCCGAAATGCCGCAGAGGCGACGCCCGGATCGAGGGAGGAGACCGATCTTGCCTCTGCGGTAAACCTCCGTACGAACACTCTGAGTGACTCCCCCTCTATCTGTCGGAGCCCCAGCAATGAGGCGCTGGTCCTTTCGGCCTTCCGGCTAGTGACAAAGTGGGCAAGAAAATTGCCCTCTAGTTGGTCGAAGGAGTAAATGGAGCCGGGGGCGAGCTTCGAGAACCATTCGCGAGCCGGGCCCCGAAGGGTGGCCGGGAAGGCTCGGCACAGCAGGGGGTCTGAGGCGCTGTGAATCATCATGAGGGTTTTGAAGCCCTCCATGTGATCAGCAGGATCTCCCTCGCCGTCGTAGGTCTCGAATTGAGGGGGTCGGAAGTTCCTAGGTATTTCTGCCTGGAGGATGGGGGCGGAAAAGGGAGGTCGGATAGGCCTGTACCCCTGAGCCGCTCTTTGGCCGTCGTCCCCTATGTGATCGAGGCGATCTTCCATTTCTTGGAGGCGCCTTAGGAGTACGTCATCGTCCTCGGAATGGATTGTTGATGGTCGGGACACGCTGGCCTCGGTGTCCGACCTGGTTTGGGAATGGAGGGTTTCTCCCCTGGGGGCCCGTCGGAGGGCCCCAAGAATTTCTCTTCGGAAGTCCTGGAACTCCTTCTGAGTGACGGGGGCTCCCTCGACCCTATTCGGCTGGCCTGAAGGTCGCCTTCCGATACGGCTGAGTGCGGGCCTCCGTCTCTCGGGCGGTGGTCGTGGATGGTTCGGGGCCGGGTTGGAAGCGGCCCTTCCCCTGCTGCGGGTGATTTGACGGTTGACGATTATTCCTCGTAGGTCGGGCTGGACTGTACGGGTGGCGCTTCGCCGGGATCCCTGATGGGAATCTCCGTGCCTTGATGCGCGTGGCCCAGCATTGGTATTTGGTGGGGGTGTGTCCCGTCGGTTGACGGAGGACGCAGCCCCCTGGCCTCTGGAGGCCATGGGAGTTTGGCTGTTGAGGTCGCTCGATGGTCGGGCTCGGGTCGGCTTCTGAAGCAAAGTTTTCCACAGACGGCGCCAACCTGATGCGGTTTATTTCTGGGAGACGTGTGGATGCACCAGGTGTGAGTTCGGACTCAATTTGTATTTGAAGGAGAATGCTGCTCGTCTGACGACCCTTGGCAGACCGGGCAGAACCTGTGGCGACCTCGGGGTGATTCGGAGATCTGGGCTCGGATCAGAGGATTCGGATCCGAGGTCTTGTGTACCTGCAGACGGTCCTGAAACACCAGGGTTTGTCCCGGTGGCGGACCCTCCGACGATCTAGTCAGTCTCTGTGAGAGAGTAGCAATAACTAGGTGAATTTAAGTGGAAAAAGATTGATTACCTCAAAAGGTGGGTGAGGGTCTAGTATTTATAGAGAATTCCAACTGGGTTTGGATCTGCTTGGGGGCCGGGTCTGGACCCGAAAGCCCATGGGCCTGACGTGGCAGAGGGCCCAGGGGGTTTAGGGCAGACGTGGCCATACCAGGAGCGGTATAGGGCTGACGTGGCAAAACCCTGGGTGGTATTTGGAGCTGATATGGCTGATCGTGGGTCTTCTGTGCTTCTGGGAGAATCGGAGGGCCTAGGCTGTGCCAGGTCATCCCCCTGCTTCGCCAGAGAGGGGGGACGGCCAGTGGGGCTGTCACGGATCGGAGGCCGAGGGCCGCTGAAGCCCGTCGGATACGAGGAGGCCAGTTCTGCGGGGGTGAACGTGAGGTTCGGCGCCGACCTGGCAGTGGTTTGAGGCCGAACTAGATTGCTATTTTTACCTTTCTTGAGTGAGAGTTGTATTGGGCCCTGGATGGGCCTTCAGGCCATTTTTACCCTACCACACCAGGTTTTCTTAAATACATGCCTAACATCCCAATAATGTACGCAATATCCAGACGCGTACATACTTGAGCATACATTAGACTCCCAATAGCTGATGTATAGGGGATCTTTTGTATTTCCTGAATTTCAAGGTTACTTTTAGGACATTGATTGAGATTAAATTTGTCTCCTTTAGCAACAGGGGTATCCCCTGGTCAACAATCTTGCATGCCAAACCTTTTGAGTACTTTATCGATGTATCCCTTTTGTGATAATCCTAGAATACCTCGAAAATGATCTCGGTGTATCTGAATTCCTAATACAAAAGAGGCATCCCCAAGATCCTTCATCTCAAAATGCTTGGACAGAAACCTTTTAGTTTCATGCAATAAATCTATATCATTAGTGGCAAGCAATATGTCATCGACATATAGAACTAGGAATATATGCTTACTCCCACTGAACTTGTGATACACACAATCATCAACTACATTCATCTCAAAACCAAATGAAATAATTACTTGATGAAACTTGTGGTACCATTGACGAGATGCTTGCTTGAGTCCATAGATAGATTTTGTCAATTTACAAACCATATTCTTTGGATCTCCCGACACAAGGTTTTTTGATTGTACCATATAAATTGTCTCGTCAATGTCACCATTGAGAATCGCCATCTTGACATCCATCTGATGTAGCTCAAGATCAAGATGAGCAACAATTGCCATAATTATCCTAAACGAGTCTTTCGATGAAACTGAAGAGAAAGTCTCTGTAAAATCAATGTCTTCTTTCTGAGTATAGCCTTTAGCTACAAGACATGCCTTATACCTCTCCACATTACTGTTTGCATCCCTCTTGGTCTTAAATATCCATTTACAACCAATTGGTTTTGCACCTTCTGGTAATGGGACAAGTTCCCAAACTTTGTTGTCTTGCATAGACTTATACTTCTCATTCATGGCATTAATCCACTTTTGAGAGTTACAACCTTTTATGGCCTGATGAAATGTGATTGGATCATCTTCCATCATTCCATTGTCATCCTCATGTTCTTGGAGAAATGCAATATAATCATCAGGAATAGCATTCCTCCTTTCTCTCGTGGATCTCCTTAATGGCACTGGTTCTTGAGGTTGTTGAGTTTGTTTTTCTAGAACAATTACCTCATTTTGAATGGGGTGTTGTTCAACATTGTCTTGTTGAGGTTCCGGATTCACTTCTTGATCAATAATAGGTGTGGGAACCTGAATATTGTCAAAAGTGATAGTAGGAATTGGGTTTGTAATTTAATCCAATTCCTCCTCAAAAGCAATGTCCCTAACTTTATTTCTCCCCCCAAACTCAACTTCCTCAAAAAATGTTGCAGCTCCTGTCCAATGAAAAATAAAATAAAAATAAAAATAAAAATTCCTAAGTGTGGGATCATAAAATTTATAGTCGCTAGATTGTTCAGAATAACAAATAAGATAGCTGCTCACTGTTTTGGAGTCTAATTTCTTTTCATGTGGCCTGTAAGGACTTGCCTCAGCTGGACATTCCCAAATATGAAAGTGCTTTAGACTAGGCTTTTGACCTGTCCAAAGCTTATCAGGTGTTTTTGCAGTTGCTTTAATTGGTACTCTATTAAGAATGTAAGCCTCAGTTTATGAGACATTCTATAATTTCATAGTAATCAATATCATTCAATCAAAAGCTGCTTTATATTCAAGTAAAAAAAAACATCTATTGCAGCAAGGACAAAACATAATTATTTGTTATTGCTTGTAAGAAGCATTTATAATAAGCATCATAATAGTTCTACAAGAATGAAGTGTGTTATAAAAGTAAATCTACATAGTTAAAATTTCATACCCACTCTCCGACAACTAGATTTGATATATCAATAAAAACGAACAACCTGAACTATACAAACTATTCCAATTAAGGACGATTTACCCACTTCTTCATGATTCCATCCAGATTAATCATTACGATAAACATTGGTACTTTTTCAGCATTGTGGTTGACATTCAATGCAGTATTCAATAATGTTCAATTTAGAATATCTAAAACTTTATTATATTATAATCGAATGAATGCTTCAACCGATCTCAAGTAATAACATCAGAAGAACACTGCCGAGTCTATTGTCAATTAATCTACAAACTAAAAAACTAGTATTTATACAAAACCAGATCCGTATACTAAATGATACAAGCAAGCTCTCTTATAACTGTTTGCATAGCTGTTGTCTTTAATGCTTTTCCCCGGAGGGACTCAGGTAAGGTGGAATGAGCAATCATACTCCTTACCATATCCTTCAGAGTCCTTTTCTAATCCTTGAAATTTGTCCCATTAAGCATGGGAATAGAATTAATGTTAGCAGTTTTGAGGCAGCAGAAGATACGCTAGCTGAATATAGAACAAAAATAAACAAAATAAGCGCACATGAGAATCCATATAAAACAATAAATTCAAATAATGGTTAATCCCATCTCAATATACCAGGCACAACGTTAATATCAAGTCTTTGGACAGTAACATTAACTGTAAGCGGTACTCTTGTTGTAGTAATCAAATATTGATAATAAATCCTGTCAAATAATAAGTCATTCTTTGGACTGACTTATTGTTCACATGGAATACCTTATAATTGTTACATATTTATTACCATAGATGTGTATGAAATTCGGCCAAATATCAACTTACCTTTGGGTCAGTTAATAAATGCATGAATTACAAAGACACAATCATCTTGATATTTTAAATAAATTAATCTACACAAAAGAGGTCACTTTGGCAACATTTTGTTTCAATTGATCTATTCAAAATATTAGACATTCATAAGAAAACCAAAACCATAATTTGAATTTAATTGTTTACCAAAAATTTATCTTTTCCTTAACTTTTGTAATTTTACTTTATTTTAGAGATCTAAACACAAAAATCCAAACACAAAGATGTGATTTAAACATAAAGATGAAAACATAAAGATAGAGACTAATCTCCACATACTGACTAGTAGTGATGTTAAGTGCTCTATATGGATAATCCTTATCCTTCTGTGTAATCGGATTACATAGATTAATTAAAATCCAAAACCACGTTCAGGAAATTGATGCTCAGGAAATTCTTTATCAAAATCCAAAACCACCTTCAGTCGAAACTTTGCTTTCCACAACCTTTATACTCTGTTTCCCTCCTTTTGAACTCAAAACTAGTATAAGAGAGGATCTAATCATTCCCTATTCAGACATTGACTCTTCTCCTATCCCATCCAATCACCCCAAAGTCGCTATCTGTGGTAGGGTAAAAATGGCTTGGGGCCCAACCAGGGCCCAATACAACTCTCACTCAAAAATGGTAGAAACAGCAGTCTAGTTCGGCTTCGAGCCACTGCAGGGTCGGCGCCGAACCTCAAGTTCACCCCCACAGATCTGGTCTCCTCGTATCCGATGAGCGGCGATGGCCCTCGGCCTCCGATCCACGACAGCCCTCCGGGCCGTCCGCCCATCCTGGTGTAGAATGAAGACGACTTGGCGCACCCTACGCCACCAGATTCTCCCAGAAGCACAGAAGCCCCATGATCTGCCATGTCAGCTCCAAATACCACCAAGGGCTTTGCCGCGTCAGCCCTATACCACTCCTGGTACTGCCACGTCAGCCCTAAACCCCCTGGGCCTTCTGCCACGTCAGGCCCATGGGCTTTCGGGTTCAGACCCGGCCCCCAAGCGGATCCAAACCCGGTTGGAATTCTCTATAAATACTAGACCCTCACCCACCTTTTCAGGTAACCAATCTTTTGCCACTTAAATTCACCTAGTTATTGCTACTCTCTCACAGAGACTGACTAGATCGTCGGAGGGTCCACCACCGGGATAAACCCCGGTGTTTCAGGACCGTCTGCAGGTACACAAGACCTCGGATCCGAACCCTCTGATCCGAGCCGAGGTATCCACCTCACTCCGAGCCCATCGCAGGAGCCGCCAGGTCACTCCGAGGGTCGTCAGACAAGCAGCTTTCTCCTTCAATACAAATCGAGTCCGAACTCACACCTGGTGCATCCACACGTCTCCCAGAAATAAACCGCATCAGGTTGGCACCGTCTGTGGGAACACTGCTTCAGAAGCCGACCCGAGCACGACCATCAAGGCACCTCGACAGCCGAACTCTCATGGCCTCCAAGGACAAGGGGGCTGCTTCCTCCGTCAACCGACGGGACTCGCCCCCACCAACCGCGAACGCCAGTCCCCACACTTCAAAACACAGGGCTCCCCATCAGGGGTCCCAAAGGAGCATCACCCGTCAAGTCCAGCCCGACCTCCGGGGGGTAATCGTCAACCGACAGATTAGCCACAGCAGGGGAAGGGCCGCTTCCAACCCGGCCCCGAACCATCCAAGACCGCAGCCCGAGGGACGGAGGCCAGCACTCAGCCGCATCGGAAGGCAACCTTCCGACCGACCAAACAGGGTTGAGGGAGCCCCCGTCACTCACAAGGAGTTCCAAGACTTCCGGAGAGAAATTCTCGGGACCCTCCGACGGGCCCCCAGGGAGGAAGCCCTCCACTCCCAAACCGGGTCGGATGCCGAGGCCAGCATGTCGCGCCCGTCAACAATCCAGCCAGAAGACGATGGCGCACTCCTAAGGCGCCTCCAAGAAATGGAGGATCGCCTCTATCATATAGGAGACGGCGACCAACGAGCGGCTCAGGGGTATAAACCTGTCCGTCCTCCCTTCTCCGCCCCCATCCTCCAAGCAGAAAACCCAGGAATTTCCGACCACCTCAATTCGAGACCTACGACGGCGAAGGAGATCCCGCTGATCACATGGAGGGTTTCAAAACCCTCATGATGATTCACAGCGCCTCGGATCCCCTGTTATGCCGAGCCTTCCCCACCACACTTCGGGGTCCGGCTCGTGAATGGTTCTCGAAACTCACCCCCGGCTCCATTTACTCCTTCGACCAGCTAGAGGGCAATTTCCTTGCCCACTTCGTCACCAGCCGGAAGGCGGAAAGGACCAGCGCCTCTTTACTTGGGCTCAGACAGATAGAAGGAGAGTCACTCAGAGTGTTCGTCCGGAGGTTTACCGCGGAGGCTAGGTCGGTCTCCTCTCTTGATCCAGGCGTCGCCTCTGCGGCATTTCGGCACAACGTCCGTCATGGACAGCTGAAAGCTTCTCTGGCGAAGAGACCCCCCGTCGACTTTCCCGACCTCCTCAACAGGGTCGAGAAATACATTAGGGCAGAAGAGGCCCTTAGCCCCGAAGATGCTAGGGAGACCACCGGGAAGGAAAAACGGAAGGCCGAAGAGGTCGAACCATCAAAGAAGGCTCCGAGGGACGCGGGGGCCATGAAGAAGATCCTGCCGGTCCCCCGCTTCGAGAGGTACACTCCCTTGACACATAACGTGTCCGCCATCCTCTTAGAAATCGAAGACAAAGGCATTGTTCGACTACCTCCCCGACCTAACAACAGCAAGAACCGAGATCAGCGCTTCTACTGCCGCTTCCACAGAGATCATGGGCACGAAACCGACCAATGCCGGGCCCTGAAAGACGAGATTGAGGAACTCATCTCCAGGGGGTACCTCCGAGAATTCACCCGAGAAGTCCCACGGGATCGGCGAGATACTAGGAACCGGAGGCTCTCGCCTCCAAACCCTACGCCGAACCGCATCCAGGGTCGGGATCCCGAGTCCGAGGGAGCCACGGATACGCCATTTATCTTGCACTGTGTCCACAGAGGGCCAATGGGAGGAGAATCGAATACTTCCCGAAAAGCCTTCATCCGAGAGGTGAACGCCGTCCAAGATAACCCCTCGCCCAAGCTACAGCCAATGCCGGTCTCATTCTCAGGAGAGGACCTCGAAGGCGTTCGCCTGCCCCACTGCGATGCCCTCGTCATTAGCCTCCACATGGCTAATTGTGAAGTTCGCCGAATCCTTGTCGACAATGGCAGCTCGGTTAATATCCTTTTCCTCGAAGCCTTCGAGAATCTCAAGTTACCTAGAGGCAAACTCAAGCCGGCCGGATACACCTTGCACGGGTTCTTCGGCATCCCTGTCGTGATAGAAGGGATTGTTACCCTCGACGTTACCGCAGGGTCGGCTCCCATCAAGAGGACCGAGTCTATGGACTTCATGGTGGTCAACGTCAAGGCGGCTTACAACGCCATACTCGGCCGACCCAGACTGTGCTCCCTCCAAGCGGTGCCTTCGGCTTACCATCTGAAACTTAAGTTTCCCACCCCGCAAGGAGTCGGCATCGTCCGAGGTAGCCAAGAAGCAGCGCGATCGTGCTACATGACCACCGTCGGGGGAGGGGTGTTCCCCCTCGACGCCGTCGAGTTCAAACCAGAAAGGGACGGCCCTGCTCCCGGACCTACCATCGAGCTGGAGGAATTCCCAGTTGACGCCGAGCACCTAGTGAAGTTCCTTGAGGGCCGAGCATAGGTTCTAACTTGGCTAGAAGTAAATCTTTTGTAAAGCTTTCGTATGTAAAGGGCCGTTTTAGTGGCCCTTCCTATCTTATACGAAAGAAATCTCTTTGTATTATACTCCAAACGTCTCGGCAGATCCGACCTAATACCAGACAAGGGGATCATCACCCAAGTCTTCTCCCCGGTATCATCCTCGACGCCTCGGTAGGTCCGACCCGACCTCAGGCCCGGGAGGCTTCACAACACCCCACGCCGATCCCTCACGGACCGACAGGGCCGAACCACGCCCCGCTCCCTTCATCATTCCTTACACTATCAACCAGAGCAAAGAGTGAAATGAATTCCTTATTCATACTCCTTTATTGGGTTATGAGAAAACAAACAATGACCGTTACAGAAACACTCCTCTCATTTCAAACTGTAGGAAGCCGCCCTCTCAGAGCCCCTCTGGTCCGACGAATGGCGGGATCACTCCAATCGAACAACTTGGAACTCTCTCCTTGTCATAATGGTCCTTCGGTTCGGCCACGGTCGACACACCGGCCACGGAACTCTGGGCATCAACGGGTCGCATACGCTCCATTAGCAGCAGCGCAGAGGGTACCACCTCCGCTCGCCGACCCCCCGAGAAAGGTGTCGAGACGCCCAGCATCGTCCGGTAACGGTGTATCTCCACCTCCTTTTCCACTATCACATCGCAAAGTAGCTTCTCAGAGGAGGGCCTCTGCACCGAGGAACTCGACATAGTATATCCGAGTCCGACACCCACGAGTTCCCGATCCACCATCGCCCTCCTCAGCCGGCTTGCCTCCTCACCGAGGGCTTCGGACATGTTCCTGTAATAATTAAAGGCCGCATCAGTGTTACGGGCCCCCTTACGGTACCGAACCAAAGTGGCCTCCAATGCCTCAACCTTGCTCCGGAGCCACGCCACGTCGGAACGACGGGGGTTCGCCTCGGGAAGGGAAGCCACAACCTACAAGAGAACCAACCAACTCAACACACATAAGCAAGGAGGTTCGGAAATATCCGAGGTCAAAATACTTGGCCGGTCAAAAATACTTTTTTTTATAAATTGAGCTGCTTCCTACAAAAAATGCGGTGGCCAGTCCGCGGAAGGAAAATACAATCGAGAGGGAGAAAAAAGAAAAATAAAACTATACAATTTGTTTTCCCACCTCAGCATCGATCGGGTTCGCAGGAGGGTCGATAGCCGGGTTATCAACGGGCCCTTCTTCGCCAGGAGTCTTCGGTGTCCCCTCAATCTCCATGTCATACTCAAAGTTGGACAGGTCGACGGTCGGGTAGAAGTGCCGCACATGACTGAGGGCCTTCGCATAACACTCGTCCTGGGCCTTGATCACCATCCGCTGACCTGCATCCGTCAGCTCTTCCCTCTCCTTGGCAAACGAAGTCGTCAACTCCTTCTTCTCCTTGGCGAACTTCTTCTTCAAGGAGACCACCCTCTTCCCCCACTCCGCATCCTTGGCCTCGAGCTCGAGCTTCATCTGCTGCTCCCTCTTGTGCGAGCCCTCAAGTTCGATCCGCATCTCCTTCATCTCCCGCTCGCTCTTGTCCGCCCGAGCTCGCTCTTGTGACAGGGACGCTTCGTAGAGGTTCTTTACATTAGCCCCCTGCATACAAGCCTGCGACCGACAAGCACAGATAAGAAAAAGACTCCCGAAGCAAGATTAATAAGAGGGATAAGGTCGACAAGCTTACCAGCACGGTGGCCTACGCCAGGCGCGTAAACGCCACCTCTACGGGCTCGCTCTCCATCACCTGACGATCGCGAGGGGTCACCAACTTCTCCACCACCTCAACGGCCTGGGCTTCCTCGGTCAGACAGTCTCCCATCCGCACCGACCAGTCCGGTGCCCACCTTTGCCTCAACATCTCCACCACCGGGTCCTCTTCCTCGACCTCTACTAAGGGACCTTTTCCGTTGTCGAGATCGGGTGCCCTCGCTTGGCCCTTGCCCCTCGAAAGGGCCATCCCCTTGCTCGTCTCCGAGCGAGTCCTCTTAGCCCTCGGCTCGAGCGGGGCCTCCGAGATAACTAGGGACGACTCCCTCGGCTTCTTCGTCGCCTCCCCCTTCTTCTTCTCGGCGTTCTCCTTCTTCATGGTGAGCCTCCTTGCCTTGATCGATGCTTCATCCATATCTACAGAAAAGACCATTAAGAGCAATGAGCAAGAAAGTACGAAAAGATCGAGAGAAAAGAAACAATTACATACGCAGAACGGCTGGGCTCAGTCCAACGCTCGCCAGGTGGGCCTCCGTCACCTTCGTCTAATCGATACTAGGGGACAGACGGAGGCGCTCGACAAACCCCCACTCCTCGGCTGTCAAATCCCTCGGCCTCGGCGGTGGATAGCTCGGCTTAGAGTGGTTCCATCGAGTAGGAATGTCTCAGGGCTCTTCACTCCGGATCACCAGATATTTTTTCTTCCAGTCCTTGATGGAGTCCGGGTGGCTGTGAACGACCTTCCCCTTACTCCGGGGGGAGATATAATAAACACCCTCGGCCACCGAGCTGATCATCAACATCGCTCGGAACACATTCAACCGCAGGGGTACCTTTTGTTCCACGCACATCAGTACAAAACAAATAATCTGCTTCCAAGAGTTCGGCCCATACTGCATCGGCGCCAAGGAGGCCCAGTTCAGCACTTCCCGAACAAACAGGTGGACTGGCAGCCTCAGTCCAGAGATGAAGGCGTCCACTGGGAAGACGCAATACCAAGCAGATAGGGGATCGGTTGGGCGCAGAGTAGAGCTCAGCAGCATCAATTCGTAGCCAGGACCTATGTGGTACGCCAGCTGCAGAACCTCCAAGTCCCCACCCTCCAAGACAGTCGGAATCACGTCCATCATCACCTTCTTCCGACTCGGCGAAGAGGCCTGCACGCCGAAAAGCTCCTTGTCGGATAGGTCGTCGGGATACTGACGGAAAGGCTTCGGCTGCACGGGCGAACCTGTCAACAAATTGCGGTAAACAGGCGCCTGGCTCGAACCACCAGTCCTCGGTCCTGCCTTCCTCGGAGCCTTCTTCCTCTTCTTAGTTCGCTCCGGCGAGGGAGTAGATAATGGCCCCAGACCAGCCGGCATGGAACTCGGACCCGCACCCTGAACTGTGAATCTCCTTACTGTGCCGCCCTCGCCTCCCTCCTCCTCGGAAGTCAACTCCAGAACATGGACGCCGTCCGAACCATCATTCGCTTCCTCCGACTCGCTACTCTCCACCACGAAGGGACGTCGGGAGCGTAACGGCCTCACACCATGTACCTCCTCCTCCTCACCTACTGGTTCCTCCCACGAAACCGAATCGGAAGGCTCCACAACGTGTACGGACTCCTCCTCAAGCACGGGCTCCTCCCACGACGTCGATTTGGAGACAGGTTTCACTTCCCCCCTAGACGTCGACGCTGACGAGCCAGACTGAGCCCTATCCATATGTGCCTAAACTAAACAGACTTACCAACTAACCTGGGGTCACTTCGGAAGGACAAGCCTAGTACAGCCAACTGCAGGGACGAGCGCTGAAGTGTTGGGAGATTTTTTGAAAAGGAAAGCCGCGAGAAAGAAGTAGGCGAAAGGGGGAGAGGGGGAATATTTATAGAAGATGAAAACGACTCCTCGATTTCCGCAATTACTGTTCACCTTTTGACGTGCAACTGCCACCTGGAAAATCGCGCCACGTCCTCGAAACATGCGCTGCTGACATCATCTAGTGCCAGGCTGGCAGTCTAACGCAGGGGTCGGGTCGGATGGGGTATTCGGCGGAGAGAACATTTTACTTAAGATTTAAGGCACCGTCCTTCGACAGACGCCCCGGGCTCCAGGACTCGGTCGGTTCCCCTCTCACCCCCGAGCAGCTCGGGGCTTACAGCCTCGACAGCCGAAACCCCGAACTGTTCGAGGGTGAGACAGAAACCACCATCACCTGGAGCCCTATTGGTAGACAGATTGGCCAACCTCCAATCGGAGACGACCCATCTATCCGAGGCTCTTCAGCCCCAAGTCCGGAATATGGTTGATGCCCCTCCCGTCTAGATCTCTCTCGGGCCAAACAACCATATCAGGGTCGTCTGACCCGAAAAAGGATCCAGACGGCAGAGCCACCACCAATCCGAGGCTCCTCATCTACCGGTCCGGATTTTGGTCGTTACCCCTCTCGCCCTGATCTCCCCTGGATCTGGCTACCGTATCAGAGCCATCAGATCCAAGAGAAGATCCGGGCGGCAGAGAAACCACCTCTCCGACACGACCGGGGGTAAAATTTTGCAAGAGACAAACGTCCGCCGGAGCAGACACCTTTGATGGCCAATAGACCACCCTTGCTGTGATCCAACCCACTGCGGAGGGAGGGGTACTTATAGCCTCCCCCATAGGCCGGCCTTTATGACGTGGGGAAAACCAAACGACGGAAGCCCATGCGCCAGGCATTTATTAGGCGGCGCAATTAAGGCCCCTGGGAAATTGGAACATCACACAGATCCCGGAGCGCCTTCAATGTTCCGCAAAGACAGCGGGCTACCCTGCTCAACATTCTTAAGGCACAACGGTTCGCCCACACCCTTGCCGACCCGTAACCCCTCGCCAGCTCGAGGCCAAGTCTAACACCAGGGTAGTCATATTAGGGAGGCTCAAACGGCTCGCCATCGCCCTTGCCGACCCGTAATCCCTCGCCGGTTCGAGATCAGGTCTGGCACCAGGATAGTCTTCTCGGAAAGGCTCAATGACTCGCCCTCACCCTTGTTGACCCCTAATCCCTCGCCAGCTCGAGGTCAGGTCTAGCACCAGGGTAGTCTTCTCAGGAAGACTCCACGGCTTGCCATCGCCCTTGCCGACCCGTAATCCCTCGCCAAGCTCGAGGTCAGGTCTGGCACCAGGGTAGTCTTCTCAGGAAGGCTCAACGGCTCGCCAACACCCTTGTTGGCCCGTAATCCCTCGCCAGCTCGAGGTCAGGTCTAGCACCAGGGTAGTCTTCTCAGGAAGGCTCCAAGGCCCGCCATCGCCCTTGCCGACCCGTAATCCCTCGCCAAGCTCGAGGTCAGGTCTGGCACCAGGGTAGTCTTCTCAGGAAGGCTCAACGGCTCGCCAACACCCTTGTTGGCCCGTAATCCCTCGCCAGCTCGAGGTCAGGTCTAGCACCAGGGTAGTCTTCTCAGGAAGGCTTCAAGGCCCGCCATCGCCCTTGCCGACCCGTAATCCCTCGCCAAGCTCGAGGTCAGGTCTGGCTGTAACACCCCGAATTTCAAATAAGGATAAATTCGAGATTTCACAGGATCTTTACTTCACTTCGTACAATTTTACAAGGAATTTAAAACTTTTCATTCACAATACATCAGAGTTTGATTACAACTTGGTTTTGCACAGCGGAAGAATGAAATTTACAATAAAACATTTACAACATCTTTAAAATAAAACAGCATCAGCATATCCACTCTATAGCTCCATGAATAGTCCATTACCTGCATGTCAATCTGTGGGCACGTCAGTTACTTACAACTGACGAAATTTTATACACGGCTATCCTCTCTATGCCGGGAATAGTATAACAATCTCATACTTTAACAAATCACAAAAAGATTGAATGAACATATAAAGTGTCAAAAGTGATTATTCTAAACATAAGTGTATGCCATGTCTTAATGCCTAATGCATACCATTCTACACTAGGATGACACTAATGCACACTTGTTCGGATTCTATGCATCCCATACTACATAGGTCCGAGGGCAAGCGCCTACATTCTTCACAATACAGGGCTCGATCCCTCGCCATGAGAACTACCCGGTAGCAAAACAAAGTTCAGACTATTCCACGAATGTGAATCCCAGCCTTGGAGTCCACCGCCGGCTGTTATAACAGATTCCACATCGTGCGAACCGTCCTGTATGTGACCCTCTAGCCCAGTATATATATATATATATACATTGGAGACGGTAAACACAAAAATCCATCCGTCCGACTACTCAAGATCTTGGAGTCCACCGCCGACCCGTCCTCATAGTCCCGGATTAAAATATAATAATCCGTCTCCCACAGGGCAACCTCAGTCCACCAACTGGGTCTATAGTCTTGGAGTCCACCGCCGACTATATAGAGCACCTCACTTACGTTTCCCTAAGTTTACTACATCTTCACTTATGTGCCTAAATTTTCTTAAATTTAAGACATGAATAATTTCCATTCAAAGAATTAGTTTTACCTCTTGCCGGACTTAATTAACAAATACAAGATGGCTCCTTAGCCATATCTCCAAATCATTTCTCAAATACTTTATTTCAATAATGCTGGTATCGAGGTCTTACTAACTCAAAGTCATGAGCTTTCATGTACATGAAACATGGGTACATATACCCTTCAACAAACATGTCTAAATTCAAAGTACTCTTTATCTATTCACAACTTGGTATAGGTCTTGTTATATAACGAGATAATCGTGTTACATATTTTCCTTTTATTCAAAAGAATTATTTATTCAAAATAATAATTTTGGAAACAAAGTGCATTTGCCACTATTCATGATCTATTCGATCAGTCACAATCACAAGTTCATTACATGAATTTGTTGCAACAAATCTAAGTTTTATCACAATATTTTAATTCACACACTATTTCTTCAACATGATTCAAGTGTAATTATTCTTAAAAGATCGAAATACTACTTTCCATGACATGATTCTATTCTCAAAATTTTATGTGTTTTTACACTTCAAAAAAATATACAAGAATTTAACTCTTAGTATTTCCATATCATTTTTATATCAAAACTAGACTATATACTCTAAGATTTCTTCAATTCTTTATATGCAAGTAGAGTTTTAGAAAAAAATTAAAAAGGTAGTGCTCAGGTTTCGAACCTGGCAACCTCTGGTCAAACCCGGTCAAAGCCCAAACCCAACCCCACAATTGAGCTATTGAGCTCTGGTGTCAAAATCCATGCCGAAAATAGTCATGTATTGACTTTCGGTTTCGAGGTTTCTTTTAAAAAAAAAAACTAAAAATAGTTGCGACTATTAAGTTTCGAACCCGGTCAAAACTAAAAATAGTTGCTCTGTTTGTACTAGTTAGCCAGTAAGCCCAAGTGTATTTTCTATTTAGAAATTTTATTAGAATACTTTTGTTTAAACTTTTCAAAGAGTGGTTCCTTATCATGCACTTATTTATCAATGATCAAATATCTTTAAGAGATAAACTCGTTCACTGATCTGTAACTTAAAGATAAACTCTTTAAGATGATTTGTACTGATCACCCCGTTCACTGATAAGATGAATAACTTATGTAAAGTTGATACCATCAATAACTTATGCAAGAGTGATCAGTACAAATCATCTGTACTGATCAGTACTTATGTTTTTAGTTTTTAAGATGATTTGTTGAAAGGCTACTTATGTGAAGTTGATATACCAACAAATCATCTGTAACATCTGTAACTAGTTGAAATAAAATTTTCCTTTGATCCAGATTGAATTTAAAACAGTAAACAACAAATCTTAGATTTATTTAAATTTCAATTCTTTACCTCTTTAAACAACTCTTTTCTTTTTTCTTAGTCATTAGACCCTAAGGCATGATTTGCATATGCCATTCATCCATCAATTTCCACATACCCATCAAGTACAAAGATTGCAAGCATATAAACAAGATTTATAGTAATAAGCATTTCTTCTTTTTAATTAGCATGATATCTACTCTTTACTTATTCTCAACAAAATTATCCTCATTTATAGCATGGTAACATGGATCTTATCAATAATTTTCTCATTAATTTATATTATACATTCATATGTTTTTAGCATGCATAGTCTAGATCTAGAAAGTATGAAACCACCCACCTTAATTGAAGATTGAACAATGAAAAGATAAGACACCTCTTCTAGCTCCAAAGCCACACTTAGAACTTCTCCTCCTAGCAAGACTTCTCCAAAGCAAGAACTCCACCACAAAGATGATAATACTCTACCCTTTTTTCTTTCTTCTTCTTATTTCTTGACTTGCTTTTGGTGTGAAGAATGAGGAGAAATATGGTGCTATTTATAGGATTTTGCTAGGGTTCAATTTGCAAAATTACACACCTAATAAATTACTAAAATTAATTCTCACCTCTTCACTTTCTTAACCTCTCCTTAAGACCCTCCAATAACTTAACTCCTAAAACTCCCAACCTCTCATCTCCCCACTCTTCAAAACTTTAACTCACATTCACTCTCTCATTCCCCTCTCCTACTACCGGTTATACACAGTGAAGCCACACACATGCTAACTCGGGTGGGCCCCTCTCCTCTACCAAGATCAAAACCGGTCACATATTTTTGTAAATGCACTTGCACACAATGTGCTGTGCATGCTTCACCGTGGCCCACCTTTCAATTCACCATTTTTACCATTACACAATATTTATAATATTTCACATGCCCTCCAAACCAAAACATAACAGCCCACTC